>JADLZN010002216.1:0-42500 GCA_018155175.1 Sinocyclocheilus anophthalmus | reverse complement strand
TTATATTTTAACATCAGTTATTTAAAAAAAAAAAGAAACATCTTAAAGTTATGACCGTCCTCACATAACATAACTCGGTCATATCTGCCTTGCCTTTGAGACATGACACTAAACCTTGGCCGCCCCCGCTCAGGCGCATTCAGCATGTTAATAAATGTTCATATCCAGTGCCTCCTATTGAATTATCGATATGTATGTAGCTAACCAGACATCACTACGTGACTTCGACTCCCATGCTTCTTTCTCTGCTCATTTCTATACTTTGATCGCATGCAGGAAAAAACCCGTCACTATCATCGTTTTCCATTATCTGAATCGTCGCTGTCACGGCCGAGGACTTGATCACTGTTACCATACCAATCAACAGATTAAGAATATTTTCTGAGGAGAGTTCTTTTAAATTGCAATAAATATTTCAAAATATAACTTACTGTATTTTTACCTGATTAATGTCTATTGAAGCCTGTTTCTGCATAAAAAAGAGACAGGTAATGCAACTTTTAACCCCCATTCGACTTTGTTTCAAATTGTGAGACTAGCACAGAATTGTGAGAAAAAGGGTCAGAATTTTGAGACTAAGTCAGAATTTCTTTCTCATGAAATTTAGAGAGATTTACGGAGCCCTGCACGTGACATGCAAGAAAAAATAAATAAATTGTGCGCACGATTTATTAATTAGTTCCCTCTAGTGTAACTAACACGTCCCTATTACTATTTTTTCTCCCTCGATTTAAAAATGTGTAGCCAATTAAGCAAATCGAGGGAACGACTTGTAAATCGGGCGCACAATTTATAATCGCGGGAAAACGAATAGTACATCGGCACACGATTTTAGCCTACAATTGTTTTCCTGCATTGCCATGTGGCGGGGCTCCGTAGATATTAAATGGGTCATATGATGCGATTTAAAATGTTCTTTTCTCTTTGGAGTTTTACAAGCTGATTGTGCATAGATAAGATCACTGAAGTTGCAAAGACTAAAGTCTTAAACCCAAAGAGATATTCTTTATCAAATGTAAGACTCTGACACGCCCCCCTAAAACAGCTCGTTCTAAAACGCCCCCACATATCTACATCACTATGTGGAAAAATTTGCATAATGCCGGCCAAATGTGCGCGCAAAGAAAGAAGGTGTGGTTTCAGAAACCGCAGTATTGTTGATGCAGTCATGTCAGGGAGACTCTGTGTGTTTCTAGGCGAAAGCAAAAGCACTTTATTTCTTCCGAAAGTAGATGCATTTAGGAATCTTAAGATCACTTACAACAGAACAGCAAAGCATTTTATGGACAACTGTTTCGTGAACCTAGGAGAGGAGCATTTCTGAATCAGCTACTGTTTTGTTATTAGTTTAAGTAATTTCTATTGACTGTTCAAATGCGGAGTTTTGCGCATCGTGTGTGTGCGAGAGAGAGAGAGGGAGCGAGAGAGAGAGAGAGCGAGAGAGATCACAGTGGAATCAGCTGTCTTAACCATGGCTTCTGTACTGCAAACACATACCAGCTTCAACACTGTGTCTATCGCGCGACTCTGTTCCCCTTTCGGGCTCTGTCTTTACTTTTATTTTGAAAGATGAAGCTCAGGATTATGGTAAGGGGCGTTACATTTCCGCGAGTGCTGCGGTGTTCGCCAATCACAGGGCACTGGTCGCTGGCCACATCAGAACAGATGGCTTGTCGGAAGAGGGACTTTGTAGAAAATGAGTGTTTGATAGAGGCGGGCATAGAGGACCCTACATAATGTCAGTTTTGAAAAAGAAGTTTTTTTGAAGCATTACAGCATTCAACATATTCTGTTACACCAATCAAAAATAATGACGTTAAACAAGCATCATATGACCCCTTTAACTCATCAATTTGCACAAAAATAAGTCTGGGTTTCCATCTTGCAATTCTAACTTTTTGTTTTCTTTTATTATGGAAGCCTGTTTCTGCCACGGAATAATTAAAAAAAAAAAATTTTATTTCACAATTTTGACTTTTTTTTCTCCATATTTCGCAATTTTTACCCTTTTTCAGAATTGTAATATAAAAAGTCCCAATTGCCTTCTATGCCGAAAACGAGCTTCCATAGATTTGCAATGAAAGCTGTGGGTATACAAAACATATTTTGTGTATAACCTGAAAGCACTTCAACTGGTTGCTTTTAGATGTATGTGTTTACCCACTGCAACAAATAGCTGTATTTGAAGAGATTCACGTTTATATGTAAGGCACGTAAGAGAGCTGTTGTGCAGATGTGGTGTCCTTCACTCAACCAATCAGCTCTCAGCATGAGCAGGAACATGATTAGCCCGTGATCCGCGGTGACTCAGAGCCTCTCAAACTCGTTCCTGATTTAGTTGAGCATTACGTGTTTCATTACGTCTGTCCTGTGTGTTTCCCAACACTGGCTGCCAGGGAATAAGTTGGAGTTTGTTCCTTTGGTTGTCATTAGGCTGAGGTTGTTTTATTGACGTTCAGCTGAGATGGTTATCGAATGAGTTTAGATGATGCTGCCTGCACAGTTGAGCAGATTGCTCTAGGCTCTGACACTGTCAAACAGACTAGCAGTGTTTCTCAACAAAACAAACTACTGCCAGATAGTCATCTGACATCATGTGTGTGTTCATATGAATCTGTGTGGCTGTAATATCTTTAACTCGGTTGTTTATCTCAATGGACTGTGTAAGCGCTGTTGGAACTATAGAAACAGGAAGCTGAACTGTTTTGGAGGGAATTTGGTTTCTCCACAGGTCCTGAGCTCCTCGATGAGGGATTTGATAAAATAGGGAAAGGAAAGTTTGTGGCATATGATTATGGGACTCTATTAATGAGCAAAACAGAAAGGTTTTGGTTTGTTGCTTGATCATTTCCATATTTTTTCCTAGGGTATAATGACTTGATTAAAGTTGAATTCAGTCTTGTGTGCTTCTTTTTTGTTAATGGTGTTTGCTGAGACAAGTACCACTATTTCTCATAGAAACACATAAACCAATGTATTATACTTTGATGTGTAAACAGTTTGTGCTACGGGGATGAATATTTATGCATATCTAACCGAGAGTAGCGATGTTATTGCAGTATTTACATATCGAATTGCAATTGGGTTTTATTCTTGCGTCTACAGTCTCTAAAGCACAGAAAACAAGATGTGTGTCATGAGTGCAGAAAAACAGCTCTGATGTGGCATTTTATTCACTTAGAAGAAAAAACACATGCCATTAGAGCTCATGTGTTATTATTTATTGGGCTTGGTATCTTATCATTGTTACTGATTTTCTAGGTTTTTTTTGTTTCCCTTCCAAGGTCCTAAAATATTATTATTATTTTATTTATTTTTTATTTATTATTGTCTTGGTCCAATAACAAAAATCCATTCTATAAATATTGTTTTTTCATTTTTTTTATTTAATCAGTATTTTAGAATTTTTTGATTAAAAAAAAATTTGCATGATTATTATCATTAATAATATTTGGCTTGTTCTCTTTTGACTTATTATTTTCTGAAGTTTTTTTTTAAGATCCTAAAAGTTTATTTTTTTCTCATTTGTCTTTAGTCGGGAGGATGAAAGAATAATCTGTATATAAAATATGGGCTGCACGTAATTCGCATGCGATATTTAACGCACATCTATCAGTAAGCCGGTTCTCTGTAATCAGCCCAAACCACGTTCATATTCCCGCAATTTTTTGCGCAGCTCATCAGTGAACAACAGCTCTGAGTAGTTAATGCTGCTCAATGCGAAAGCACGCACGTGATGGAGATTTAACCGCTGATTACAGAACTGGCTTTACTGACAAAATGCACAAGACAATCACATTCGATTAATCGTGCAGCCCTAAATTATATATATATATAGAGATAGTGTTTTTATTTAATGACTTGATAATCAGTATTATGTTTTTATTATTGTTTTATATTTTATATACATTTGTGTTTTTTTATTTAATCAGTATTTTGTACATTTGTGATTTTTTCTTTTCTTTTTCTGTACTTTATATGTACATTGGGATATTTTTATTAATACCAGATGTTTGCATCCCTAGCATTTTTCCCCATTCAACAAATAAATCAAGATCAGCATAAAAAGTGTTATGTTAAAATCTTGAGGAAAAGTATGTCAAAATCATGAGAACATTAAGATAGAAGTATTAATGCATAGACTCTTTGCGTTTCTGTAACAAGCTAATAAACCTAACTGAAACTTTAACACTATTCTGCCTTGCAAGAACTTCCTTCAGTGATTTCCGTCAGGAAATGCAGCTCTACTTTAGTTATTATCCTCTGTCTATGACCTTTCTGCTTTCTCTCTCTCTCTCAGTGTCTCTCTGCTCTCTGGCTGCCTTCACAGCCTTGAGCACTTCTGTTGTTCCAGAGATCAGAGCTGTTTGAATGAAGATGCTCAGCTTTCTAAAACCACCAACCCTCTCTCAGTGGACATATTAGATCCACAGCCGTTTCCAGACTTGGCTCTGTGCTGAGTGCTCTGGTTTTGCCTCAGAAGTTAATTTGGCACTGGGATAAAGAGATGAAGCTTTGTCTGTGTATCCTGTTTGTTTATTGGTGCAATTACTATTAGAGTCCGACCGATATGGGCTTTTTGGGGCCGATACCGATATTAGGGAGTAAAAAAAGGCCGATATTCTTTGTGTATATTATAGTACAGTACCAGTCAAAAGTTTGGACACTTTCCCATTCGTGTGTCCAAACATTTGACTGGTACTATATATAGAATACAGTATATACATAAACAGAATATATATACTTAAACACATTTTTTGCAATGATCACTGAAATGTGGTGATCAAACACGTATAATGAGGTGACAAAGATATGTAATGGAGGCAGGGCATTTAACAATTTAACAATAAACTGTATTATCCAAAATGAGTCTGACATCAGTGCACTGAACAGTAAAGTTGAAGTTTATTCAACTTGAATTCAATTCCATTCAACTTTATTCCATTGAAGTTTATTTCACTTTGGAACATTCATTCACGGATTTGCGCTGTCTTCACACACAGACGAAACTTACTAGAGAAGTGTGACAATATACCTCTGTAAATAAATATAAATTCACGTCTCGCGCACTTTAATGCCCTTTGAATGTAACGTGTACGTTCCCTTTGAACTGGAATCATGGTGGAATTTCATGTGAGGTCCACTTCGCAGGGTACTTACGGTCGAATAAGACAACGCTTGAATGCTGCTGCCTGAACAAGAGACCTCCTTACTGAAGTGAAAGTGTTGGCTGGTGTCACTATCTCGCGAACGCGCCGGCGGATCGCCACCAAATTCGGGGGATACCTTCAGCTCGAGGAGCCCTCTCGAACGCCACCCTCCGCGCGTCGGTAGCCCCCCGGGATCGCTTGATCGGTCGGTGCCGGACCGCGAATTTAACCACCCATAACTCCCGAACCCCGGGGGCTATCAACGCGGGGGTGGTCTCATTCGAAAGAGGGCCTCGAGACGTACACTCAATTCGCGTTCAAGAGGGTTCCTTGAGCTGAAGGGATCCTCCGAATTTGGTGCGGATTCGCCACGCCGTTACGGAGATATGGCCGTTCAAAGTTTCAATGGTTTTCCATAGACTTAAGCTTTAAAGCGTTTCATCCAGGTCGCCAGTAGCAAACAATGGAGCGCGCTCTGCTGGACAAACTAAGTAATTACACCATTTCAAGCATTTTATCTGCGTTATATGTTCTGTAAAAGAAATTCATATCGGCGGCATATTTGCCGATATCGATATATCTGCGACAGGCTCATATCTGCCGATAATATCGGCTAAACGATATATCGGTCGGGCTCTAATTACTATGCAATTTCAGACCTGATGTGTGTGCTATATATACCTTTGTCATGCTAAACACCTGAGGCTGCAAGGAATGTAGACTCTGTTTAATGGGTTGTAATTGTACTGTCTTTTACCTGATACCTGGCATTCCTGTCAAATTAAGTATCCCAGCATCTCCCCTGACTGACTTCTATAGCTCTTGTTTCTCACTCTTCATCTTTTTCTTGTATTGTCTGCAGGCCTGCGCTCACCGCTGGAAGAATGTATACTATGAATCGGAGTATATCCTCCCTCACGGATACTGCTCCGTCATCCCAGCCACTCTGCAGGGCAAGTCACAGCCTCTCATACCGTGTTATGAAGGTATGACATGCTCTTTACGACTTTAACTCATCTCAATTATCTTTGAGGATTATTTATGTACTATTATAGTATTTAATAATATATCTTTTATAAGTTTGTGTGTGTGTGTGTGTGTGTGTGTATATATATATAATATATATCTATATATATATATATAATATATATATATATATATATATATATCCAGTAAGTCAACATTTGAAGTGGATCAAAAAAGTTTATCAAAGTTGTCCTAAGACAAGAACGTGTATTTTTTTGGTTTTAGGACAACTTTGATGAAAAGTTTTAAACCGCTTCAAATGTTGACTACTGTATATCATTGATATTTATTTACAACAAACTATATTTACAAACAAGACTTAATGTCGTAATTTTGCTTCTCAAGTGAATGTATCTTGATTTAAAAATGTTTAGAAATTTGGAAAACAAGACAAAAATACTTAGTAAGAAGGTCATTTTTTGCATTGTTGGTTGAAATACAAATAAAAGTGAAAAAAAAAAATAATTAAAGCAAAGAATTTTAATGTAGTCTTCTGCCCCTCTCTCGCATACTGTCATCAAAACTATAGTGCAGACGGATTTAAACAAAAATTCTTTTTGCGGATTAGCAGCGAGATTCATTGGCTCGTGCTAGACTGAAACAGCCGTTTCGAGATGGGGAACGTTCTTTGCACAATTTCTGTATGTAAATTAATCCAAGTTTGAATAACCGTTTTGTTTTTCATGCTACTAAAATAACCAATGTGAAGAATGTCATGAGTATGAAGTGTCATTTACCCCACACAAAAACGTAATCAACATTAATCGTCATTGTCACTTCAACTTTAAGGACATAAAAAGACTTAAATGCCTTAAACGGTACAAGAAAATACTTTATTATAATTTCAAGAGGGCTTAAAACTTGAGGACAGAAAGGCAAGAATCATGATATGGCTTAATGTGACGATTAACTTCATAAGGGTATGATTTCATTGAATAAACAAACAAAACAATGTCAAAATGCGGCGCAGGTGTTTTTTTAATAGCACAATAAAATCTGATTTAAAGTGAAGAACTCAAGTATGTAAACATGTATTTTACCACAGTTGTAACACAGTGTTGGAAAATCTTGAAAATGCACCCTGAAAGTGCTTGAATTTTACTTTGGAAAAGGTGTAAGAACCCTGGTGTTAGTGGTAAATGCTGAAGCAAACATCACTATTACTATTGCTAATACTTAGGGCTAGTCATTTGAGCAAACCTCTAACCCCAAGAATTACCATAATTGAACCACAGTTCAATTAATGTAAAGGCAGGTCAACTAAATAAGTGAAACCGCTGTTTTTCAGAGTGTTCAGAGCCGCTTCCATGAGGCGCCATAATGGACTAAAGTCAAGTGAGAGATTGAAACTGATTCTGCATATTCACTCTACATGCCGGGTGAAATTGTGGTTCAGTTATGATATGGTGATTCATTACAGTGCGTACTGAATCTTTGATATGTATGACACTGTATAATGTATTGTGAGGTAGTTAGTGATAATCAGGCCTATTGTTAGAGAATTTCTGGTCTTCATCAAACTAGAAGTCCAGCAAACACTCCATTGAAGCAGACTATAGAAATGACGGCCAAGTTCAAGCCTTAAAAACCCTCAGAACAAGTTGGAAAAATGACACTGTTTACTGTGGCACATGTTCACAACGGGCTTCACAATGAGTTATGGCGCCCTGAACTTCCTCCAAAACCTCAGACTGATGTTTTCTGGCATCAAAGCACTGGCACCTCCAGAATCAGAAAGAAGCAGCACGCTGGAGAGAAATATGACCCGTCAGGCAGGGCGCAGCATCTGGGAGTTTGGAGGTCACATCTGGGGTTATGATGGTTAAATATTTGACTCTTTGCACATCAAGATAAAGGACAGTTTAGCCTTTATTTTAGCAAATGTTGTGACCACAGTGCATGTCTAAAAGACCGTTATGTCACCATGCTACTAAACCCCCCTGCTATTATTAATAATAATAATAATAACTTTATGATATTGAGAGATGAAAAAACATACTCATTGAAGGACAGTTCCAGGGTTATAATTTTATCAGCTTTACCTGAATTTGTGGCAAAATAATATATACCACAGAAAACAATTTCAACTTCTCATTTATTTATTTGTTTGTTTGTTTGTTTTGTTTGGGAATGTTCCAGGTTCCATAATTTCATTCAACAATTTAACCTGAACGTGTGGGCATAAATATATACCGCACAAAAAAAAAATTTAAAAATAAATTTTCTCATTTATTTATTTGTTTATTTAGAATCAAAAGAATGTTCCAGGTTCATACTATTATTTTCGTTAATTTGTGACTATTATATACCACAAAAAAGTTTTAACTTTCCATTTATTTGTTTGTTTGTTTGTTTATTCTGTGTTTAAAATTTAACAGCTTTACTTGAATATGTGGCATATTGTTATATACCACAGAAAATAATTTCTACTTTTTAAATTTATTTTATTATTTATTTTAATTTAACTTTTTCATTTACTTATTTAAATAGCAGAATTCACAGTTATTTTTATTAAGGCAGTTTTTCTTCATCAATATCTCCTTTCCTTGTGCATTTCAAGCAAGTGTTTAGGGATTTCATACTGATCATAGGAGAAATATTGAATGTAATTTTGAACAGATTAGGTCAGCTAGAAATTTCCTTACACTAGCCTCATATTACAGTGCATTATGTTTAAGTTTTGTGGCTATACTTTCAAAATAGTGTATATTTTAATTTCCATCCCAGTGCAGTGCTTTACCCCAAAGTGCATTAATGGCAAACACAATTTTTGCTTATCTTTATCAACTGTGAAAAACTTGTTTCTGGTGCCAATCAACACCTGTCAATATCAGAACTGGCTCACGCTCGCTGTTTATCGTTCCCCCCCATCACGTATTATACTTCTGACAGATGTTATTGTAGTATATTAAATTCAACACCTCCATCAGCATCGAATTTCATCATCCCAGTAGGATTCCTCGTATTTGATAGATGTCTTGATTTGCTGCGGAAAGAGCAAAGGAGGGAATTGCATGAATTCTTGATCAGAATTAGTTTCTGTGTCCAGCTCCCGAGTTATATATTTCCTTCCATATCTTTTCCCGACTCCAGTGAGTTGCCATCGGGGGCCTTCTATGTGTGTGCAGTGCATCATGGGGGGATCCAAGCCCAATATTTTCTGTAACCGGAGAGCACAGTGATCCCCCCCATCCCCCCCAGAGCGAGAGTTTTGTTGAACGTGAAGCTGCTGGGTCGTTCACAGTCTGTCTCTCGGCCCCCAGATTCCTCTTGGATGGAGTTGGGACTTTGACTAACTCTTTATGGAATGTCGGAAGAACTCCAGTAAACTCACAGCGAAATCATTTGTGGTCTGTTGTTTTTTCCCCTTCCCCTCTCTCTCTCTGTCTCTCTCTCTGTCCCTCTCTCTGTCCCCCTACTCACTCTCACAGACCATAAGAAGACCTATGGGGAAGAACACGGCTCGTGCCAAGCCGGGATCGCAGGCGTTTTCACTGAGGTCAGTAGAAGTACGAGCGTGTTATGCGTTTTCACATGTGTGGTGCTCTGGGCTGGCGAGTCTGTGCTGTGATTACATGTATGAACACTCACATAATGACTCACAAGTATGACTGATATATTTACTCTTCAAGGGGTAGTTCAACTAAAGATGTCTGCCATAATTTACTCACCTTCATGTCATTCCAAACCTGTGTGATGCTCTTTCCTCCTCAGAACACAAATGAAGATGTTTAACAGAATTTCCAATCTGTTCTTCTCTTTGTGATTATATGAAGATCAATAAAAGTAGTCATGATTCGCATCTGAATATTTTTAATATGCATTTGAATATGCCCATATGCGAATGAGAATTGAGTTGTGTAGAATGGAAAATCGGGGTTCTTATTGTTAACTTGTTGTTAACTATATTGCAAAAGTGATATTGACTACTGTAGCGTCTGGACCACTCAAACACACAATATATATTTTGTTAGCTAGATTTAACAAATACTCTGTAACACCCCAGGAAGCTGAACAGGCCCCTGGTTCCATAGCAATGCTGACACCCGATACATTTACGACCTCCTGGAATTTAGGTGAAGAAAATCGCTTCCTTGCCCATAAGGAAAATCCACAAGGGAAGGACTTTTCTTTGTTAATTAATTAATAGGAAAACCTTTCTTTGAATGAACACACATGATCCTTCAGGTCATTGGGTATATTATTGGTCATTGTGTATTTTGTCTTTGAAATTGTATCCTGTTATGCAGGCTTATAATCGAAACAAACTCCTGTCAGCTTACATATATATAACCCTACCATGCTTAGTATCTAGGAATTCGCCTTCTGATGATCTAAACAAGAGTGTATATTATTTGTTGGTACATAGGCAATATATATTAGTGTTCTGATAATCTTTAGTAATTTCGATTCAAGTCCAATTGCAAATTACCATGCTTAGAGACAAAGGGTCATAAAAAACCCTCCAGCAATTGCCACCTCCCACTCGGAATTTCCATCTCTCTCATTGGACAAGCCCATCTTGAGGCGTGAATCTTCTCGCGAAGCTGGCTCTAGGCGCCTGCCCTGCTCCAGGGACCTTCCCAGTCGGTGGTTCTGTTAGGTTTTCGATAAGACGCTCCAACGCTCCAAAACATCATTGTCGTGGATTGCGTCACTGCCTTTCTTGGCAAAATATCGGCCTTGTTCTTTCATTTCACCAAGATTCTCTGACTCAAATTGGTTCTTTCTCATCAACTAACTTCAGCAAAAAGTCAACTGGAAACCTTAAGATTGCATCAGGAATCTCTATCAGACAAGGCGAGACTCACCCCCCCCCATACAACTTAGTCTTATTAATTGATCATTAATATCAGTTCAACACCCTTTTACAAAGGGTGTTTTAACTAGATCTGACGTTGGTTTGCTCCTCATGTGTAGATCTGCTGAATCTTGCAAATGGTTCATACATTTCCTTCCTTATTCTCGTTCTGTACGAGTTAAGCTTAAACGCCTTTCCTATACCAACGGTCAGGTGTGGGGTGGTGTGTTTATGTAGTATTTTGGACTAGTTTAAGTGTTTATGTAGGATGTTAGACCAGTTTATGTGTTTATGTAGTATGTTATACTAGTTTAAGTGTTTATGTAGTTAATCAAACCTTACTTGTATCACACTTGACGTGGTTCATTGTTTCATAACTGGAGTCACTTAATCATGCTGATTTATGCTACAAGCTTTTGTAGAAATGTACAGTAAGAAAGTTATTTCCTTTAAACAGGAAATTAACGTTCTTAGAATTGACATGACGGTTGACCCTGAGTGGTCAGCTACATATCTACAGCGGATCTAAAATATGAATAATTATTTATAACTAGTTATGGTTAATTTAGCCCCCACCGTCATATGCTGCAACTGGGATGATGGGACAAAGTAGGTTCACGGGTGGTTGCGTTTAAAGGGGGGTGAGTTGAGGTAGGTGTGAGGGTGAGGGTCTTTGGGGGGGTGAACGCCGAGGGAAACCATAGTTGGTATGGAAACGATACTCGACGAGTCAGACACAGACTACGAGTAAGGATCGGGTGTAGAGATAGCCGGGAAATGGTGAGACATCTGAAGGTGGTGTGGGTTTGAGGGGTAACAACGCGAGGGGGCCGTGGGGAAAAATGAGGGGTGGTTCCTTGGAAATCATCGGTCGGTATGGCGGGAACGTCGCATTCAGGGAAAAAAAATGGGTAGCCAACTGGGGGTTGGGGCCACGGCCGCGGGAACAAGCCCGAATCAAAGGGGACCGGTAATCCAATGCAACATCGTGATAGGAACTAGGTCCAACGACAGAACCGAGCGGAAGTGGGGGGCGCCCTACAGCGCCCGGTGGTGGGGGGAGACCAGGCCCGGGGCCGGCCATACAAGTCTGGCGTCTGCAGTGGCAGGGTGCGTGGGGGAGAAGGTGTGTTGGAATGCAAAGTCAGAACACAGTGACAAGAGCCCAACAGGCAGCAAGAGCAGCACAGCCGCAGGACACGCGGAACGGACGGGCGGAACATAACAAATAGACTGAACGGCCCCCGGCACCGAGTGCGGAAGTTTGTAGGACGAGGGGCAGGTCATACTGGAGGGGAAAGAGCGGAAAGCAGATCAAATGTGCTACGAGTGGATACGGCAAACAACAAGGGTCCACCGAGGGTACAGTGCGAGCACCAAACAGGCAGGAGAGGGACAGCACAGGAGAAGAAACCAGACCAAAAGGCGCCATAACGGACGGCGGTGGAGGTAAAGTCTAGAGGAAGGCCGTAGCAGGTGGCAACTCGGAAGACCTCAAGCAGCCACGAAGGGCGAAACAAGGCCGGAAGGGCCGCTAGGCGGGCAGCGGAGAGCGAGGGTCGTGGAAACGGGGCAGGATGGCGGCCGCGTGCAACAGGTGTTGGCTGTGAGGTGGGGCGTTGGGGGGGTGAGATGAGCTCTGCAGCGTTGCGCTGAAGAGAAAAGAACCCAGTATGGCTGTGGAAAGTAACAGACGACCCACAATTCATGAACCGAACGACAAAAAAAAAAAACAAAACAAAACAAAAAAAAACAACACACAAAAAAACAGGAACATATGAAGAGCTCAAAAGAAAAACAATAGAATGCTTCAATAAACATTCAGAAGCTCTAAGGCCCGCACACGGGTGGTAGGGGGGGAGCCCTGCTGGAAAAATGTCAAAGAAAGTAAAAGGAACAGGGTTGGTGGTGGGGATCCGCCAAGAGTGCAGAGCCAAACAGGGAAATAAGCACGAGTGGCAAGGTATACGGAGGCACAGAGTACGGCGGGCAGGACACCCAGACCACACAAAAACTCAACTGATGCAGCGGCGGGGGGTAGAGAACCACACACAGGAGTAGAATATTGTGATCGAAGGTCGGGGGGGAAGAGAGGAGGGGGCAGCTGCGAGCAGTCCAAAAAAAAAGACCACAAAAGGAACAATAGAAAACTAGGGGACGGGGGACAGGACGGGGTGACGAGAGGGGGGTGGACAGGGTACGGGGGGGCGAGTGTCTAGGAAACGAGAGACAAAAAAAATGCGGAGGGGGGGGGACAGAAAAAGGAGAACTCAGAATCCGTGGTTGGGGTGGGGGGAGGAAAAAGACAAAGGAGTGGTCCTGTCCTACTGGGGGGGGGGGAAAGAGAGGGGACACCAAGGAGGGGGAAAGCGAGAAAGGAGTGACTCCAAAATGATGCTAAAGAGATCGTGGGAAGGATAAAGGACGGTGGGGGTGTGTGGGGTGTGGGGAGGAGTCTGATAATGGAAGGGGTAAGAAAATGACAAAACACAAAGGACAAGAGCGACATGACTACAAAGGCAAAAAAAAAACTCACAAGGGACGAGGTCAAAAGAACAACAAAAAACACAAAAGGAAACAATTTAAAAGAACTATTTTCTATTTAAATTTATTTGAAAATATAATTTATTTCTGTGAATGCAAAGCTGGCTTTTCAGTATCATTACGTCATTATCTTCAGCGTCCATGATCTTAGAAGAGGGGGAGAGAAAAGAAAAAAGGGCGGAGCACAGCAGTCAGAAGACAAGACGAGTGGGGGAGGAGGATCTCTCTCTGTGGGTGGGGTTCTCACAGAAAAGGGAAAAGGGGGGTGAGGGCAAAAAGAGGGGAGAGGGAAGTGTCAAAAGAAACAAAGGAAAGGAGGGGGGTAAAAGGGGAAGGGGAAGGAGAAAAAAGAAGCGTAGAGGAGGCTAAAAAAGATGAATGAAGAAAAAGGGGAGAAGTCAGGGAGAGTTAATGGAGGGGGGATTTAGGGAGGGAAAGAGGGGAAAGAAGAGAGAAGAACAAAAAAGACGAGGAAATCATGAGGAGCTCAATAAGAAGGAGAGGGGCCTAGAGGGCGGAGTGAACTAAATGAGGGAAGAAAGTGCGTCTAAGGAAGAGGAGAGGGGGAAAAGACGAAGGAGGTGAGAGAAAGGGAGAACATCTGTGAGTGAGAAATAAGGTCCAGCAAAGGGGCCTGATACAGGAGACAGTAGCAACAAAAAAAGCAGAGGGAAAGAAGGGAGGGGATGGAATGCCATATGGGGAAAGGGGGGTCTGCCAAGCCATAAAACGGTTGGAGGGCGAAGCGCCGGAATAAAAACAACGCTGTCTCACGGCAGCGGGGAAGGGGTCTGGACAATGGAGTAGCCGGAACCGGGCAAGGAACGGAGGGTCTCTCCTGCAGCTGAGAACCCCTTGAGGAGTAGAGCACACACGTCGGCGGTAACCTGGGAAGCGCACGGTGAGAATTGTGGCGAGTGCGTGATATACATCAGCAGTAATGGGCGGGCGCAAAGTGGACCAATCAGTGGGGGCCCAACAGGGAGCGGGCAGGGAAGTGGTGTTGACGCATGCGAGTGCGGAAGAAAAATGGGCAAATTGGGGAAGGAGCGCAGGAGCTGTTTGGGAGGGGTGAGAATGTGATTCGGGCGGACAGGGGCACCGGGCGCTTACTAACGGACAGGAACGCAAAGGGTTTAGTACAGGACACCAAGACGCGCGAACACCTAAAAAACGCACTGTCAGCGTCGATAACACTCGCTCGTGACTCACAGAAAAACACAGTGAAAGTCTAAGACATCGGAGTAGACCGGCTAAGCAGTAGCGAGGATACAGCGTGTCAATGGCAGGCAGGACCGGCACGAGACAGGAGGAGGGTTGGTGTGGTAGGTGCGGCTGCGTGGAAGAGTACAAAACAGGGCCGCCCGAAGGGACCAGAGACGTTGCAGCGGGCTACCTGTCAAAGGCAGCTATATATAGGAGAGATGAGATAATAAGTCGGGCAGAAGGGCGCAGGGCGGCCAGGGGCGGGACGGGAAACGCACTGGGGACATGGCCACACTAAGGGGCGTGCCATGAGTGCGTAGGAGGGGGGCGACACTAATTTGCAGAAGAACGAAACGCGCGTAGACCGGGGGGGGGAGCCGCGGGAAAGGGAGTGGAAGGTGTGACGGCGCAGAGACAAGTACGAAGTAGGTAGGCACAGAAGGGAGGTCCAACCATAAGGAACGTGATCGAGAGAATAATCCGACAGAGACGTGAGATGAAGTGAGAAAGAAGGGATGGGCGGGGGAGAGGAAAAGAGGGTCTATATCAGAAGATGAGGGACGACTGAAACCTGGGGCAACCCAGTCAACGAGGGGGCAAAAAAACATTATCTCTAAAACCAGACAGAGCAAGCAAATTGGTAACCAATATCTGCAGTATAATATCGAAGTAGGGAGAAGGATGAGCATACGGCATCGACAGCAGCGCCCAGAGAGGAGCGGCACCACCCACAAAACAGTTAAAGGGTGGAGCCCACACAGCCCTGGGTGCCCACGGTGGAATTGAGGTGTGTATGTAGAGGTGTGCACGGCAGATCATAGACCTGTGGCGTGCACATGCAGAGTCGTGCACGCGCGGATGCTGTGGAATAGATGGACTGATTTATTAAGAGAACACCGCATGACCAATGTGGTAAGAAACTGTTCACACACTGAACCCGATCTACTGGTGGGGGCGGTGAACCGGGCTCGAGCGGTAGCTGTGTAGGGCCATATACTTGGGGAAACAAGACAGGGATGAGTCAGGCGCGGACGAAAAGAGAGAGATAGAAGGACACGGGTATGATGATGAAGGTGGGGGGGTAGCATTGATTAGGAGCGACTATAGGAATAACGGGTGGTGGATTGCGGAAGTAAAGGGGAATACTGACTTGTTCTGGGGCGCAGAGAATAGCAGCAACTCACCAAAGAGAGCCGGATGGCTAATATATGCCACAAAACGTAGCAACGGTAAAAGACCCAAAGAGCAAAAAAGCGCACCACGTTAAAGTACAAGAAGGTATTTGGCGGTGTGAGAGATATAGAGGGCCGAAGCGATGGAGATGGTATCGGAAGGAAGAGTAGTGGTGAGGCTGCGTCTGGTAGTGAGAATACTCAGGGGAGAGCGAAAAACAGAAGGTGCGGGTCGATCAAAAGAGACTACAAGGCATCGCGAATACGTCACGTCGCAATACATAAAGTCCAAGGTGCGCGCGTAGAGGAAGACGCAACTCTACCCGTGTATCAAAAGGTCTGTCAACTCAGGCGCGAGAGGAGGACAAGCAACACTCTTAGGAATATGGATAGCGAAATGGTCGAAGGAACAACCCGGTGTGCGCAGCACGACGACCGTGAAGGGGGGCAAAGGAAGCAGGGAAGGTGCTACGAGGAGGGCCGAAAGGAATTCTAAGAGAGAGCGGAACGGACGAGAGAAGGCGTGGCCACCACACTGAACCACAAACAGTAGTAGAAGCCCGGAGAACAGGGGGGCGGGTACACAATACAGCAGGGGAAGGAGGCACGGACACGGGGGACTGAGGAGGAGGGGCAAACAAATGAAGGGAGAAAATGCCGGCAGGACATCCAAGGTAAGAGAGGGGGAGGCAGCGGAACAGAGGGGAGAAGAGCATCAGACGGAAGACAAAAGCGGAGAAAACACAAAGAGGCAGGAACAAGGAACGGAGGGGGGGAAAAAGACAGGGGGGGAAAAAAAAATCCAATCATTACGGTTTAAACGGAAACCTTTGCGGCTGGGCCAAATCGAATCCAGATTCAGAATAGGTCTGAACCGCAGGAAAAAAGGCAGCTCTGGAGCCGCACATAGGCTGTTGGGACTTTTTCATTGTGGAAATGGCTCCAGATCAATGAGGGCCGAAATGTACTCGGAATCCAGGAGGTGGTTCGACCCATACAGTCTTGGTGCGTAGCTAAGAGAAAAACAAGAGATAGAAAGATAATATGCAATTACAGATATGGTACCACTACATTTTTAATGATGAAATTTGTTTCGGGCACACAGCCAGATGATTGCGTGCACAGACAGGACTGATGGCGGTGGTGGATTAGTGGGGAGGTGTGGACAAAGCTAGTTAAGAATACGCTTCATTCTGACGGTGCAAGGGGGCGGGGGGGGGCGGCAGGGGTGTCACTGGCCAGAGGAGCCAGGGCGGAGCAAGGGAGGGAGGAGTGCTGGAACAGTTCTTCTCCAAATCGAGTAAAACAACTTACTCTACTCTTGGAAATCATACATTTTTATGTTTGACATGGGTCCTTGAGATGCCAATTTTGTCATAAACAACACTTGAATGGCACAACACTATAACAACATTATAAATGACCAAGTTGCATTATGCCATAAATGACCAAGACTTAAATTTGAAGGTAAGTGTCTTCATTCAACTTGACAAATGTTTTGAGTATAAACAATGTTTTTTGTACTTGTTTGTTCAGGGAGTGATGGAGGAAGTTGCTATGCTGAATGGTGATAATGCATACAATGCTCATTTTGGAGAGTGTATCACATCTCTTGGGGACATTGATGACGATGGCTACCAAGGTCAGTGTACGAAATTTGTTTGCGCTCAAAAGGATTGCACATCAGAGCAAAGTATGAGCTTCCAATACTAAAATCCTTTAACATAAGAAATATTTTGGGTTTGAGTCTGTAAGGTAAAAAAACCTTTTATTCAGCAATGCTGCATTAAATTGATCAAATGTGAGTTTTTTAAATAAATGCTGTTTTTTTTTTTTGCTTGCTGTGCATCAAAGAATCCTGAAAAAATTTATTACAGTTTCCACAGAAATTTAAAGAAATTTGACATATAACATCAAAAAGAACACACAAGTGCGTTGGTAAGTTGAAATATATTTCACAATATTACAGTTTTCTCTATATTTATGATCCAATAAATGCAGCCTTGATTAAAATAAGAGACTTCTTTCAGAAACATTTAAAAATCGACTCCAAACTTTTGAACGGTAGTTGCACTTGGTTAAATTGAGTTTATGCAGTGAAGTGTGTTAGTGTACACATCAAGTTGAGTTTATCTGGAATATTCCTTTAATTCAAATGATCACAGAAGCACATGTTGCAAAAATCATATTTCCTCTGTATTGGAGACAGACAGACATTGTTTGTCAAGTAACTGGAAAAGATATTTTGACGTGAAGCAGATTCAAACCTCACGACTAGTGTTCTCACTCTCGATCTTCCCGCTGTCCAGTCGTAGGCTTTTCTTGGCGTCTGGATTCGCGGGTCTTATCACCAACCATGATGGCATAAAAGTGAGGCGGGTTGGTCGGGGTTGTAGCTCTATTTTCTGCATGTCGCCACTTTTTGTAATTTTAGTACGGACTGTCCTTGTGTTCTCGTACAGTAAATGTTCCTGAAAGCATTTAGGGAAACTGACCATCACATAATAAACAGACCAAACGCATCCATTAATGTGGCAATGAGACTGTAAGAAATTAGAGCTGATGAAGCTAATTAAAATGGCCTGAGGAATTTGGAGACAGATGTGTCGGATTAAACAGGAAGTGAATCTTTCCGGTGTAGGACAGCGAGGGGGTTGGCAGTGCTTAGAACAAGAAACCAATTCAAGCAATCAAGAATCCTTGTAATGAAATGGTGCCGCCTATATGTATTGAGAAGCATCTGTGATAAACTGTTCAGGGGTCAGTGTGGTAGTAAATGTTGCTTTAGGAGGCTGTAACCATAAAGAGATTACAAGAGGTTAACCTGTCTGCATTTAACCTGCCTCTTATTAGGTATTTTTTGAGGTCAGCAAGATTTTTTTTTTCTTTTTGAAAGAATTGAAAACTTTTAGTCAGAAAAGATGCATTAAATTGATCAAAAATGACATTAAAGACATTTATAATGTTACAAAAGATTTCTGTTTCAAATAAATGCTGTTCTTATTAACTTATGAGTTTCCTGTAGTTTTTTCTATTTCTGTTTTATCACGTGTAATCTACGTCCTAGTCCTATCTTAAGCCGTACGGGCTGGCAATACATTAGTCTGACAAATCCGCGGCCTGTTATGATGCAATCACAAATATCTGTTGATAAACAACATTCACAATGCCAGTCCAGTTTGGCAAGTTGGTTACGACAGCGCTCACGAGGTTTCTCATACTAAATAAATATTCTAATCATACTTAATAACCACAAAACAACCTGGATTTTGTGTTTCTAAATGAAACATGGCTAGAAGACAGCTGCAGTGCAACGGTCCTCAATGAAACAGCCCCTCCTAACTTCACTTTCATGAGTGTTTGCAGGACTGTTAGGAAAGGTGGAGGTGTAGCTGCTCTATTTAAAAATGTCTATCAATGCAAGAAAGTGTCATTTGGTCAGTACTTGTCTATTGAATATCTAGGGATTGTGTGGCTGGGGTGGAAAGGGTGTGCCACGCATTCTGTTTATGGACATGATTTTCAGCGGCCTGGAGTCAACAAAATACTCTCGCACCTTGGGTGGTGGCCTATGTCGATTCCGGGAGAGATGTCACTGGAGGGAGTCAATGTGTGCGCTCAAGGTGTTGACTGGTCATTTAGTGGCTATTGCGGGGATTTTATAGTCACGATAGTGAAGGCTTGAGCAGAAGGACTCGGTGTAAGAGCGTAACAAAATAAATTAAAATGTTGGTGCGGAGAACATGACTTTACCTGATTCAGCATGTGCATGAACCCCCACACAACTGACATACTCTAGATGTACGCCTCATAGATCTAAACATATCTGCCTTTGGAATATCAAGCTATGTCGCAAACAATCAGTGATCACGGTGTGCTAGATGCATGTGGTTCTTTGATAGATATCTGCTGGTGACCCAAAGGACGGGAGGCGAGGGATCGGCTCGAAATCGAACGATAACGTGCCGTGTGGTGCAAAAGAATAAAAAAACGAAGAAACACTAGTGTGGCTGATGGAAGGCCGATATCCGTTTCTCAAAATCTACGGAAGCTGTTTCTCAGCATTGCTTGCAGGTGACTTCTCCTTGATCTTTAACCCAAAACAGGGTAAGAATGGTAGAACATAGAGGGCCTCCTGGTCAAAAGAGCAAGCAGCATGAACAAGTGAGACAAGACACGCAAACAGCTGTTGAATAAAATCACACAACAATGCAGTAGCGAGAGGAAACATTACAGAAAAGCGTGAGGCGAAAAAAACTGCGCGAGGCAGTAGGACACAGGAACTATGTGTACACGCACTTAGAAGCACATACGATAAAAACGCCTCGTACTGTTATGCAGTGGAACGAGCATGCAGGGAGCATAACATCCATTCGTCACCGAGCCGCGTGAAACTAAGAACCTGTACCTTGAGAGCAGCCACAATACATCACGCGCTAAGAAGCTGAAGGATGGGGGGAGAATCAAAAAGTTTTGCTACTGTTGAAGACGGACAACCCCCCAAACATTGCCAGGAAGGCCTCGCGCAACGCAATGCAGAAACCTTGAACCATCTTGTAACATCGATCCTTCTTTATCTGCAGAAAACCAGAGCTTGTCTGGGCAGTACTAAAAACATTGAACTGTGAAGGGGTAAAACGCGACGGAAGGAGCAACATTGAGGATAGCAGCCATGCCCCACATAAGATGCATAGAAAAACGGTTAAGCCATACATTCGCGAACACGTACGTCAGCAAACCCAGACATAGTAACGGTAAGTGCGGCGTTGGGGGAGGAGATTTCTCTTGTAATAGGATGACCGGCAGAAGCAACTCATTCGAAATAGCTGAGAAGCATTTTAGCAACCCGTTACGTCGGGTGGAACACTACAGACAGGGACAGAGAACAGAAGCCGCCTACCACAGGAGTTGCTAAACAGGGTCACAACAGGTCTGTAGCAGGAAAGAACACACTAGTAAGGAATCACCGACACAATAAGCTGAAGTCAGGGAGGATTGTAGAAATGAGGTGAACAAACGTGCGCCCGAGCGACCGCGTCCGTCTACGTGTGGGGGGACTGTGGCCACTCCCGGAAAACGGTGGCAGTGTGTGTAAAAAGGCCCTGCGGAAAAAGGAAATCAAGGAAGAACCCATACAAAAGTTGAGAAGGGGCGGGCTAGGACCATATCCAAGATCTTTCCGTTAGGAGGGAGGAAAAGTGTAGTCTGTATAACATGAACAATGACTAACTCAATGGAGAACCTGAGACATTTTCATCGGGGGTCCGCCGCATCCGCACAGAGCGCACGCTAAGAGATATGATAGCGTAGCGGAAAGGCAAAATGTGCGTACGACAGTCTGCTGCGTTTGACACTGTAGATCATAATATACTTCTAGAGAGACTGGAAGACTGGGTCTGGCTTTCTGGGATGGTTTTCAATTGGTTCAGGTCATATTTAGAAGGGAGATGTTATTATGTGAGTATAGGTGAGCGTAAGTCTAAGTGGACGTCCATGATATGCGGAGTCCCACAAGGCTCAATTCGTGCACCGCTCTTGTTTAGCCTGTATAAGCTCCCACTAAGTCAAATAATGAGAAAAAAACAAATTGCCTATCACAGCTATGCAGATGATACCCAGATTTACCCAGCCTTATCTCCAAATGACTACCCCCCAGTGACTAAAAAAAAAGTCCCTCTGCCAATGCATTGTTGAAATTAACAGTTGGATGTGCGAGAATTTTCTTCAGTTAAACAAAGAAAAAACCGAGTCATTGCATTTGGAAACAAAGATGAAGTTCCCATGGTGAATGCATACCTTGACTCTAGGGGTCTAACATCTAAAAATCAAGTCAGGAATCTTGGTTTGATTCTGGAGACAGACCTTAGTTTCAAAGCAGTAACTAAATCAGCATACTCTCATCTCAAAAACATTGCAAGAATTAAATATTTTGTTTCCAGTCAAGACTTGGAGAAAATTGTTCATAAAAGGGAGCCTTTTCACCAGCATGGTGACTATGTGTAATGGTCATCGCTCACCGACCTTCCAAGAAGAACCATGTAACATCTAGCTGCAGGCTCGATCCAGACGCTGGCTGAAAAGAGGGCCAATAATTCTGATTAAACCGAAACTGAGCATATCGACGACACCAGGGGGGGTCCCTCAGTTCCTTAGGGCTGGCGGGGGGACCCTTTGTGCTTCCAGTTATTTTAGGGGGGGATTGATTTTAAAGTACGGTGTTTGTCGCTACTCGTTTATAATCACGTGGCCAATGAATATATCCGTACAACTAAGAGACAAAATCCGGGAAAATAAATATATCGTGACTTGTGGGGAGTATGCTCATCCCTTAATATAAAAAAAGCACATCGGGTAACTCAAATACCGGCGCAGATCGGAAGAGACTCTGTTGGACCGTGCGATCCTGATTGCGGAACCATCCGCAAAAGAGGAGGGTTACGGAAAACCAAACAAGGCAGAATTTGCTTTTAGTATCATGCCAGACACGGGCACCCACAGCAGTTGGATCATCTTCCGAGAAAGAGATCAATGTGGCTAAAAACATTAGTCCCATTTAATTAAATGCAGACTCAAACTCATCTGTTTACTGTCTGGAAGGGCTGTTGCAAGGGGATTTGAGTTCACGTGGGAGCAACTGACAGTTGGCGGATGTGCCTAACGAGGGGGAGAAGGAGAAAAAGAAAACTGGTTGGGCACTATATATTGTAATGGTCGGAAGGGACTCGTTCTGCGTTAATGCATTTGAAAAACCCTTAAGATTAATCAATTTGTTAGCTGCAACAGTTGTGTTAACACTTAACACGATTGGTTTATCAACAACGTAAAGTTGTGATAGTTAGGTTGTTGTTGTGTATTTTATTTATGTCAAGCACTCTTTGTGTCTACTTCCCATGTAGAAGGTCGGAATGTGCTATACAAATAAACGGGTGGGTGGGGCCTTGGCCGATGCCTGGTATGTGCAGCAAAAAGCCGGAAGTGATCAGAATGTGTCGGGAGACACAAACCACATCGTGAGAAGTGATGATCTGAGGATCATGTGACGCGTCAATAGTTGTGCGTAGAATTGTGATGCGGGTGGTGTGGGGTGGTAATATTCTGCAATGACAAGTTTAGATGTTGTGTCTAGTTAGTTGTTGGGATGCAAGTTTTATATTATGGAATTTCAGATAATATGTAGAGTATATTTATTGACGGTAGTCGCAATCGTGGAGTGATATTGGGGCACAAAATGATTGGAGATGGGTTGAGGAGGGTACAAATTGTTTCCCCTTTGTTGTTTGACTGATTTTAAACGGGATGGTAGAGCTACACAGTCCACAACAGACGCCAGAGACAGGGAATACAAAGCATCCACATTGGTGGGGTATGACTGAGGGACAATTATGGCGGCAAAATCACCCACATGCATTGAGCTTTGCTTGGAGGTTTACTGTAGAACTGAATAATCATGAAATGTGTCTTGAGCACAAAGTCGCATAAAATCAAAAGGGTGTTCATTCAGTACTGTGAAAAAAGGAGCAGGTGGGGGCGGAGGCAGGACACATCGAGTAGGAGGTACCCAATCTTCGGAGATAGAGACTGGGAGCTGGAGTTCGGTCATACAGCAGGCGTAGAATTCAGACCATTTGACTAGTCACATCAACACACACGGAACTAGGGGGCAGAATATATCAAGAGTTTGACTGACTACAAGACATCACGCAGTAGAAAACAGGGTAAAACGCAAAGAAGAGACAGATAGAAAAGGATTGACAATGGTAGCTAGATCGGTTTACCATAGTATAAAGCAGATAGTTTTGTTAAGCAGCTGTTATTTTTGCTGTACGAAAGAATAAATGTGAACGAAACTCCATCTAGTGCAGGAGACGAAGAAGGGAGGGCACACTCGAGAGTTATACAAAAACATTTAAAAAGATAAAGACCTGGCGTTGTGTGGGGGGCTGGCTGTCACTCTCGAAGGATAGGCAGGAGGGCAAGCAGGGCCTCCAACACGACAAAATAGAGGAGCTGCCCCAACGGCTTCTCAAGATCACGTATCACCGAATATGGGGCCCAGCGGGGTGCTGATAACAAAATTTATAAGACTACATGCTCGATTCCACGCAAGTCGGAAAAGTGGGTGTCTCCAAAACCAACCGCCCCAGGGGCACCCCGTAGAATTGAAAGATATAGAGTAGGGTAGGTGTCTACTGTGTACTGGACATGATACTCAATGCCAACAAGCGGAGCTCTTTATTTCTGACGAGGCGATTCCTAGCAGGGCAACCGAGACCCCTAAGGGTGTTCACCAGACCTTTACAAGGGCGCTCCAAAACCATCGCAGTCACAGACCGAGGTAACGTAGCGAGAGCTGCTCTCAAACAGAGACGGGGCTTAAGGCAAACGGGCATTATTAAGGTGGGGCTCACGAGAACGCACCCAAAAGCCAGTCCCTCCACCCATAGCGTGAATGTTACACAGTCGTAAGTAGCTCTTGGCGGTCTGGTACGTAAATTCGGAAACGACAACTACGTTGCGTCAATTGGCATGTCTAAGAGACGTGTGTTCACGATTTAACATAAAAAAAGGGGCTGTCGTCAGACGTATAGGTAAAGTCCCGGTGGTACAAACAGATCGTGACAGCCTTAAATCAGGCGCAGGCAACCATGAGCCCGAAAGAATAGTTACACACGCGAGATTATGTCAGATGGGGTTGCCGTAAACACACTTAAACGGTAGCCCATTAAGTACACATACTACAACGCACATTTAGCGCTGTAGGGTGTCATTAGGCTTTCAAAAAGTTGGGGGTTTAGTCATTATATTGGGGGGGGTGATTGTATCATCGAAGATGTATTTAAAATGACTTTTACTAATTACGCGGTCTGAAACGTACTTGTGTGGGGTTACGCAAGAAGGAACGAATTATTCAATCGCTAATTAGGCTACAGCGTAAAAAAATCTCTATAAACCTTAACGCATAACAATAGAAATGTACGCTTAGTCGTGTCAATTTGTGCGAGTGCAAACATAGAATAGAAGGGTTGTTAGGGGCCTTTTCGGGGCTGGGTCGGAACTATCTGGGGGGGAATACTTAACATTTTAATCAAAAATTGACAAACCTATGTATGGGAATGAACCCTAGAAAAACTACTAGCAAATATCTGAAATCAACCACCAAGACTTAAGAAAAATTTAAAAACAAAAAAAAACGAGCATATGGGCAAGAAACAGTTCAGGGAAAAATCACACGAAATCCAACTAGTAACCAGAATCCCCTGACAAGGAGATTACATGCCACTTGAAGACGGACGGTTAGCGGGTAATGTAGGTAAGGAAACATAGTAACACGAAGGAAATGAACTCGCGATCCGCGAACCGAGTAAGGGAGCCCGTGTCGCAATGGGATTGCAGCGTAGTGCTTAGGCTTGCGTCTGAGGGTCAAAGTTAGGAAGACATCTTCTTATCAAAAACCAAAAATGAATCATTGAATGTAGTCATTAGATTTTTTTAGGTTTTTTAAGATTCTACTATTTTGGTGGATACTAGGTGACTGTACACTGTGGTCTTTAGTTTCAGACGGTGAATAGCAATCAGAGTAATACTTTGCTGGGTTTGGTTTGAGTTCGTGCATGTTTATCAATATCTAGATCAATCGGGAAAGTAGACCACGCTTCAAATTCGCTTTCATAGACAATTATGCTTTTCCGACGAATTTCTCAGTGTGTCAAGTATTCGCTGTGTGCGGTGGGGGGCGGGGGGTGTGTGATATAGCTTATAAGTGTGCTCAAGTTGAGAAAGGAAACCGAGGCGGAAAGGACTCGACCGCAATCTGTTTTGTTTTGTGTTTTACGTTTACATAAATGCACGTGTTATATACTGTTTTTCGATTATTGGGAGAGCTGTCATCGTAGAAGGCAGATGAAAAGGCAAGATAGAAATAGGGGCCCCTTCCTTTTCATGATGGCGACCTTGCAATTTTACAGTCTTATCTGTCTCGATATTTAAGGTGAGTGCTCATGTGCACAGAGGCAAAACGGAGTGAACCACGGGATAGCACCCGCAACTGCCAAGGGGCTTCTAGACATACACTACTTCAATTTTATCTTTAGACTGTACCTTTAGATTTTCAATTCAGTATGATGTAGAACTGTTGAAACATATTTACATTATGTAACACAAGTACTTGCTAATACGTAATTAAGTTACCTAAACATGACATAATCCCTTACTTTACTTTTTTCATTGGATAAGTAATTTAATTACAGTAACGTGTTACACCCAACACTGCTTGTAGTCAAGTTTAGACAAGTTTGCCCAACATTAAAAAAGGTTTTAAAATCCCTCAAAATTGTCTCAAATGACAAACAAATTAGTGGTAAATATTATAATATTACAATATACAGTGTGTACCCTGATTTATTCTGTCTTTCTCCCTTGTTTCCATCTTTCTCATTGACTTCTGTGTTTGGCTTTTGTGTTGTAGATGTAGCGATTGGAGCCCCCAAAGAGGATGACTATGGAGGAGCTGTCTACATCTACCATGGTGATGCTACAGGAATAGTTAAGAAATACTCAATGGTAATGAACCATTTTCTTTTTATTCATTATTTATTTTCTTTTTAAAAAATTGTATTGTATTTCTGAATTTGATGTGGGGGGTAAAATTATTTAATCATATTTTCTTATTCTTGTAATTTCATTATAGTGTATTAATTATATTTGATTAGTTATTTTGTTTTAGAATTATTTTTATTTCAATTACATTTTTTTTTATTAAATGTATGCCCGCTTTTATTTCAATTATTGTTCAGTATTTAGCTTTTGATTTTATTATTTATTTAGTTGTGTATTTTTTATTTTATATATTTTAGTTTATTTGCTACACATACGCAACACTTGAAAAATTCAGAAAAGAGCCTGAAACCATACAACTCCATCTGTTTGTTTATTTATTCAAACAACAACAATTTTATTGATTTTAAGTGTAATTGAATCCGCGTGTGTCTTTTTTTTATTTCTTTCTTTAGAAGTTGCTATTTGTCTTATTTTAATAATTATAATGTAAAATTTTTTATTTTAAAATATAAATAAAATGAAATATCTAAATTAAAATGAATTTAAAAACTTTAAATTAAATGTAACTATTTTACAGATTTTTACATTTTATTTTCATTTGATTATTATATTTCATTACTAATATGTTTTTATTTTATTATTTCAATTGTCATATTGTAACTTTGTTAATGTACTTTTCATTTTGATCTACAGATTGAAAGAAGACACAACCCACTTGATTCAGAGACATGAAATACAAACCCAGTCTTTTTTTATTGTTAACAAAACAATTTTATTATTCTGTTATTTTTTTTTTTTTTTTAATTTTTATTATTTTTTTTTTTAGATTATTCTATTGATCTTCTTTAATATTTAATTATTTTTAGTTTCAAAATATAAGATACAATTAAAATCATACTCAATTAAATATAATTTAAAACATTAAATTAAATGTTAATATTTACCTATGTTTACATTTATTTCATTGTATTATTTTTTCTTTATATTGTTTTATTTTATTATTTAATTTTTAATATTGTAGAATTTTGTTATATTTAATTATATTTGCTACAGATTCAACAACACTTGGTTCAGAGACATGAATACAAATTCCACTATGTGAATTTTATTTTATTTATCATTTATTTTTACGTTGTCAGCTCTCAACAGTACTGTATACTGTAGACCATAAGACCTTTAGCTTTTCAGTCAAAATATATTAATCTTCTAGTTGATTATTACTTATAAGTCTGTATTCAAACAAGTAACAATCCACCAAACATTGGGTTTAAGTATGGCAAGTGTGCATGACTTGTTTTAACTGCGAACCTCATAGCTCCTGCAGTTAACAGGTTAGACTGATGGGTACTAGTAAACAAGAGGCCAGATGGATACACAAAACTGGCTTTTTAGTGCGAAAAAGCCTTAATGGAGCTGAGAGTGATACCTGATTTTGGCTAGCTGAAAGCATAATCACATTAGGCTCAAATATTTAATAAATTAACTACGCTTGGCATTCCGTAAAGGGGGGTCGAGGATGTTTATTAGGATTTTGGTCTGTGTGATGGTGAACGATTGGCGTTTCGATTATTGGTGATTTTCCTCTCTCGACACTGTCGTATATGTTCAGATGGGACTGCGTAGGGCGATGAGGGGGGGGGAGGGTAGGCATCAACCCCACCCTCCAAATGTTCGGCCAGTCGATTTCCGGCAATGTGGACATGGATGGAAACGGATATCCAGGTTTGGCTTTGTTTTAGACACTTGGCTAGTTCTGCTCAAATGAACACTGAGAATGTTCCGAATTAACTAGATCAAAACCGACCACATTCAGTGAGAAACCGCGACCGGTGCCAGACCACTTACATTGGCCTTCTGCGATCTCCGTGTAAAGATGGGAAACATGTAACGTTTTTACCGACCTCCAGTGAGTTTATTCCATTCTGGAAATTAAAAGTAAGTATTAAAAGTTAATGTGTAACTTATGACACGAGTGATTCGTCACAACATGTGATCTGATGTGACTGGACTTATGATGTGAAAGCTGCTGTGAAGATGTTTTTTTCTTGTGTAAGAGAGATTAATTATATGATGGAGAACGTTCCATAGTGCGCTAATCCAGGGAATGCAGATTGAGTGTTTGCTTAATTTTCCTAACCGTTGTTTGACGCGTTCGGTCGGCTCTGATTTCATAGTTCTGTGGCCAGCAAGCATTTTATTTACAGCATTCCACAGTGGACACACCAATTAAACAAAGACGAGAGAGAAAATCACACGAAGGAAGCTTCATCTTTTATTAAAAAAGAAATGTTTGATCTATTTCATGTATTGCAGCTTGCATGTACAATTTTTTAAGATAATTAGTGGTCATAATGATTTGTACGCAACCCTATGTAATGTTCTGGTGACCAGTCATATCCCTGCGCTTTCTGATTTTTTTAAATTGTATTAATTATTAATTATATACTATTGCAAGGTTTACATTTTGAAATTTATAGATTTATTTTGAACATTTATTATTTAGTTTTATTTAATGTGAGTTGTTAAGTCGTTTGTTATGTTCTTTTGGCATTACTGGGAACATATTTAAATTTATCATAATATATATATCTAATATATATATTATTTTATTTGATATATTATTTTATACAATTAATAATTTAATTTTAAAACTATTTCTGTTATAGATGATTTGTTTTTTAGTTTTAGTCATTTTAGTACTTATTTTTTTCAGTTAGTTGCAAAGGCAACATTCTTAGAACTTAGAAGTTTTTTCAGCTTTATCTAAATTACTGATCTCCAGTAGTTTAAATTTTAGTTAAACAAGACAACACCGAATTCTACCTTAACGTCTTTGTACTTTATCAGCCCATAAATTGCATTTTAAAGGTATATATTAGAGTTAAAGCTACAAGTTTTGCACATCTTTTCTAACAGCATATCATCACAGAGTGCATGAAATCATTCCTGGCCTTCCAGAAAAACGTAATTTTTTGTTTTTCCCATGTCCGATGTGACGATAGGGGCATTCATGGCTGACAGTGTGGTTTTGTTAAGGTAAGTTGTGCACTTCTGAGCCAGCAAAAGCTTGTATTTACATCAATTCCTCATTAGTGTTCTCTGATGATCATCCATTCAGATGTAGCTTTGACCTTATTTGCTGTTGCTTGTGACAGATCCAGGCCGGTGATCTCTGTGGACGTCTCCATCTTCTTGCCCGTCTCGATAAACATCACAGTACCGCAGTGTCACGAGGGCCCTCAGCATCTCAACTGCTTCAACGTCACCGTCTGCATGAGCTTTCGAGGAAAACATGTACCCGGCCACATAGGTGAGTCTCTGTGGAATTATTATTATTATGTTTTTGTTGTTTTGGGGCATTTTATTTGGTTTTATTTTTTTTTTTTTTTTTTTTTTTTAAAATTTTATGAAGTCAATTTAATTATTGATATTCTTTATTATCTTTTGTGAGTATACTTCTTAAATCCATTTTTTTTATTAAAATTTATTTGTATTATTTATTATTTTTATTTATTCGTATAGTCTATTTAGTTTAGTATTATTATTTTATTATCTTTTATTAATTTTATTTTAGTAGTTTTTCTAGTTTGATTTTTTTATTGGTCTGAAATTTTATTTAAATTATTTTTAAATAAAATGTATTCGTATTGTTACACATTCAACAACACTTGAATACAAATCTGTATAATCGACAGGTGTCTGCAGACACAATAAACCCATAACTAGATACTCTTTATAACACTTGTTTTTAACTGAACCGCTGTCTTTTCGCTCTCATGACCCGTGGTGCAAACAGTCCTGAACTGGAGGTCAGTGCATGTTGTGCTAACCTTTATTTCACTCTGTCAACACGCAGACGGGCCTAGAATAGACTATTATGAAATATCATCAAATGTTAGATACAAAAACAGCACTTACAGTTTTAAAATTACTCACAGAAGAATTGTTTTTCATTAAATCTAGTGTTTGTTTTTGATTTTTTTATTATTTCTATTTTTGTGACTCGATGAGCTTCGCTGCATGTGTTTGTTTAACGTGACAAGATGAACACCGTGCAGCCTCAGGGATTCGACGCGAATGACCGCTTGCTCAACTTTTGGGTTTTTTGGCCACTGCTCGTTTAATGGGTGTGGCCTTATGGGAGATGGAGTGTATAAAGGGGGTGTTACATAATGGGAGGTTTCTGGGAAGTACAGAGCACCAGTGTTACTCCACTTGGCACCCGCATTGGAAAAAACTGCAGCACCTTGTGTCTGGGAGACGCCCTGGTTCTGTAGGCCGGAGTGAGCTCATGGTGCACTCACAGCTGGATGCATTAAAACAACAACCCCTGCACTGGTCCTGGAGCCCCTTCCTGCTCGCCCTGTGAGAGAGCAGGGTAATAATAGCTTTTTCTCAACGTCAGGATCGGAGGAATGGTCCCGCAGTTACACATTTGACCTCATCTGGGTGAATTTCACAAAAACTGTCAAGAAATTCATTAAGTTGTGGAAAGAAAGCATCTATTTCTGGGGCCACGTCCAAGGGTTCTGTGTTTCCTGATCAATTTCTGGTTTTTGGAAAAGCCTGTAGGTGTAGATGGATGAATCTCACCTAAGAGATGTCTGGATCGTATTTTATCCCAAAACCAAAAGAACAAAAAGTAATTATATTTTGTATAAAGGACTTGAAACATTTACAAGATTCAAGATTTTTATTTGTAACCTATGCAGATTATAAGCATTGCAAGTACACATTTTTGGGCATGAGCAATTAAAAGCCACAGCTTCCCTTTCAGTCGGTCCCTGTCGACGTCACGTCGGAGGAACGCACCGAATGGGCGACTCTGTCTTTAACGGGACAATCTACTGCGAGTGTAACTAAAGGAGCCAATGGCACATTGGCATGCGATTATTGCATCCAGCGGCTGCTGATCACAGCGTGAGTATAAGAAGGCAGCATGTGCAGCGCATATTCAGCTTTTCGCTTCGGAGCCGAGCGATCACATCGTTTTGCTCCTGACTTACTCTCCGGAGAGAAGAGACGAACGAGTTCAGCCACGCTTGGGATGAGCTATTCGGGTGGCGGACGCGCTCAGCGAGGTATAGTGGTGGTTTTCAGTGTCGAGGTGGGGAATATTTGTGAATACAGGGTAAATAATGAAGAGTGTGAATGGCAAATGACACCATTTCAAGTGTGAAAAAAGCCCTATTGTGAGATCCGGGAAAAGAATAATCTTGAACATTAATTCCACAGATTATTTTCAGGACACCAGATCGTCTGGATATAGCTGATGTGCTAAGAATCTTTAAGATGTGGCTATCTGTCTATTATTAACAGAGACCTACCGAACGGAACCATTTGATTCAGTTTCTCATGTCTACCATGAATAGAGCACCTTGTGTGTGGGTGTGTGTTGTTTCACGTTTATATCTCCGACACAGCATCCAAAAGTGAACGTGCGTAGGTTTTTATGTTCACGCCCCGCATGAATGAAACAATCCTCTGTACTGTACGTTGGTCGGTCAGCCAGTGGACTCTGGAGAATGTAGTTCAAAACGAGAGAATGGAGGCTTTTGACCACACGGATGAGTTGTAGCGAATGCGTCTCGGATCCTTTCAGTCTATGATGATCATATTACAAGTTATATACGATGAAGAACGGTCAGCGCGCCGTGGAGAGCCTTGGAGAGCAGTGGACGCGCGTCTGGGGAGACTTTAGGAGAGATTCTCGGTGAGTTTTGAGCGTGTTTGGCTTTGTTATGAAGCGTGCTAGCTATAGTAGCACGCTGATACACTGTTTTGCTGACAGAAAAGGAGGAAAAGGAGAGTACATTATGCAGTTCAGTAAGTATACAGTAAATATACAGTAAATATAAATGGATTATTACAGTGCGGTGTAGATAGAGCTAATATATGTTTGTTTGACGCTGTGAATGTAAAGATAGCTGCCTGCTAGCAAATTAGCCCAGCTCTGGACCACAGAGGCAAGCACAGCTGGATGCAGGATGAGAGAGAGATGCGGTGCTCAACTGATGCTGAGGTGAGAGATGCTGTGATCACTATCCCAATACAGAATGCATATAAATGGAATGATATAAAGCTGGAGGATATGGGTTCTATTTTAGGTTGTTATAGACCATATATATTTTATAATGTAGACAGTCTTGTTCATCCTGAAATAATTAAACTGATTGTAGAATACACAATGTGTGAAATTTGGTCCAATTCGCTTGTGTCATTTTGTATATTACTACTTAGAAAAACATAAAAAATGAAACATAATTCAATCAATAATCAATTAAATTGCTTATGGCACAGAGTACAATAGGATCGTGGGTTTAATGTGTTTTATAAAGCCTGTTTTTGCAAAAGAAACTCACAATGACACATTTAGATGCAGAATTGTACATTTTCAATCGCTTCACAAATAATGTTCTAACTCCTGTTTAGAAGCTGTTATTTGAAAGATTCTTTTTTCAAGTACTTTTTGGCATATAGTGGCATCAAACAAGGTAAATTCCAGAGAGTTGAGCCTAACAGAACCTGAATTACAGAATCTCAAAAAATATGTATTCAATTAAAACTCAAAGCGCCTGTTTTTTTGTTTATTGTAATATTTGAAAAATATATAATGTCATTTATAAAGAATTCCACTCATATTTTGTAGTTCAAAGGGTTTTATTTACAATGAAACCATTTTTTAAATTTCCTCCATTGTATGTGTGTAGTGTAAACATTTGAATTTGGGTATGTCAAATTTAAGCGAAAATACACAAAAACGCCCCAGAGCTTAAGGGTGAACTGGTTTTTAATTCACAAGCATCTGAATTATCAATGTGATCAAAATTTTGCTGAAAAACTTGTAGTATTATGAGTTTGACTGCACAATTTTGAGTTTTGCATTTAGACAAAGCTTATATAAACAGGAGTTTATAATCAGGTAACTTAGGTTTCAGACATAATTTGGCCAGTTCACATATTTCAGGCAGTTCATATTTCAACTAACATGGTTCTAAATGAAGCTTCAGAAGTTCCTGATAAGAAATGGCCATGGTGACTCCCTCTGCTGAGACACGGTGAACTGTGTGAGCTAGTTAAGTAGTAATGGACATAGAGGACAAACCAGCTCAATGCTCCAGCTAGGAGGCCTATGTACAGTTTGGAAAAACCGCCAAACCGAACCGATTAGCGCGGGCGTTTCCTTATTCTTCTTTTTTCTTTTTTCGGTAGGTGCACTTCTGCCACCCACTGGTGGAGCGTGAAACCGAGACGGAGGAAAAAAAAGAAAAGAACCCCCCCACCCCCTCACACACACACACACTCACACACTAAATACCATTGACCGATGCTGACTGACGTAGCCTCTGTACAAGTTCTGAAGAATTTAGTGTTTTGTTCGCGAGCGAATCAAACATTTTATGTAATAGATTTGTTTTGTTGACAATTGTGGGAAATAATTATGATGCTTAACTCTCTGTCTCTTTGCAGATACATGTATTGTTTTAATAAAGGATAATTAGACTTGGTTTGTCTTTGACTTTAGAATGAGTGAATGGCTCACTCATAACTTGCAAAGGCTTGAAGCCACCTACGTAATGTAGCCTACAGAAAGGGTCATTAATTGGATTCAAAAGATTCGAGTCGTTGGGATGAATCAAAATCCCCTGCTTCTGTGAAACCAATTCAGTTGAGTGAGTGAATCCTTGACTCAGACAAGCTCAGATTCTGATTCATTGAAATGAACCAATTCAAAAGAGTCATTCATTTCCGAATGAGACGGGCTTCAGTTTACAGTAGTTACTGAAAAACATATGATAAAAATCTACCCTGATTAAAAACTTCAACCGTCTGCTGTAAAAAGACGAACGAATGCTATTAGCAACACCATGTATGGAAAGATTTGATAACATTTCAGTTTGTATACTGTTTGCTTAAACACAAATTAGTGACAACTTTTATATTTTGTAAAAATCTAAACAATATTTTTAAACACACACAATCAATTATCAAAATCAGTGAAGTATGATAAGAACAAGAACACTTAATTTTCTTATTGTTCAAACTAATACAATACAAATAAATCAACCATCTGGCCTTGCTGGAAATGAAGAAAATGTAAAACAATGTAAGGACAGGAAAGAGACTGGTTCCCTTGAGCAGATGAAAGATATAGAAGTAAGTCATTGTGATATTCATCATTACATTCAGCACCTGAGGTGTCCAGCCAATCCCAGTTCTTGTCAAACATGTAATTCATACAAAAAGTACAGCACTCTTGAAACATCAATTCATATTCATTTGAGATTCATGGAATCTTTCCCCCCAGCATTTACAACTATCCTATATAAATCATTCATGTGAAAATGCATAAGAGAGAACCAGAATTTGAACTGATATATGATACAGAAAAGGCCCCTCCATAAATGTCAACAATACACTCTGTACAAATCCATTCTTTTACAGTCAGCAAGGTGTCGGTGAAACTCGTGCAGGTGTCAGATTTCATGTGGAACGTCAGCCAATGAGACATTCACATCACAGCCCTGTCAGATGCGCACAGGGGTTAAGACAGCCAGGAAGTTCCCATTCCGCCAGGAAGGTTGACATAGGAGCTCATGTGAGAATAGAGACAGTCATAAGCGCATGTGAACGATACCTCCAGCAGTGGACTAACATTTGGTGAGTGGGACTTTTTTCTTCACTGCTTCTAAAAGCAAGGCGGGAGTGTATGTCTCCAAAGTAAGGAGGGCTTTTCATTTCTCTTTAATAAACCATTTAAGTTACCTCACGAATACGAAAAGCAGTATCCTATCTCTTATATAATTAGTACATAGTTATTTTTCATATGTATATTTCTGTGATATGCAATACAGAGTAAATGGCAGCAAGCTACAAGAAAAATAAATGAAAAATAGATATCTGACAGCATGTTTACAAACTACTGCAAATTCTTTATTATTACTACTGTTTCTGCTACTTTGCAGAAACCTGCAGGTGCTCAGAGCACTGCTACAGAATGCATCACAGGATTATATATATATATATATTAAGGGTAATCAGGCAACATGAAGGCTCAAATAAAGAAGTCTTTGTTCACAGCTCTCAGTTAAAATTAGACAGACATCACATTGCTGACAGTCATCAATTAAGGCAGTGGCCTCTGTGACTGTAAACAGAACATGTCGCCACTTGCTTTCTGTGTCCAACAATTGCATCAACGTGAAGGTCAGTTATCAGCTTACTAGACTAGATTGTAACAGGTAATAGGTGACTTTTCTGTCAAAGACTTATAAAGCATCTATGTATCTATAAAAATCAGCAACATGGTGAACTTCTCCCATGTCTATACGAAACAGGAACAGTTGCATCCTCTTTTAAAGAATCTTTTTTTTTAAATTCCCTTATATGTTTACACTGGACGTAGTTGTGCAACTCCAAAACATCAGTGTGTGTGTGGTGTTGGGATGGTTTAAACTGCTCGACTTCACAGTGAAGCCTTAAGAATTTCTTGAATTCTTGTTGCTGGAAAGAGGTCAAGACTGTTGTCTTTTTATCACACTTTATATTAACGCCTGCTATCTTTCATGAAGATCGTGAGAAGCACTGTATGCGCGAGAAACGCATTTCACACTCTATCAACAAAGCACAGTGCTGTTTGCCACATGTTTGCAAATTCAGCAACACCTAATACAGACATGTTCACCATCATTTAATATTATGCATGCATCTTTTTGACAGGAGGAATAAGTTTTGGTCAAACTGGGACATGGGAAGGACTCATAATACCCTGGTCTGCTCTCGGTTTTGGTTCCCAAATATTTGATGCATGAAACTTACATGATGACTCGCTTTCACATATCAGTGCATCAATCTAAAAATAATTTATCTTTGACACACGTGGCACATTTAAAGATTTTATTGTTTCATTCCACTGCGAAACATAGAACTTCCCCACATTAGATTCACTTTTATGTTCAGCTGCTGCAGGTGAAGTGAAACTCGTGCACACATGAGCGTCACCTGCAACTTTGGCGCGGTAGCAAAGCTGACTGCTCATTGGCTTGTTATTTCAAATCGGATAATTAAATTGGTTGACACTTAAAGATTTAACCACATTTGAAACTTCCATTTTTTTCAACAACATGTGGAGAACTGAAGCATTGACGCTTTAAAGATCGCTCATATTTGCATTATATTGGAAGCGTTCTGATTTTGTGGTGTCTTGTACCAAAATACGTTTACAAAAGCAATGCATTTACAAATGCATTGCGTACATACTGTCTTTACCTTCATCTAAGTGTGCAATGACGAATTCACGTAACCTGTCACTTGTCTTCTCTGCGAAAGCATTTGTAGCCTCATAAGGGTTCTTCCATATAGTTCTTAAAACTTATGTAATCACAAAATTAATCAGAATTACTTTAACCTTTTGATTTCTATTTTATATCAATAAAAAGATTAAAAACAAACAGCTTTATATCATTATACCAAAAGGCATAGTTTAGCCTATGGTGTGCTTCTGAATATTGTCTTTGAAAAATATAGGGCCTTGTAGTCAAAACAGTTGATAACCACTGGTGTAGTTTCATGACGTGCATAGCGCAGTTTTTAGATCTCAGAGAATGATTCTGCTGCTCTCAGAACTCAGCTTCAGTCAGCTCAGCTTCCTGTCCTATTCAGTGCGGCAGGGGGGCCAAGGAAATGGTGAGTCTGTAATTAAACTTAGTTTTATTATCAATATTTTATGCCCGTGCAGAAGCTTTTATAGTAGATGCAGTGTTTCATTGGCTGTTGGATGTTTCACTACTGATGTTTATTTGCAGTTGTAGTGAAAGCCATATGGTCAGTGCAAGTATTGAAAATAACTCAAGTGCTGTAGATGTTTCCTCCTCCAATGTGAAAACAGGTTTTTGGTACAAAACAAATTTGGTCAGGCACTATTTTCAGGTTATATAAAACTGCTCATTCATATTATTATTCCAACCATTACTATTGATATTACTGTTCGTTTTACCATTGCAGTTACTGCTCTCAGGAGTTCTTAAAAAGTCTGTATTGCATGGCAACTATAATGCTTAAAGGAGTTTTCTGTCTCAAAAGCTCTTCTGAAACAGTAACACATTCAGATTCAAAATATGCGAGTTTGTTTTTGTAAATGCAACAGTGTGTGTCTGTAAAGCAAGGCTACCAGTGTTCTCAGAGCATGGTTTGGAGGAAAACCTGGTATGCAGACTTGGTCCTCCAGACTTTTTTTTTGCTAAAGTTTACCTAAACTGTTTGCACAGTCATGTTAGCTTTCAGATACTAAAGGAAGATTGTGCAGTATGTTTGTCTTTACTGCACTCAAGAACATTCTTTCTCCTGTCATGTTTGTGAACATTGTCAGTTGAGTTTTGAGTTATGATCAGTTCATCAGGTGACCTAAATGTTGTCACACTTACAGAGAATGTCAAACCACTACTCGCCAGACGTGAGGTTTCTTTTGAAGTGCTGAATTTTTCAGCAAATTCCCCTTCTACCAGCACCCCAGTTTCTGAGTCGCCTCATAGTTGGATGCTTTTGGGGGGTTTTTGGGTGTTTGCGTATCTTGTCACACTTTTTTTTTTACCAAGACCTCCATCAGCAAATACCATGTACCAACTTTATGTAATCATAACCGTATCCTTATTATATTAGGTCCATGTGGTTGGTTGCTGCAGTTAAGTTTGCTTCTAAATATGTTTTTATGTGCTGCTTTATTCTGAGACCCTTTGATGAATGTTTGATGTCCCTACTATTGTACTGTAGGTCCTGTCTATCATCATTGTTGTTCTTTTGTAACAAGTCAACCCTGTCAAAGCTCAAAAAAGGAATAAATAAATAAATAAAGGAATAGTTCACCCAAAAATGAAAATTTTGTCATTATTTACTCACCCTCAAGCCATTCTAACTTTTGTTCTTCTGTGAAATGCAAAAAGAAAAACACTTTGAATAATGTGCTGGTCACTCTTTTCCATGCGATTGCTATGAATGGGGAATATAGGATTATTATATGACTTTACAAAACTATCAGAAGTACGGCTTTTATAATATTTTTACATATTTATCATCATAGGACTTTTTCCAGCCCTAATTGAAATAACATGGAAAACAAACCAAACTCTGTTTCCACAGAAAGAAAAGTAAAACCAGTTTAGAATGACATAAGGGTTGAGTAATGATGATAAAATCTGTATTTTCTGGTAAATTTTGCCTTTAAATCTAATTCAAACTGTCCGAATTCCCTCTTACTACTAATATTTTTTCTTGTACACTCTTAAAAATAAAGGTGATTCAAAAGGTTCTTCAAGCGATACCATAGAAAAAACATTTTTGGTTCCAAAAAGAACCATTCAGTCAAAAGTTCTTTAAAAAACCATCTCTTTCTTACCTTTTTGTAATCTGAAGAACCTTCTTTCGCCACAAATAACCTTCTGTCAAACAGAAAGGTTCTTCAGATGTTAAAGGTTCTTTATGGAACCATTTAGACAAAAAAAGTTCTTCTTCTATGGCATCGTGAAGCACCTGTCTTGCTCATAGACCATAAAGGAAATACGACCAAAGCAGGATTTCAACCTCCTGTTTTTCAGCTTCTGTCTCAAGCAATCACATCTGTGAAACTTTTGTTTGTGTGTCTTATATAAACTATGTTTTTACTATCCCACAAGTCTTTCACTTTCAGTTGAGGCCAAATTTAAACATTTACCAAAACTATGTCTATTAACTTTAGTCACATATCTGCAGCGTTAAGGTTTTTGGTGAATTCGAGGTGTTGGCAGTGAGGAACTGTAGATCAAAAGATGGCTGTCTATGTTTAGAATCTTTGTCGCGATATATAACAGCGCACTTGTGCCATTAAGCCAGATGTGAAAGTGTGAAATAAAGAAAAGAATTGGCAGAATGAGTATTCACACTTTGGGAGCTGGCATAATGGGGGGAAAAGCAACAATATGTTCAGTTAAAAATAATTTGATTTAAGCAGCTAATGACTAAAAAGGAAATTCAGCCTCTAATACAGCCTCATTGTACTGCTTTGGAGTTTTGAGTTTATAACAAGAAACCTTCAGAAAAAGAAGCTTTTGAATGCTAACTTAATGAGCATTAAGTGTTTTTGTCCTAACCAGCCATATCAGCTACTGTGCATGTCTGTGCTTTTATAGAACCTGGATGTTTCATATGATACTAACATTATAAACAGATTTACTGATTCAACTGGGAGTTGTTAGTGAGTCTGGCCTTGATATGTTTGAGAACGAGAGTTTGTGACTCAGATGAAGTAAGCAATCAGACCAGATTAATTTACATAAGAACGAAGCAAGGCAGTTTCTTAGTCACCAGTTTATTTGCTCCTGCTTTCTGGTGGAAATTGTTTTTGTGCTGCACAAAATAATCTTCATATCTTTTTTTGTTGACCCTTTCCTCATCTGCTTAAATTCTACAGGACATTCGCTGACCCTATGACCCTAGCTTTTTTAAATGCATGTTCCTGCTCATATTGTGAAGAGTTTACAATAGAGAAAAGTGGGCAAAAATGTTTAGCTTCGCAAACTTTACTCACAAATGTGACTTGAAACTTGCTCCATCTCTGTAAAGATGTTCCTTTCTGGATAATGTTAACCAATTTCAAAATAGCTATTTAATCATTGTTGTAGCAATTAAATATCCAGTTTTCCTGAAAATACACCATGTTGTGAAAGTAAAATTGATTGCAAAGGGTTGAATTTTATTTACTGCACATCCATCAGCTCATATTAAACAATTCTACCCTGAACTTGTGTATAGCTGGTAATATATATATATATTTATTTATCCACAAAACTTTCTCAGGCTAATTTTCCAATGATTTCAACATAATGAAGAAAACACCAAAAACTCATCACAGTTAAAAAGTCGTAAACCACAATAATCCAATTAGGCGAAGAGTTGCAGAAAAGGCCCACACACTATAAAGGACAACAGTCAACTAGATAAAGAAGCTAATGCCATGACCAAAACTTTTGTCGTCTCTTAGTAAAGCTGTGTTTTTTATTTCAAACATGTATTTTTTCACCTTTATAGTGTGCGGGCAACTTTTCACCAGCATTGCCACACCACCATTAGCAAACCATTCTGCAGTCTGAACAATGGAAGACGCAGAAATCACACACTGAAGTACAAAGCTAAATTAAAAAAAATCATGTTATACTTTGTGTTGATTTATGATTTTATGAGGTATAAAAGTGTTTTTTTTTCATTAATGGCTTTGCTGCAGGCTCATGTCGGGCCTTTTTTGCAGGACTGCACGTATTAATGATAGAGCACAAATTAGGTGGAGGCAAAACAAGTGCAAAAACTGGAGAATAGACCAAATTCTATTTGAATTCAAATACACACAAATATATTAGCCAATTGTTCAGCAACACAAGCTTCAGGAGGACTGTCTACTCGCAGGCGTTGGACTGCACTGATAAATATTTTCAAATTGGTTCAGCTTATTATTTCTCCGAGGCAGCCGGGCGCACCAAATTGGAATTTAGGGAGGGGGTCTGAGGGGGTTTTAGACGGCTGTAGGTTACTGTTGATGGGAGATTTGCTGTCACATTTTTACAAGCTTGGATTGTGCTTGCTCTGACAACCAGTTCCACATCTTCTGATTAACAGCTTAATTGAGAGAATCTCTCTTGTCGTGACGACCTGAATTGAGCGTGGAAATTCCAAATTACGAGACGAGTTAAGCCACCACCAATCTCTCTCTCTTTATGGAGAGCCTGCTTTCTTTCTTTTTTTTCCGCTACTACCGCAGTCCCTTATGGATGAGTTTGCCAAGACAGCTTATCATTAAGAAAGACATAATGGTATCACAACCGATGCTTCTTTCATTTTCACTTATTAACAGTTTTTGACACATTTGAGAATTGTAAGCAACAGATGAAGACGTTATAGCGCAATTAGAACAAAGTGTTCCAGGCTGCTTCCAGCTGTTGTAACTATAATATGATAATTTGCTAATTAGACTAACAAATATAGACTTGCCAGGGTCAAAGCAAACTCTCCTCTCTGTTCAGCACTGTTCCAAGTACTCACAGGTTGTTGTACCTAAGAAGCTCATTTGACAGTGTCAAAATCATTACTCATTCTCTTGCTTTTATTTATGTTTTCATGACCTGTCCCTCATGCTAATCCACCACTTATTTATGGGGAGTGGTGTGCTCCAGACAACACACAACTAGGAATTTTCCCACCTGCTATTTGAAAATTACCAACGGAATTCCATTCAAAGTCAGATATCCACAACACCGCGGCATTGAACTGGCACGGCACTAAATCGCAATTATTTAAAAACAATATATTATTGTAAATGAAATCTATATTTTATTGAATATTTTTTTAATTATTTTATAGAAATATGTTATTTCTTAGAATACATTAAATGTATACAAAAATGTTATGCAGTTTTATTAAAAGACCGTGGTAGCTTTTCCAAACGAAGAGAAACGTCTGTGACGTGCATTGTGGTTGCGTCATATGAACGGCATAGATTGTATAGGGTAGATTTGGACTGTGCTAACGCATGTAGAACGTCCACCATCTTAACAGTCAAACTCGACATCATCATAGAAAATGCAAGACTCCAATGTGCCAAAATCTGCACAGCGAGGCGGTAAAACACGCAGGATTTAAATTCTGAAGAAACGGAGGAACCTTTCACAGGTTTGAGGAATGTGTTTGTTTTTAAATCAATATTACAAGTTTACAAGTTTTGAAACATTGGTAACTTTTAATGTGTTAGCTAATGTGCTCATCTTGTTGTATGGTGTTAGTTATGTCCAGTGTTGGGGAAAGTTAATTTTAAAAGTAATGCATTACAATATCGAGTAATTCATTAAAAAAGTAACGAATTACGTTACTTTGTTACTTTTTATGGAAAGTAATGCGTTAAGTTACTTTTGCGTTACTTTTTTAAATATGAGCAGGGCTTGATTGTGTTTTTAAAATTAAAAAAGTTATATTTTTGGCAAATATGAAAGCCTTTTCACCCCAAAAGTGAAATGAATAAGCCTCAGG
>JADLZN010002215.1:45000-52717 GCA_018155175.1 Sinocyclocheilus anophthalmus | reverse complement strand
AGAAACACACCGGTTGACCCGGTCTCGAGTTGCTGTCTGTCGGCTGATGCAGCGCTGCCCTCCCGTACTTATCGCTCGAGCACGTTTTTGCGTTTCTCAAGAAGAAATGCTTTTTCGACTTTTTTGAGCGCTGTACAGACTGATCGGCCAATGTTATCAAAGTACCCCGAGAACGATGCTAGATGTCCTCATCGGCCGATATCTCGTGCGTGTCTGTGGGTGCTCGGCTGAATCACACGCCACACGAGAAAATACTATTTCAAGAGCAATTATTAGATTAACGTCTGCTTTCTGGTTTGCATGACATTTCAAAACAGCAGAATTAAACCCGTAACGTTAGTTACGGAATGCAAGATATAAACGGAATTATAAATGTTGGGAACCCTATAAAAGATACTTTCACCAAATGACAAATAAACCAAGTTTAATTATCCAAATCATGTCAGTTTCAAAATGTCGCATAATGTTGGTACAACACAGAAAATGCTTAAACTGCTACATTATTTAACACAACAATTAAAATGGAAATGGACTTTGTGTATTAATCTTGCATACATTAGAAATAATCATAATTTACTTTGACCGTGTCAATGTTTGGGTAAAATGAGGCAAAATAATACGTTATTTTTCACACAAACTGTATAATATAAAACAAATACAATTTGCTTTAGTGATGATACACATTCATAAATAAAATCACAAGTTGATAAATTAATCCTACTATAGCTTGTAAGCGTTGTGCAGGCTAATCCATAAAGGAGAGCGCGTGATGAGCGGGGAGATCGAAAATGCTCTGCGCATGCGCAGATGTTGCTTACATGAGAACACCCAAAGGAAACACTGTGCATTATCACTACACAAGTGATAAAGCATTTCATATTTGTAAATGAACACCAGATTTTATCACTAGCTGCACAACACTAGGTTTTTATTACTCGTAAGTTGCTGTGCAGGTTTGTGTTAAAGATGTTTAATGTGCTTGTACTGATTTTGGGAATGGCACACTGGAAGATCAGGGGCCTGATGTATAAATGTTGCGTACGCTCATAATGGACATAGAAATGTGTCTAAGCAATTTTTCCACACGCACACACACATGTCGGGATTCATAAAGAATAAACTAGGCTTAAATATGTGTACGGACTCTAGACATGCGCGCGCACTCTTTACTGCAGCGAGCGAAATAATGAAGGAAACAATGATTTTAAAGTCTGTTTTACATTTGATATACACCTTTAGATTGAATATTCCACTCTCATTAACGGAGTTAAGCACTGAAAGTACATGAAATCATTATCCAAAAGCTAAGATAAGGTTTGCACCACAGCAAGCATTGCTCGGCGCTTTAAAAGAGCAAGAATCTCCTAACCTTGCACAACTTCAACAAAACACAAAAGGCATTTATAGTATGTATTTAAAAGACAGAATTTGAAGGAAACTGTAAGATATGCACATTTTATATTCAAAATGTTTCGTTATTAACGCGGCGAGGCAGTTATTTACACTGCAAAATATAACTAAATAATACAAATGAAAAAGAAGGCCCATCTCTTTCCATTAAAATAGCCTATAAACATCCTAAAATATGCTTACCTTATAGGCATGAATTTGATTTGTTCAAACAATGTAAAATACTATTTGTCCAGTGGACAAGAAGGAGAACACTCTCTGAAATGTGTTTAAGGACACTGAACAGCAGTGTAATGACACAAAAGGCATGTATAGTCCGTATTTTCCTCATGTAACGCAGCTTGGATGGGCTATGCATGGAAAGGCTGTGCAGATGAGGTTATGCAGTAAAACTAGGTGTTGTAAGCTGCGTCTGGTTATTTCGGGTGACATGCATGTACTCACAATCTTCTCTTGACTGGGTATTAAAAAGTGTTCTGGTGCATGGCTTTATTAATCTGAAAGCTTTTGTGCGAATGCAAACTCTAGCTAGGCAGAGCTTTCTGATGAAATCTATGTAAAGTTGTCTAGATGAGGCGCTGGTGAAGAGAGGAACTGCTGTGAAAGAAAGGTTTGGGCGTGTTTTAAGCTCTTGCACGCGCTGCTCACAGAATACTCCAAACTCAGATCAGAACCAGTTTAAGGTGAATATTTCCCTGAGAACTTCTCCTGTGTGTACCAAAACCAAATAATCCACACAATTATTATGAAAAAAAAATCGAATAGTAGGCCCTACATGTTTCCGCTTTTTGAATTTTTTTTATCTGAAAGACCCTCACACACTCATTGACTCTCGCCCCTTGAGATACGATTATTAGGCCCTAAGGTCTCTCTCTCTCTCTCTCTCTCTCAAAAACACACACACACACACACACACACACTTGCTCTCTCTCTCTCCTCACACACACAACACACACACACACTCTCTCTCTAGCTCTCTCACACCACACAAAACACACACTCTCTCCTCTACTCTCCACCCACTACTCCTCTCCTCTTCTCTCACACACAGCACACACACACCCACACACACACACACACTCACACACAAACACACCCACACACAAACACACACACAAACACACTATACTCTCTCCGCTCTCACACACAACACACACACACCCACACTTCTCTCTCTCTCTCTCTCTCTCTCTCTCTCTCTCACACACACACACCACTCTCTCTCTCTCTCTCTCTCACACACACACAACTCTCTCTCTCTTCTCTCTCTATCTCTCTCTCTCTCTCACACACACACACACACACACAAACACACAATCTCTCTCTCTCACCACACACACCACACACCAAACACCCCTCTCTTTCTCTTCTCTCTCTCACACACACCACACACACTCTCTCTCTCTCTCTCTCTCATTCACACACTCACTCACTCACTCTCTCTTTCACACACACACACAACACACACACACACACTCTCTCTCTATCACAAACACACACACACACTCTCCTCTCTCTCTCTCTCCTATCTCTCTCTCTCTCTCTCGTGCGCATGCGTGGGAGTTTGTCGAGCGAAAGGAGAGCGTGGCTGTGAGAGCGACTGTGTTTTTTCCAACTTTCACGGTTAGTTTGATTTCTGTTTTATTTGTTTGGAAAAGTTGTGTAGGGTTAGAGGAGTAGTTTTTCTTTTGATACTGGCCATTATGGCCGGTGTGAAGGAAAGAGTAGGGTTAGAACAGCTCACCCGACGGCATGGAATTAAAGTGCCGGTCGGGAGTGATTGTTCTGTGGAAGATTGTAGTCTTGCGGTTGGACAGGTGATTGGACATGAAAGTATAAGATCAGCTTCTAGAATGAATAGTGCGTTGGTTCTTTTTTGGATTCAGTAGATAAGGTTAATAAGATTGTTGAACAAGGTATTGTGGTGAAAAATACACATACTATGGTTTTTCCCCTTGTAAATCCGGCAAAGAAGATCATTTTGTCAAATGTACCGCCGTTCATCAAAGATGATGTTTTAGAACGCGAATTGTCGCGCTATGGACAATTTGTTTCGGCAATGAAAAAAATCCCGGTAGGATGCAAGTCACCGCTGTTGAAGCATGTTGTGTCGTTTAGACGACAAGCCTTCATGGTGTTAAAACAAGGAGTTGATGAGCTGAATGTTTCGTTCAAGTTTAAGATTGACGGGTTCGATTACGTAATATTCGCTACAACTGAAACAATGAAGTGTTTCAGTTGCAAAAGAGAAGGACATTTGGCTCGAGATTGTCCTGAAAAGGAAAGAGAGCCAGAGGCAGACTTGATAGAAACTCAGAGTAGTAATACAATTACAGAACATGAAGTGACTGAAAATGAGCAAAACGAAAGCAGAACAGAGAATGATGTAGAGTCTAATGCACAAGAAAAGGAAAATGAAGCTAGAGAGAAAATGGTAAAAGAGCTTGAAGAAATTGTTTCAGGGCAAGATTTAATGGAAACAACTGAACTTAATTTTAAATTGCCAGCTACAAAGCGTAAAGCAACAAGTAGTGGACAGAGTGAGAAGAATTCAAAGAAGGGTCATGTCAAAGAAAAAACTGAGATAAAGGATATGAATAAAACTGATACTAGTAGTGAGATGGAATATTCATCGGAATCTGATAGTGAAAAAGGAATCTCTACCCAAGCAATGGTAAATGTAAGAAAGAAGGAGAAGTACGATTTGGATCAGTTTCGCAGTTTTTTACAAGTAACAAAAGGAAAAAGAAATGTGGTTGTTGATGATTTTTTTCCAGATCTAGCTAATTTTATTGAATCTGCAAGAGAGGCGATGAAAACTGTGGGAGGAGATGGTCTTGCTGAGACTGAAATATGCCGTCTTAAGAAATTAGTACAAAAGATAAAAACACAAATGAAAAAAGATGAATTGGAAGGATCACAATAATGGATGGATTTGTCATGGAGTGAGGTTTGTCTTAATAGTCATAACATTTCTAATTATGGCTGAGTTCAAGATTTCCTCACTAAATTTAAATGGAGCACGTGATGTAAAGAAAATAACTTCTTTTTATGAATTAGTCAAATTAAAAAATATCGATATATCCTTTGTATAAGAAACCCACTCATGTATAGAAAATGAAACTGATTGGCAAAGAGAATGGGATGGGACTGTTATAATGAGTCATAAAAGTTCCATTAGTGCTGGTGTAGCCATTCTTTTTTCAAAGTCCTTTGCACCTTTATCTTATGAGGTAGATGAAGTTATTGCAGGAAGATTAATTAAAGTTACTGCAAAATATGAAAGAAAAACAATAATTCTGATCAATGCATATGCTCCTGTTTTTGCAAAAGAAAGAATGTTGTTTTTAGAAAAATTGGCTAGTACTTTGGTAGGATGTGATTCAGATTTTCTTTTTTTAGCTGGAGATTTTAATTGTACAATCAATAATTTAGACCGAAATCATGTTGAACCACATATGGCTTCAAGAAATACACTTTCAAGTATTGTGGAAACATTTGAGTTAGCAGATGTATGGCGTGAAAAACATGGAGATTTTAGACAATACTCTTGGGCCCATTATAGAGAAAACTATATTTCTATGGCTAGGATTGATAGAATATATTGTTATAAACATCATTCACAGATTTTTAAATCATGTGCTATCACTCCAGTTAGTTTTTCAGATCATGGATTGGTATGTGGAGTGGTTTTTATTAATTCCCTTAAAGTAAGAAGTGCATACTGGCATTTTAATGTTTCGTTGTTAAATGATAATTATTTTAAAAAAGGTTTTATGTTTTTTTTGGGGACAATGGAAAATGAATGCAAGGAATTTTGAATCAATTCAACAATGGTGGGATGTGGGCAAAGTTCATATTCAACTATTTTGTAAACAGTACACTCTTAATGCCTCTAAAAATATTGTTAAATTAATTGAAGATGTTGAATCCGATATAATAGAGCTCCAGATTTTAAGTGATTCAACTCAAGATCAAAGCCTTATGCAGTCTATAAAAAAAGAAAAAAGATGTTTTAACAGAGCTGCTTGGAATTAGAGGACAAGGATCTTTAGTGAGATCACGTTTTCAGAATTTTAATGAGATGGATGCACCAACCAGTTTTTTTTTTTGGTCTTGAGAAAAAAAAGGACAAAGCAGATTAATTAATTCATTGTGGGATGATGATGGGAATGATTTGACAGAGCCTTCTGAAATACGGAAGAGAACTGTTGAATTTTATTCAGCATTATATGCCTCTGAATATAAAGAAGAAATGAATGTCACACATAAGTTTTTTGAAGGTCTTCCACATGTGTCAGCTGAAATAAATGCTGTACTTGAACAACCATTGTCATTGCCTGAAGTATACTCTGCTGTGATGAGTATGGCCAATGGTAAAGCTCCGGGAATTGACGGAATCCCCATAGAGTTTTATAAAACTTTTTGGAGCATAATGGGGTCCGATTTGTTAGCAGTTTTTAATGGGAGTTTTGCTGAAGAGCAGCTCCCGTTGAGCTGCAGAAGAACAGTGCTGACGTTGCTACCAAAAAAAAGGGAATTTAAGAGATATAACAAACTGGAGACCTGTTGCTTTATGTGCTGACTACAAGGCTTTATCTAAAACCTTGGCAAATAGGTTGAAGAAGGCAATGAAACATGTGATACATAGTGATCAGTCCTACTGTGTTCCAGGCAGATCGATTTTTGATAATATTTTTTTATAAGATATTTACTTAATACTTCTAACTTGTTTGGATTTAAATTGGGCCTTTTTTCGATGGATCAAGAGAAGGCTTTTGATCGAGTGGAGCACAAATATTTATGGAGTACAATGGAGGCTTTTAATTTTTCTAAAGTTTTTTTAAATATGGTTAAAGCTCGTTATGGAGGTATTGAGAGTGTTCTGAAGGTCAATGGTGGCTTAAGTGCATCTTTTAAGGTAAATCGAGGGATAAGACAAGGTTGCTCATTATCGGGCATGTTGTACACTTTAGCCATTGAACCTTTGTTGAATAGATTTCGTAATGAATTGGAAGGTTTAAAAATTGATGATAATTTTATACCTGTGTGTACTTCAGCTTATGCAGATGATGTTGTTGTTTTTATTAGAAATCAAGATGACGTTAATAAAACATCTTCAATAGTAGACGAATTTGGCATAATTTAATCTGCTAAAATCAATTGGAAAAAGAGTTAAGGTTTATTAGTAGGAGACTGGAGGGAAGAAAAACCTAAATTGCCAGGTGGTTTAAATTGGACTAGTGGAGGTTTTAAATATTTAGGTGTTCATTTGGGGAATGAGCTCATAGAAAAAGAGAATTGGAATGGAATTTTAGAAAGGGTTGAAGGAAGATTAAAAAATGGAAATGGCTCCACTCATGTTTGTCTTATAGAGGTAGAGTTTTAATTATTAACAATTTAATAGCCTCTGTGTTGTGGCACAAATTAGTAATTTTAGAACCTCCAATCGATTTGTTAATAAAAGTACAAAGAATGCTTGTTGATTTTTTTGAGGGATCAAATGCATTGGATACCGCAGAGTGTCTTATTTTTATCAAGAGAATTTGGAGGTCAAGGTTTGATTCATTTGGTAAGCAGGAAAGCTGCTTTTAGAATACAATTTGTGCAAAAGTTTTTATATGGAAGTTTGCAAACTCCTTGGCGAGTGTTAGCTGGGCGTATTTTAAGACAGGTTGGAAATTTGGGTTTGAAACAAACAATCTTTCTTCTGGATACCAGTTGTTTGAATGTGAGAGGATTTTTTTCTTTCTATTGTAGTGTGTTTAGAGCATGGAGTGTTGTAGAAAGGAAAAGATTGTTTACAAAAAAAATCCTCATTATTTTGGTTATTAGAAGAACCAATTGTGTATGGGTCACGAATGTTTTAAAAAAATGATTTCGGTTTTTTTTTTTCTTTTTTTTTTTTGTATGGAGGATGTGCTTTAGTAAAGCTGCGAGTTGGGAAATGAAACATATGACAAGTTAGCAGGTCCGGTATTTGAATAAGTGGAGGCTGTGGCGGAAAGACTTGGTATTCATTCTTTTCGAAAAGTTGGACAGTTTTTACAAAGCTTTCGGGACTTATTAACGGAAGAAGAAAAATTAAGACTTAAAAACTGGATGAAAGGTTCGGAATTGCCTGAATGTACTGATTTTTTTCCAAGTATGGGAGTGAGACCGAAAATGGATGAAGAGGACTTTCAAGATTTTTCAGGTTTTTTTAAAAATGATATTCGTTTTACGGTTTTTAATTCTTTAGGAGGGAAAAGTATTTATTCTTTTTGTGTCAAGGTGCTGAATAAAGGAAAATTAAAAAATAGGATTG
>JADLZN010002215.1:0-42500 GCA_018155175.1 Sinocyclocheilus anophthalmus | reverse complement strand
CACACACAAACACACACACACTCTCTCTCTCTCTCTCTCTCTCACACACACACACTCTCACTCTCTCTCTCTCTCACACACACACACGCACACACACTCTCTCTCGCTCTCTCTCTCTCTCTCTCACACACACACACACTCTCTCTCTCTCTCTCTCTCTCTCTCACACACTACACACCACACTCTCTCTCTCTCTCTCACACACACACACACACAAACACTCAACACACAGATTGATTAGACTAGCTCGGGCATGTTCTGCAGTCCTCCTGCATGTGTACAGTGTAGCATTGGGGACACATTTCTTTGATACGTTTGTATTTTTGAATATAAAACAACTTATTATATTTGGATGAATTTGGGTGTCTTTTGTCAGATTTACCAATTGCTATAACATCTCTAGTACTTTCTTTAGTTTAAGATAGCCAAAGATAAGCTAAAGCTTCTGGCTGAAAACAGTTGGAGAGTTTTTGACTGCATCAATCATAATTTAGCACGAATTTGTCTCTATTCCCCAACATCAGCTCATGCGCATCCATGTTGCCTAGTAACGAACCTGCAGTAATTTACCCGGAAACAACGCACTCTAGTTTCTGATTGGCTGTTAGGTGGCATGTAAATCTGTTTAACTCAGACAGAGATTTTTGCAGTATGATTGAGTTTAATTCAGAGATTTCTTGGCCGTTCGCCTGATCGATTTAACAACACTTTCCAACAGCTAAATGCTACTTTTAATTCTTTAAGTTTTCTTAAAAGATTTGTCCAGAGCTGCAGTCTAGCAGTGGCATTAGAGCAGAAACCAGCGACATGCAACGACTCTCACTATCAGTGTGAAGCAGCCTTTAGCGAACACACTGCCACAGGTTTACAGCAATATAAAGCACTTACACTAGACACGAGTGTGCCTGCCGTCGCTGCTCTTCATGAGCTGCATGATATATTTCCAGCAGTTTCCTTCATTCTTCTGCAGTAGCTCTCGGGCTTCTTTCAGTGAAACATGCGCGTGTGTTATCGGTCTGTGCTTCATCATAGATCTCCACATGTCCACAGAGTCATGATGTAAACCCAGTAAGCGCTTAATAAAACCCAGGACCTCCTCCTCCTCCTGCTCCTCCTGGATCCGGTAGATCTGACAGTGCATCTCCTGCAGCTGTTACTTCATCACAGACTTCAGCTTCATGCTTCCTCTGTTGTTCCTGAACTTCACACTTCATCTTTCCCAGCACAGTGTGTCCAGATGAGCGCTATCTCTGGATTCTGTGTGAAGTTCAGAATAGAATTTCAGTTGCTCCATCTATTCCAGCTCTTTGAAGGCGCGTTTATTCTTCAAACACCAGGAAACAGAACACGTCACAGTCGATGAGGAAGCACGGAGAGCCAATCAGCATTCGAGGCGACACTTTTTAAATCTTTCAGACGAGATTTGATTAATCAGCAAAAACACGCGTCTGAACTTCCTGAAGCTGGTATTCGCAATAACACTGACTGTATCGATCTATCTATGATAAAGCAACTCATGCTAATTCATATTTGTTTTTCTTTGAACACCCATGGCACATGTGTTATGTATTTGTTGTTTAAGCATCAATTAAAAAAAGCGCAAGTCTAGAGTGCAGAAAACCCCAGTCATCCCAACAGAGAGAGGAAAACACGGCCCAGCGATCTCAGAGGAAATGCAGGACTCAACAGAAATCCTTCACACAAACAAATAAAGAAAGAAAGAAAGTACCCAATATATGTATAGAGCGAAAAATACACAGAGAGACCGGGGATGTAGTAAACACTTTGTGTTCGAGGTCAGTAATTAGTGCTTGCTCATCTAGATCTCTCAAAACTTTCATACATGTAGCCAACATGTGTCTGCTACCATTACAACTCACTTGAGCTTGTACACACGATCACAGATTTGAGTTATGGTCAAACACAAAGCGTTCCGCTGTACAACCTGCCCACCTACTATAAAACTAGCTGAGGAGAGATTGGTGAAACAATATCCACACTTTCCAGATAATGCAAGAACTTTATTGAAGAACAAAAATGAACAATTTAAACTAACAAAATATTATGGAACTTTAAACTCAAGACTATAACAAATTGCTGTGTTTGTGTGTGTGTGTGTCTTTCTGTGTTTGTGTGTGTGTGTGTGTGAGAGAGAGTGGGTGTGTGAGTGTGTGTGTGTGGGGTGAGAGTGTGTGTGGTGTGTGTTTGTGTGAGTGTGAGTGTGTGTGTGTGGTGTGAGTGTGTGAGTGTGTAGTGTGTGGGTGAGGATGTGTGTGAGGTGTGTGTGAGTGTGTGTGTGAGGGAGAGAGTGTGTGTGTGTGTGAGTGTGTGTGGAGTGTGTGTGTTTGTGTGTGGGTGTGAGAGAGAGAGAGTGTGTGTGTGTGGGTGTGGTGGGAGTGAGAGTGTGTTGTGCGTGGGTGTGCTGGGTGTGAGTGTTGTGTGTGCTGTGAGAGGAGGAGAGTGGGGTGTGTGTGTGTGTGTGTGTGTGTGTGTGTGTGAGTGAGAGTGTGTGTGTGTGTGTGTGTGCGTGTGTGTGTGTGTGTGTGAGTGAGGTGTGGTGTGTGGTGTGTGTGTGTTGGAGTGCACTGTGTGTATTGTGAAACAGTAATAATTTTTATTGAAACATTTTGTGTAATAGGGATTACAAAATATTACTAAAATATTTATTCAGCATTTATCATCTGTAATAGTATCGTGTAACCACTAGATGGCTGTTTAGCTCTCTCTGTATAAACATATAAACATGACTGTGTTCCTGTAGTGGCTGGGAACCTCGGATTCCCACATAATTAGTTATATTTAGACATTATTAAAGACATATTTATCAAAGTGTTTGCATTAGTCAAATCTGGACACAAAGAAAGCATCTTGTTACTCATTCTTGCTTCATATAATAGCTTGATCAGTCACAGGAAAGTAATCAGTGTTAAATACCATAAACAGAAACATGGTCTGAAAACTGGACAAATTCATATGTAAGTAGCTTTATTGGCATAGTAAAGAGGTTTTACAAAGTATAGCACTCTGATACCATAGCGTTGAGCATTGTCACATAACATCATGTTGATTATAAAGTTTAACATCAGCTCAGTGGTGTAAGCAGATTATAACATTTCTAGGTAAAGCCAGACCAAATAATGTTAACAGCAGCTCGCAGTTCAGTGTGAACACACGAGAGTCCAGCCTAAAGGAACACCGCTTATGAAAGGAGCATGTTTTAATTAAGTTGTTATTTTATTACTCTGTGTACATTAAAAGTTACTTTGAAGTTAGCATTAATACCTAACATCAAATTAAACTAGAGAAATGGCTACTTTAGATTATGTTAAAGTCAACAAAGTTTTTAATCTACATTACAATAAATGCTAAGGAAAAATACTTTCTTACCTGAAAACCACTTTTTTAGTGATAAATTCCCAGTCTTGCTCACAGACACATGCCACTTCTTCTCTGTCCTCTAAACGGTTATTATTTTTTATATTTGTAATATACTGTAAGAGAGCAGAATGTGGAGGCAGAAACTAGATGATAACTCTACTGTACTCTGCTGCAGTGAAAGCTCTCTGTTAAACGAGATTCTCACACTCACAGATTACACAATACTCAATACTTCACTACATCCCTTCCCTCTGATAACACTAGTCCCTCAACAACTCAGTCAAATATATCAACAGCTTTTTATTATTATTATTATTTATGAACTTTACCATCCTGTTTTTTAAGGTATGCTCCAAAGACGGGATCCTCCGATCTCTTGGGCCTCCCCTGAGCACAGCCAGAAAAAACAGAGGATCAAGAGCCTTTTCTGAATCCTTCTCACCACGCTTCCCTTGAAAAACAACGGACAGCAGATGCAATCTGATTATTCACACAGTATTCTATTAGTTTGAGGACGCCCTGCAACCCGACGCTGAGAGTTGAAATGAAGATGAATGGGAGATTATGACGAATTGAGATCAGATCAACCGGAAGATCCGCAGCATGACAGAGGATGAAGATGAAGATGATGAAGAGAGCACACAGCCACCAGAACTCAGCGCTGGACATGGTCTGACGACGACTGCAATGAAAGGTCATCATTAACAGTGTTAACCCCATTACAGCGGACTGTGAAACACCATCAGGACTCCCTCTGTAGACATCTCTTTATGCTTCTCTTTTTTGAATAGGCCACTCACAAGCGATGGTCAGCTTTGTATTAGAAATTAAAATGAAAAAAAAACTCTGTATGTGTCTGTATTTTTTGAATGTTTCTTCACATAAACCTTACTAAAACACTTTGTTTTAAAGATCAATTCTCACCACCCCCTTTTTATTTTAAAAAAACCCCCTAGCTGCTATAGTGTGGCAATTACATCGCATTTGGCAAAGTTATTAGTATGTATAAAGCAACATAATGCTTAACTGATGGGGGGGGGAGCATATTTTAGATCCCTTAACCCGCCCCCCACCTTAAAACTAACACACGACCTCTAATAACTATGAATCAAGCAGAAATGGGTTATTGAGGAAAAACTCTGAATACGTGTTCCCCATTCTAAAGTGTTACTGAAATAATCATTATTAATACATTAATAATTAATAAGAATACAACTCGTTTGTTAAAGTGCATACATTTGTACCAGTCCCAGATATTGCTCTGAAGATTTGTAATAAATGACTGATAACTGCAGCACATGTGGATTCACGACTCAAACACATCAGTGTTATTATAGATGGTCAGGCTTTAACCAAAAGCATAAAAAAGATGCACACATCCCACAAACCCACACAGGGCTCAGGTGCAGGACAAAAAAGTCAAACTATAACAAAAGAACAAACGTATTGTCCGCACACTGATATAATAAGAAAGATTTATTGCAACGTTTCGACCATCAGGTCTTCGTCAGGCACAAATTACGTGAACTGTGGTACAACTCTTTATAAGTAACAGGTGGTCATCCTAATACGACACGTTCAAGCACTATGCAGGTGTACTCCCACAAAAATAAATACAGTGATAAGTAAAGACAGAGGAGAGAGAGAGATGGTAGAGAGAGAAAGATATTATTACAATATTAGAATGATTTCTGAAGATCACTCTGGAGTAATGATGCTGAAAATACAGCTTTGATCACAGAAATAAATTACAGTTTAACAGAGATTAACATAGAAAGCAGGTTTTTTAAAATAGTGAACCTATTTCACAATATTACTGCTTTTGCTGTATTTCTGGTCAAATAAATGCAGGCCTGGTGAGCAGAAGAGTCTTCTTTTGACTGGTAGTGTGTGTATATAAAACTGTCAAACACTAGTGCCGCTGTAGATCTTAAGCAATGCTATGTCCTCTGTGTTTTCTCTCTGAGACGATTCTCGACTGATCTCTCTCTCTCTGTCCCCTGTAAGAAAACAGAAATAATCACCGATGTAAGACGACAATAATGCCTGCTGATGACGTCACAGCTACAGATTTCATTAGACAGCAGTACACTGATATAAACAGTGTTAAAAAAATCTGACCAAAGTCTAATCTGAACGTTCAAGATTCAAGATTATTATTTGTCAGAATACAACTTGCGGTGAAATGTAAATCTCGTCAGCTACTCAGACTGTGCATTAAATATATAACAATATTAGAAAAATACAAAATGATAATTAAAATATGCAAAAACAGTAAGTACAATTTTGCAGGTAAAAAGAATAGTAAGAAAATAGTTAAGTATGGTAAATGTGCAAAAAGAGGAGTATTTAATTGTCAAATTTCCCTCTTTATATATATATACTCATACACACACACATACAGGCCATTTATATATATATTTTTTAACAGTGGGACACTGACAGGACGTCAAAATTTAACTATTTTATAATTTGTACTATATATAACTAGCAGTTTACTGCTTGCAGATTGTACATTTAACAACTGAAGATTGATTTCATTTAGTGGAGAGTTGTGTGTATTTTACAGCATCTAAACTGTTCCCAGAGATCATATTATAATGATTGATAAGGTGAGCTCCTCACCACAGACAGTAACTCTGAATCGCTTGTATCGGGTCTCTCTGCTGCTGATGATCTTGAGTTTATAAAGTCCAGCGTCTGTGTTCGTGGTGCTTGTGATGCTCAGAGATCCGGTCTGAAGGTCCAGCTCCAGTCTGTCCCTGAATCGTCCTCCAGCACCATCATATGTAGATATCTTACGGTTCTCCAGGTCAGCTTTAGCTACGAGACTGTCTCTGGGGCCGAACATCCACAGGATCAGAGCGTCTCTCTGTAGCTCACTAACACCAGTGTTCAGTTCGGCTCGGTCTCCCTCCGTCACTGACACTGTGTTTTCTTCATTTCACAACAGCAGCATGTAGAAGACAAAGAGACAAACGTGCTAAATCAACATATGCATATTTAAATAAAAATAAGATGACATATGTTTAGATAAATGTCATGGTTGTTTTATTCTCCTAATTTAAGATCTGCTTTTATGAAATTGAGATTTGAGGGCGAGTTCATTTCAAAGCATACAAATTGTAGTTCTGTAGATCGAAACACACTGTAAAAAATGACCGTGAATTTAAAGGTAAAAGACTGTAAAAATGCTACAGTAAAAACCTATTAAATGGTTAACGGTACATTCCCCTACTATATACCGTGAAAAACTGTATTGGACATTACATTTTATGGTAGTATACCGTTTTTGGAAGTGAAAAAGCCCGTATAATTTACAGTGAATAACCGTAAATTGACATTCCCAGCATTTACATTTCAAATGTGATGGTTTTTTTTTTTGTTGAAATAACTGTTTCTTATAAGTTTTGTACATCAGGGTTGTGTGTTACATTTAATGTTGTTAAATTAATTTTTATTGCATTATTTCAGTTTCATGTTTGTTACCGTGATGGTGTTTGGTGTTTGGTGTTTGTGTGAATGACGCTGTGCACCTTCTCTATATGTTATTATACAAGGTACAAGTCAGATTTCAGTACTTCAATTAGTGATGGGAAGTTCGGAAAAACCCGAAGACTCGAACCAGGTGAACTACTTGACTAATTCCAGTACAGAAACTATATGATGTTGCGCATGCGCAACTGAACGAATCACTCACTGAGACTGCTCGTTCTTCCCGAGTCACATTAAAGAATCATTCAAAATGAACTAATCGTTCAAGAACGACCCAACACTAAACTCAAAGGTTGGTATATTAAACAAGCAGAAATCCCCAGCTTCGCTGGTGAAGCCTACAAGGAAGTGATTTAAACTGTAATTCATTGACTGGCCGCTAGAGGCTGGCTGCAAAAAGGGAGTCAATCCCATAGACTCCCCGTGTTAAATTGCCCAACTTTACAGCAGAAAAAAAATTTTTACAGCCTGGTTCAAAAAATTATTTTTTTCTATATAGCTAATTTTGCCCTTCATGGCAACTTTGAGGGGGGTGAATTTTTTTATAACTCTTCCGTTTAAATTATATTAAGCCTTAATGTTCTGCATAATTAAGGGCGTGGCCAATTGAGTGACAGGTGGATTGCCTCTGCTGTCAACTGCCGTCGAGCTATGTGGGCGTGGCTTCAGCAACCAGCTCCCTCCTCTTTGCCCATTTTCGGTTATCCTGGAGTGACGCGCTGCCAAGATGGCGGCAGCCGGCTCCGCCTACTTTAGGCTTCAAAAAAACTCTACGGGTGACGTCACGGACACTACATCCATGTTTTTAGTCTATCATATTAACATTATATCAGTTAATGTAATTATGGTATTTAACTGTAAATTTAAGTTAAAACCGTAAAACCTAAAATGTTGCTACCGTATTTTTTTACAGAAATTCCGGCAACCACAGCCGACGTCTTTTTACTGTAAATTTTACGGATTTTAGTTTTTTTGCAGTGCATCATTATTACATTAAATGACACGAGATCCTCACCATCAACAATAAGCACAAATCTTTTGCATTTGCTCTGTCTGCGGCTGCTGATCTGTAGTTTATAGACATCTGAATGTGTGATGCTGATGTTCCAGATGGTCAGAGATCCGGTCCGGTGATCCAGCTGCAGTCTGTCTCTGAATCTCATATCGTTACCACGATACAATGATGTCTTATTGGTGGCTCTGTTGATTTTAGCAATGCAAGTTTCATGATCTCCATGTGTCCACAGTATCTTACTGTCCTCCTCTAGTTCAGTCATTCCAGTGTTTAGAGTGACGGAGTCTCCCGCTGTCACTTTTACTGTGTCCACTTCATGTCACGGCATCACATGCAACAGAAAAACAGAGAAAATATGATCGTAAGAGCGTGCAGGCGAACATCTCACTGAATACTTGATATCAACATCACAATTTCATTAAAACTCAAGCTACTCACGCCATACTGTAACTCTAAACTTCTTATATGAGACTTTATTTCTGCTGCTGATTTGTAGCTGATAAACTCCGGAGTCTGTGCTTTTGGTGTTCGTGATACTGAGAGATCCGGTCTGATCATCCATCTGCAGTCTGTCTCCGAATCTCCCATCAGCATCGGCTGTCTGATTGGTGTTTCTGTCTCTTTTAGCTACAACAGTGTCTTCAGATCCAAACGTCCAGAGAATCTGATCATCCCTCTGTAGTTCACTAACACCGGTGTCTAGAGTGACGTTTTCTCCCTCCGAGAATCGCAGCGAGTCCACTGCACCAACACCACAAAACATCAAGAAATATGAGCATGGGAACAAATAAGAGTGATCTGCTGAAAATCTGAGCACGGGGCCATAAAGAAATAGTGTAGGAGAACGGCTATTATGCACAGCGGGAAACGCAGTGTGCGCATGTCAAAGCTTGTGTTGAATTTTCTGGCTATGCATCTTTTCACTGTTATACAGCATGAATACATATTACAGGCCATACGGAGAACTGGGACTATTTTGGTGAAAATTATCAAAAACACTGGTAAAAAAAGACAGAAAAGAAGCTAACATACGCTCAGCGACTGGTCCCTAATAACCTGCATCAGAAGCAACAAGTTGAGTAGCAGCACTGATTATATTGAGTGAGTTACTCACCATAGAGAATAAGCTTGAATGTTTTGGATTTGGTCTCTCTTGCGCTGGTGAGCTTCAGCTGATAGTCTCCTGACTGTGTGATTTTGACGTCTCTGATGGTCAGATCTCCAGTCTCACTGTCCAGCTGCAGTCGGTCTCTGAATCTCTCCTCATCCCAGAATGAAGTCTTATTGGTCCTTTCAGGAATCTGAGCGATGGCTGAGCCTCGAGGTCCGAAACTCCAGAGTATTTGCTCATATCTCTGTGGTTCAGTTATACCAGTGTGTAGAGTGACAGAATCTCCCTCTGCCACTTCTTTTGTCTTCATTTCATCTGTTCCTAACACCCAGAGTGGGAACAGGACATTTTTTCAGAACTTGCCTTTATATAACTGTCAGTAAACAGACACAGATTTAAGCTCATGTGGTCTGCCACTCTAATTTTGGCCCAGAGTTGCATTTAAAGTGTATAAACTATCCAAAAAAAATCTAGAACAGAAGTGTGGAAATTACCTTAAATCATAAGCACATATGCTGAGTTTATTTAAAATGTGAAAACTAATTTGAAGTGAGGCTGGAGGACTGAATAGAGTATCTGTTAATACTTACCCTTGAGTCGAGAATACTTGCGGCGAGAGTAACACACTCCAGCGGTTCCAGCTGCAGCCACAATCACCAGCACACAAACACAGATCAGTGCTAAACCACCTGAAGACAGACCTGGTTCAGGAGCATCTGCCACACACACAGACAGCCATCAGTGCACCGAGTCTGAGCTTATACGAAAACCGTGAATTAAATAAATCAAATAAAATCTCAACAAATCGGAGGGATTAAATCTGATTTAGAAATAGTTTGTTTCTGATCCGAAACCCTAAACTTCACATTCTCAGATTTTAACAGAGTTGTTGGTGTTCACATCATTGAAAGCAATTATATAGCATCTCTTGGCTGGTTAATTTTGATCTTTTTTGCACTATTTTTGTCTTCCGGGTTTAAAATCTACACAACTGATTACAGTAACTCAATGATATGTGTTATCCTATGAGAAGATGCTGTCTCTTAACTATTGATGACAGCGCTTGGTGCTTTCCAATGACAGACGAGTCAAGCTATCATGTGGTAGCTGAAAGAGCTGTTCATGGGTCGGACTTGGGCTTTTATAATGTATTAATCATTAGCATGACACCAATTCAAACATGATTAGTTATTATTATGGTGCTCTTACAGATTTCTTAACCTGTAAACATCACCATCGTATGCATGTCTGCAGTTTGATGTGAAGCAACCAAAAGCTGACACAATTACACTAGATTACACTGCTATAATGTGAGTGTTTATGGCAGTGATGAACGCATGTTAATTTACTAACCAGCTGCAAGTCATTAAAATAATCAAGTTTAAACATCTGAAGCTTAAACAAGTTCGACATTCTTATGCAAGTCCTGACACCAGTTTCAACGTATTTCCAACAATATATCATTAATAAAATTATTATACATGTTAATTTTTTTCACATGTTCTGTATTGTTAGCATTGATTTAAAAGCATAAAAATATGATCTACTCACCGACAAACACATTGTATCTCTTGTAGAAGGTCTCTTTGCTGTTGGTGATCTGCAGCTGATAAACTCCTGTATCTGTGCTTCTGCTGTTGCTGATGGTCAGAGATCCAGACTGATCATCCAGCCGTACTCGGCCTCTCAGTCTCCCATCATCACTATATGAGATCTGACCGAGTGCTGTGTTGATTTCAGCTATAAACGTGTCTGGACTCAGCGGTCCGAACATCCACACAATCACATCATGTTTCTGTATTTCATGAACACCAGTGTGAAGAGTGACGGAGTCTCCCTCTTTCTGGTTTGTTAAACCAGCAAAAAACACATCTGGAGGGGAAAAACATGTTTCTAGATTTCACTGGATTTCTAATCCTTTGCTCTGCTTCATAACAGCAAAAGTGTCATTTTTGTAAGTAATCTTTAAGTAAGGGATAACCCACGGCTAGCTGTGCATTAAATAAGTTTAATGTGCGACATGGAAGCAAAGAACTGTCCGACGCGAAGCAGAGTGCATTTACATCCCATTTATACCATGGTCTGTTATTGAGGTTTGCAGAGAGAGATGTAACTGCGCTTGTTCAGATTCTCTCTCTATTAGCAACAAAGCTGTGAGGTTAATTACTTCAAAGTAGCGATGTACAGAACAAGCTACCTGTGCAATAAACTGTTTTACTGCACACCTTCCAGCCAATCAGAATCAAGAATTCAGACAGGCCATGGTATGGTTGCTTTTGCACTCAGACAACAGAGCTATAATGAAACAGATGCGAGGCGCTCACCGTGGACAGTCAGACTGAATGTCTTGTACGAGGTCTCGCTGCTGATGATCCTGAGCTGATAGTCTCCAGAGAGTTTGGTCCTGATGTCGCTGATGCTCAGGGATCCCGTCTGATTGTCCAGCTGCAGTCTGTCTCCGAATCTCCCGTCATCAACATCATAAAACGAAATCATCTGGTTTTTGCCATTGAGTTTAGCGATAATAGATCTCTGGGCTCCATACATCCACATCACCAGATCAACGTTGTGTATTTCAGAAAGGTTAGTGTGTAAAGTAACAGAATCTCCCTCCAGAACGGACAGCTTCTTTGTTTCACCTGCATCACCAGACACACCTGCAAACAGGAGCAGTTCCTCAAAAGGCATCTTTACACAGAAACCAAATCTGAAGCAGCATAAAACCACGAACATGTGCATTCACACAAACTGTTTAATGCTACTCTGATCTGGCGTAAACGCATTTACACAGGAATTTAAATCAAAAATGCTTTGAATGTAGTTTTAAAATTACGGTTTTAAGTGTTATAGATTTAGAAATAATGAAAGTATCGCCTATAAAAACTCAAAAAATAAAATAAAATAACATTTCATACACGTGCAAGACTATATCACACACTTTGATGTTTGTCATAATTCTGTGGTGGTTATTTTAGAAATACTAATTTATTACACCGTGTACATCACTAAAAAAAAAGAAGTCGAAAGTTATTTTAAAGGGCCAGAAAGTCACTTTGGAGCATGCACAACAAATGAATAATGATTAGCGTCAGCGTTTCAGGCAGGACAGGACCATTTAAATACATGCAACTGCACAAACTATGCAGGCTACAATTTCAATTTGTTTATTGCAAAATAACTCAAACACATTGTGTGTTTCTGTCCTTGAAAAAAGCATGTTGCATCATGGTTCTTTGATAGTTTGGGACTTGCAGCCCTGTTTGAATATACTGAAAGCAGAGTGAATCTCTGGGATTGATCATTTCAGTCTTGCAGCATTGAAGTGAGTTCAGATGAGCAGGAAAATAGTTATATCCTACACAATTATTCGTTAATATCCAATTCAGTGCATATTGTATGCATCAAACCTTTTTAAAAAACTAAATACATTAAAAAAACCCTAGTAATCGATGTTTTTTATTTGAAAGTATCGCACTCACATTTAGCAAACGTACTTTTTATCTTCAAAACCAAAACTTGGGTCTTAAGTAGGTTGACGTGTGACAACACCGGCAATACCGGTATCACCGCGGGGGCGTTTCTTCTTTTCCTTGCTTTCCTTTGCTTTTAAATAGCTTGCAAATGCCTGTGCGCATTTTACTTTCACTTTCAAATTCAGCGTCAATTGCTTGAATGGACAACAACCAACAAGTTCCAACGAACCACTCACTTTATAACATAGAAACTTGACTTGTTTAACAAACCAAATAAAAATAAACCAAGCTGTTAGCTATAAATAAATTACACCCAAAGTTTAAATGAAATAAGTATATAAAACTGAAAATCAGCAAACATTGTGGAACCAAATAAATAAGAAATAACGTTTATCAGCAAAACTAATAAGAAAGCTCGGAGGCACGACATACACCTTGATGTAAAATAAAATAAATACATTACACAAAGTTTAAATATACAGTAAAAATCAACAAACACCAAATAAACCAGAAACGAATGTTGGGAATTGTACAAAATCATCTTAGATAAACGGCAAAAGTTAACAGGATTATCAAAATCCCAAATGTCTCCAAACAAGCGCTTTTGCATGTCGTTTCGACACTAAATCTTGCGCATGGTCTGGTCTGTCTCACCTCACTGTTGTGATGAATGCAATCTGACTCCTGCTGCTGATCTGAGATCGTTCAGCACACTGCACTGAGCAGCCGCGGTCAGTTTTTATTTGTGGTGTCTGTTCTCGAACTGAACTAAATTATTTTCATTACTATACAAAATCTAAAAGACGGTGGCGGGCCAATTACAATGGCGAAGTCTCCAGGAGTGACAGCTATATTATATTTATTCAGAAATTCTGAATAACAATATACCCAACCATCAGAGTTTATTAACTGAGAAACTAGAATATTATTATTATTGACCCAATCTGGGAAAAACAAAGATTTATTTTTATAAAGAATATCACTATTATTTCAAATAAAATAACCGAGGAATAAAATTATGTTTATAAATGAGATGCCACGCCAAAAGTGCTCGTTTATGAAAATTTGATAATTTAAGGGGCAATTTAGTGATATTGTAATTACACAACAATAAGAAAGGGAGACCCCCCCACCTTAGAGAACACAGTATTAGGAAGAATATTCCACAATAAATCAGGATTTGTTAAGTATAACCAATTTATCTTAACAGTATTATTTAAGGAGGCAAAATCTAAAAAAATGTAACCACCACATTCATATTTATTTATAACAACATACTTTGTAACATAATGTCTCTTATGCTTCCACAGAAAGTCAAATATTCTATCAATGTCTACACAAACAGCTTTATCTGCATATAAAGAGAGATCAGGGCAAATCATTCTTGAAGCAATGAGAGTTCAGCCTCTTGGAGATAAATCTCTCTGTAACCATGAATTGAATTTCCTTTAAGCTTTCCAATCCAACAACTTGGTCAAAATGTAATCTACATCTGACTTTATCGTCCTGACATATAGATTCACTAAGATAGGTCACCTGTGATTTAACTGGGATACTGTAAAGAGAAGGAGAAGCTAACAATTCACACTTATCAAGATTTAACTTTAAACCGGAAGCTTTAGAAACAATCCTAATGTGTTCTACAGCAATCAGTATTTCTGACTCATCTTTAAGAATCAAAGTAGTGTCATCAGCTAGCTGACTAATACATATAGCTATGCTTTCAGGCAACAGACGGTCTTTTGTGGCTGTTCAAACACTTTCGACCACATGAGCGTCTACACCACAAACACAATCCGGTCGAGTGAGTTTAACTTCCTCAAAACGTTGCTCAGAACGGTTAACACCCCATTTACACCAGCATTCAGTGATGTCTGCTTGTGACCCGATCGACCAAAACACATCCTAATACCGGCTGTGAACAGGGCCTGCCATTCATAGATACATGTGGAGGAGCTGTGCAATGCAGACACGGAGAAATGACAAACAAACTTAAGCAAAACACAGAAAAAGGTAAAAGTGGTTGTTGAAAAACTTAAATAAGGTGACCACTTACAGGCCCTAAAATATACACTTTCTGTTACCCATGTTGGTATTACTATCATTATATGATACTAATCTTTCCTTTGACTTCTATTGTTTTTATGCAAACTCATGTAACATTCACAGAAGTGGACACAGTAGGCTATAACCAATGCACATAGGAATATCGCAGTGAACTAATTTCCTAGTGAGTTTACTCTTGTGCAAATAAATAAATAAATAAATAAAACACATCTGCAAAAGCTAGACAAAAATATGTTTTTTCTGAATGCATACATTTCAAAACTTTATACATTATTATGCGTTACATGTCATTTAACCTTTAAACCAGACTGCGTTAAATCCACTCTCCACTAACGTCCAGTGTATGCAAACTTCTTTAATTAATATATTTTCTGAAATGAGGCTTTAACCCCTGATAGGCATGGGTTTTTGAGCGGCAGAAACAGAAATCTCATGCGCTCTCTCTCTCACGTAGTGTTGTTTTTGGCGGCCTGTTTTAATTTTAGTTTTAGTTTTAGTCTTTGTGTGAAGCTGTCATTTTAGTTTTTATTAGTTTTAGTCACGTTCATACTCTTTTTAGTCTAGTCAAGTTTTAGTCGACAAAGTATGAGCATTTTAGTCTAGTTTTAGTCGACAAAAAATGATGACATTTAGTCTAGTTTTAGTCAATGACAATTGTATTTTAGTCTCTTTTTAGAAATGCAATTCTATTTAACCCAGTCAATATAGTATAAGCACCTAGTAGTATAGACGAAACCAACATTTTCTTTTAGCCAAACCCATTTCAAACAAGGTTATCTTATTATATTATTGTTACCTTATACTCAAGAATACATCCATTCCAGACATGGAAGATGCTTTGATTTGAATTTACAACATTTATTTTACCAACCAAACAGGTTAGAAGTACACACACATAAATTTAAATAAAGACGAACCCCATCAGTCCCTTTCTCTGTGTCAGACTCAACTGTGTTTGGTTTTCGTCTTCTAAATCAGTGTCTCCCAACCTTTCTTTAGTCGCGGCACCCTTTGGAAATTCTAACAAATTTGTGGCACCCTACAAAATTAATTTGGTCACAATATTTGAATTTCTAACTTCGATATGATAATTTGAAAAGTATAGTTATTCAGTACAACAGGGAAGAACTGCAGAATATAATGTCATACAGATATCTTTAATATTATAAAAAATCAGTAGGCTAATTTCTAATGAAGAGACCAATTTATATGACAGATTTTAATGTAGGCTATTATTCATATGTAAACATTGTGAGATAACCAGAAAGAGAAACCAAAGGCATTGAAGAGTTAAATGTCCCACTCACCGTTCAACATCTCCAGGAAGACCAAGAGCAAAACAATGTCCCTCGCTTCAGTGTAGAGTCCCGTCAGATCTGCGTTAATAAACATGATCCTGCTCCGTGTCTCTCGAGCTGCGCCGCGCACACAACCACATAACAGAGAAGCTCTAGAAACACCTGCAACTAACACCTTTAATAACGACCGGGTTTCACTAGCTGTGCATGCTTATTTCATAGAAAGAGCAATCCTTAGTGCAAAACATAAACAGCTCGCAGCTTCCGACTGCTTGAATAGTGTTGTGTTAACACCCATCCAGTGCCGCAAGACTGAGAGGAACACTTCCAGCCCAAAAGCTCCCAGACCCCGCCCACTCAACAACTGAGTTCCGCTGCGCGTCTCTTTGTGGCATTACGGTACTGAGACATGAAGCGGTCAGAAAGCTGGCCAAGACCTATACTTCAGCGGTTATTAATTAAGCGTGCCCCAAAACAAGTCAAATCAATTAAAAACACATTCATATTGGACATTATAAAAGATACAGTTATATTACATCAGACGATATTTTACTGTGCCGTTTTGGAGAAAAATAAAGTCAAAATGCATTATAACACTGCTTTTTTCCTGCTTTTTCTACAGGTATTATTAAAATTGCTTCAGAGTTAACATGACATTTTAAAATAAAATTTTCTTCAGGATGAGCAATGACTTTAACTTTAATTATTTGTAATAATTAAAGTTATTACAATATAAACATTTCACAGCATTTCCTTAAGTACTTCATTGTATAAAGCGCTATATGAATAAAGCTGACTCGTCTAAAAGAGCCTGTCAACCAAAATTTGCATCCAAAACAGGCCTCTATATAAACTGAAGCAATAATACATTGTAAATGTGTTCAGCATTCTGCAGCAAATGGGATTGTCAAGCTATATTAAGTGGTAAGTAGCTGGCTATATAACCCCATGCACAGCATTCATGATGCTAAGAGGAGCCGACGGAGCCTGAGGGCTCGCTCACAGCGTCCCCCGGTTTGCAAAGTACACTGTGTTGAACAGGAACTGCGCACTCATCTAGCTGAGAGCCCTGCTTATTTTCCCCTTCACCTATGCGTGACCCTCGCTCCAGACAGACAACCAAGAACCCCCGCAGTTCAGACAAGCCCCCCAACAGTCCAACCAGACCCCAGACAGTCCAGACCAGACCCCGACCGTCCAGACCGAGACACCCAGACAGCCAGACCGGACCCCGCAACAGTCCAACAAGACCCCCAGACAGTCCAGACCAAGACCCCCAGACAGTCCAGACCAAGACCCCCAGACAGTCCAGACCGAGACCATATCAGTCCGCTTCAGCTGTGTGTCTGCATCAGGTCAGTAACTAGCTGGCATGTCTGGCTTTTCTATGTGGAGTAGTGGATCAAATTAATAAAGTATAAATATTTTTAAAAGTGCTCACATGAATAGCCTTTATGGTTCTGTTGTGTTTGTTTCACGTTTGTTCTGAGAATATATATGATAATCTTTCCTCGCCCGAATTGCTCCACAACTTGTAATATTATAAATCAGCATTTGGAGGTGATACATGCTATATTAAAGCAATTATAATACAGCATTTTATGCGTGTACTTCGAGCCTCTCAATCAACATCAGCGCGGCACCCACAGGATAACACAAACAAGGACATTAGATCTCTGCCTAAATGTTGTCTGCATGTGTTCAGAGATTAGAATATAAAGCTCACACAGTGTTTTTCATATATTAGTGCTTCGACCCAGAATCTGCCCCAGCTATATTCACGATCATGGGCTCTTTCTGCAGCATGATGGGAGGACAAGAAAATCATCTCAATCCAATATACTTACAGGGTATCTGCAGGATTTCTAAACTCTAATTTAAGGCTTTTTAAGAGCTCCACAAATAAAAACAATACCGCATGAGCAGCGTAGGGCAATATTTATATACTAAAGCGGAAAATGACATAACTTACTCAGATACTTGTTTTCACTAAAACAAAAAGTTTTATAAAATTATAAATGTCACATGTCCATTTTTTAAGAAAAGGGATGAGTCAGTTATTATATTGTTTAAAACATATAAATAGACTATATCTCATACGGTCTTCTGTCTTAATGAATTAAAAGCTGAATTGTTTAATCAGTTATTTTAAACAGTGGTAACATGAAGAAATGAGACAGAGAGATCGGTCCTGTATTTATTTTCTCATACAGAAAGCAGAGGTTGAGCTCTGAGTTTGAGTGCATGTTAAAACACCAGGATGATCCTGATCCTCTTCTGGACACGGAGCTGTTGATCTGCTCAGATTCAGACTGATTCAGTGAATCAGATTGATCAGATCTGACAGCATCAACACTCACATCATCAGATCGTCTGTCTCATCATCATTCCCTCGGTTTAACCTGTGTTCAGTGTGCAGTAAAACTCAGTTCAGCCTCTCCATGGGTTTGATTCCCCTGTTTTTCAGATTCATTACACAGAAAGATGTGAAAACATATGCAAACAGATGCACAATTATTAAGAAGTATTTTCTATTTATTCAGCGAAATTTTGACAGCTCTGTCCTGGGCTTTAAATATGCAAATATTAGTTTTGGTTTTTAACTGCTGAGAAATTTTAGCCATTCAGAGACCCTTTTATTAGTGCCATCTAAACTTCCAGATCGGTACCAGTCATCAAATAGCGTCAAGGGACAGGCATGCAATTTAATGTTTAATATATATCCAAGATTTTTTTTAAGATAAAATGCATATTCTACTGCCGGCGTATTTGCGAAAGTATTATATAGAGTTGTCTTTCTAGTCACTAATAACAGAAAGTCCATGCTGTAACACTTTTTTTTTGTAGCATTGTTTGCCTTCTTCTAACGTTTAAAAAACGTCATCAAGATGCCTTTGAAGCTAAACGCAGCAGACTGTGGATGAAAAACCTGTATGATTACCCCTATTTTAAAAGCATAAATTAATTGAAAAAAATAGGTCTATAGAATATTCATTAACAAAAAGTTTCCTAACTTAACTATTTAACTCACAATTCTGACTTTTTTTTTTCTTGCAAATTCAAGTTTATCTCCTAGTTCGAACTTTAAAACTTAATTCAACTCAACAATTGCGAGTTTGTCAATTCTGAGGGGGAAAAAAGCCAGAAGTGTGGTATTATAAACGAATGATTCTGAGCCGAGGGAAAAAGAGAATGACGAATTTGATTTTGTCTTACCAGAATTCCAGATGAATCTCAGAATTTAAAGAAAAAAAAAATCAGAATTGGGAAATAAAACTCATTTCCTTTTGATTCCATGGCTTGCATAGCCTGCATACTTTAAACTGACATTTCGTCTGCACCAACTAGCTCCGCCCCCAAACACGCAGCACTGTTTGCAAACACTGAACTTGGTCTATAATTCATTAGAACGTTAATCAGAGCCTTAAACGAATGAGTGGGAATCTGAGTTCTGGGGCTCAAAATTCAGCTGCGCTGTCAAGTCTCGTGTGAAAATAACAATTCCCACTTCTGACACAACTCACTTATGGGGTGTGGCGTGTGCTCTACCTTGGTGGTCTGTAAAAGCAAATCGCAAAATAGCAGGATAAGAGGACGGGGGGGGAGCGAAAAACCAACTCGAGGACCACTGTGGGTTCGGGGTGTCCTGTGGAGTCAGACACAAGAAACCCTCAAAGATCTACCACAACCCAAACACACAGAGAAACAGAGAGAGTGGTCAAGAGTGGGAGGATGAAAAAGAGTGAGGAATACGGAAAAAAACGCTACTAAAAGATGGTATTTTCTTCTTTAGAGTCTTGTTCATGCAAGAAAGAACATCCGACACATAATCTCTTAAATGGAGCTCGGCGCGGCTACACAATTTAATAGCGAGGGACTGTGCACTGATGGAGGGAGGATGGTTGGAACAGAGACACAAAAAAACAGAAGACACAAAAACAAGCAAGAAGCGACAGAACAACGGAAAAAAGAACACGAAAAGGACACACATAGTGCTACACGGCCTAGTCTCGGTTCACGCGTGAAACAACAGCTGCCATCGAAGGAATAGTATAATCATACCTGTTCAAAACTACTGCAAACGGAAAAAAAGAGGTCTGAAGAGGAAAAAAAAAAGTAAATCATCTCAGAGAGAAAAATTGTGTTCACAAACAAAAGACTCTACACAAAAGGAGGAGAAGGGGGGGGGAGCTGGTGGTGCCTGAGTGACCGTGTTCTCTTCAAACCAAACCCACACAACCCAAACAAAAAACAAAACTAGGAAGTGGGAGGTAATGCGGTAGAACGAAAAAGAGGACACGAAGGACTGCACGGTCTGTGAGGTGTGTGTGCTGTTTGGGTAACGACACGGGGCGGGGGGGGGAACAAAAACGGCTTGAACTGGGTGTTGTCAGTCTCGGTGTGGAAAAAGCGGCGGGGGGTGAGGGAACAGATGGGAAAACAAGAGAACAACTCAGACAGGGGGGGGAGGGACAAGAGGGAGAGGGGTGGAGAACCCGGGTGCGCGGGAGAGGAGTCATCTGTCCAGCAGGTCGACACGCATAAGGAAAAAGGGAGGGGAATCGCGGGGAGCCGAGAAGAAAATTGAGGATCATCACCTAACAGGTCAGGTCACACAATGTGGGGGGGGGAGGGAATCTGAGAAATGCACTGACACAGAAGCTTTGACACAGTAAAACACCCCCCACCAAAACAAATGGAATGTGTAATGGGGGTGTGGCTTCGTAGTCACTTCAGGGAAAGAGTCAGAAGGGAGTCGGGGCAAATACCACAGCGTCCGGAAAGGGAGAAAGGAAGAGGACATCGGCGGCTAGACACAAGATGCAACCAAAAGGAGAAAAGGAAGAAGAAACACATAAAAGACCACGAAATCAATCAGCTAACTCCGTTCTGATCGTGGAAACGTGTCGGGAGAACCCACACATAATCTCGATAGAGCAGCAACTCGCGACGGAAGGGAACTTGGGGGGTGTGTGGTGGAGAATGGGGGGGTTGGGGGGGGGGGGGGAGGGGGGGAGGTGGTGTCAGAAAACAAGCATCATCTGGATGGAGGAACATGTAAAACATTTTCTAGCCAACTAAAAAAAAAAAGAAAACAAGGGGAGTCTCGGTGGGTCACCAGAGGGCAGAGTGGGACTAAAAAGAGTAGGATACTCGGAACCGGAGAACAGAAGGGGGGAGGGAACGAGGCTGGCGAAGGTACGAAACACAAGGGTCGCGAAAGGGGGGGGGGGGTGGGGGGGTAGAATCTTAGAATGTGTAAGAGTGAATAGAGGAAGGGTGAAGTAGATAAAGGGGGAGGGTGTGTGGGGGATGGAAAGGGGGTGAGATGGTTTCGGTGGGGGGGCTGTGGTGGAGGGGAGTGCATAAATAGGAGAAGATGAGAGATGGGGGGTTGAGGGTGGTTGGTGGTGTCTCTGGCGGGTCGGGTGTGGCAAAAACTCACACCCCACAAAGAAAAGAGGGAGGCGGTAGAAGAGAGCTCATCGAAGCATCAGCGAGAAGGCGAACAAGCAGGGGAGAGGGAGGGCAGAGGGAGCAGAGCAAACACAGGGCCGGAAAGGAAAGCACCACAGTGCTGTGGGGGGCAGGGGTGTGGGGGGAAAGGGGTCCAAAAGGTGTGGGGATGGAGAGCTGCTGGGGGTGAGGGGGGAAGGGGAGCTAGTTTCTACAAGAACATTGATGGCCACAGGGGGTGGGACTGGGAAAGAGAAGGAAAGAAGGTGTAAAAAACCACCGAAATACTAGCGGAAATGAAACACTAAAAGCAAGCACACCAAACCACAAGCGGGAAAGTGCAGCGTAAATTCTAGAAATCGGGTAAGAATGCGAGGGTAGCAGAAGAAGCGAGAGCGCGACAACACAGCCGACAAAGGCAACACCAGCAACAGGAGGGGGAAGGCGCGGGGGGGGGGAGGGGGGGGGGTGGGAGGGGGGGGGGGGTGGGGGGGGGGGGAGCAAGGCGAGCACACCTGAACGTACGAACAGCAAAGAACAAAGAACAAGCAGCAGGTAGAGCGAGACGCGATCAACGAGCATCCGAACAAGACAACACGCAATGGTTGCCTGTTTTGTGAGTGGGCCACAGTGCAGTGTTCGGTGGGGTGGTGGGTGTGTGGGAGGGGTGGGATGATGTATGTTTGGGGGGTGGTGTGGTGTGGTTGTGGGGATAGGATCTCGTGATTCAGATTCACACACTGAGACGTGACGAGACGGTCAGAAGAGACAGAAATAACAGGATCAATCAGTGTTTGAGGAGCTGATGGATCTGCTAAAAGTTTATTACAACAGAGCACACACAGAAGATATATTCAGTTCAGCAGGATTTTTAACTCTACTTCTAAAAGTTGAATAAAAACATGCTTAAAGTGCATTTTGTATTTTGTAAGTGCGGTATGTTTTTTTTAATTATTAAATTTATACACGTTTTGTACATTTTATTGTAATATATTTTCTAGCAATGCAATGGTGCGGAACTGCCCAGAACCGCAAAGAAGGAAAAAGGTTGTGTTGGGCTTCTGAACTTGCTCTGCTCACAGTCAGGATTAGTAGAAGTAGAAGTAGTAGAAGTAGAAGAAGTAGTAGAAGTAGTAGAAGTAGAAGAAGTAGAAGAGAGTTGGGAAGGAGGGCGGGAGGGGGCTTTGGCGAAGGTCGAGAAAGAAGGTGAAAGGCTGGCAATAACAGGCAGGCTGAACTGTAGAGACTCCACAGAGGAACAGATGGTGGGAGCATTCATGAGGAGGATGACGGGAAGAGTGGCCAAATGGTAGAGACCCAGAGCACTGTGAAGACAACAGCCCACAGTGGAGCCAAGGTTTAGACATTGCCAACACCCTCCGCGGGACGAGCGATGGAGACAGAGCTGATGTCAGAGGATCCCAGGGCGATGACAGAAAGCCGATGGCACTGGGTGACACCACTGGCAATGGAGACATAGGTGGAGCCTCAGCGACAAGCGTCCGAGGAGGAACCTGAGTGCCTGAGGACTGAAGCAGAGCCGGTGTGACTGAGGACCAAGCCAGGGGAAGGAGGAGCCCGCTGATGTCGTAGGGGTGGAGAGACGGAGCACAGCGCAAGGGTCGGATGTCCTTGGCACAGGCAGAGTGACAACTGACCAAAGTGAAGCTGGAGGAAACCCGGTGGAGCCATAAGGCAGAGTGTCTCTGGAGCGGAGGGTGGGAGGAGCCACTGTGAAAGCAGATCCATTCGCCCACAATACGAAGTTGATGGCATGATGGCAGAGGTCAAGGAAGTCCTCCACGTTTACCTGCAGGTCTCTGCCATACTGGAACAAAAACACTGTCGCTCCTTGCAACAGTTTGTTTCCACACAATAGGGGAACATTAATGGAAGAGGTTTCCAGTCTTGGATTTTGTTCCATTTTTTTGTCACGCATAGTTGTAGAGGCAGACGATGACGAAGAAGATTTGGTTAAAATTCTTCAATAACACACTCAAGAATCTAACAAACATAGGCTGAATGTTTCAACTGATGAATTCAGGAGAATGGACAATAAAAGTCTGTGACAATATTTTAATTAACAGACATGTATTGCATCATCAATTAATATGGACTATTAAAACATTTAAAAATTTGAATGTAACAATCAGATGAGTCAAGGATAGAAAATGACCATGTATTAATATTAGGATTTCTGTAAAAACCATTCATGGATATTAAAGGTGCCTGTCTTGCTCGGTTGATCGCTGTATTTAAAATTATATTTAAAACATTCAGAACAGTATGGAAAATATCCACATAAACTGTATGCAAATATCCATAATATCACTGGAATGAAGATAAATCTTGCTGTAATCTGTTATTTGTAGAGCATTTTATTTTGATATTGTATTCAGCGATATTTCCTTTGGGTGCTGCGAGTCCTTCCTCCCTGCAAAATAATTAAATACAAAAGCATTTACTGAGCTCTCATGAGTGCAGATTGTAACAGATCAATGTGAATCATCTGAAAAACTCACCAGCTCTTCTTGCACAGATGATCTGAAGAAGAATCACAGTAGGAGCTGCAAACACTGCAAACTCAACAATAATCACAATCACTGCAGGACAGATGAGAGACACAATCAAGAGAAAACAGAGACTCAATCTGTGAAACTGGGAATGAAATCAAAGATATGAAATGATGAACAATGTAAAGACGTGTGGTACCTCTGAATAATGATCCAGCAGTCCTACTGACTTTAGGTTCTGCTGGATCTGTGATCATCAATGTTAGTTCAGTTCAAACATAATGAACTTATAAACCAAACATCATCACATCATCAACATCACACTTGAGCTTCACATCACAGAAATGATAGATATGTACTGGAGCCTGTGTGAATTTCCGCTGCTTCATGAGTCTGTCATCTATTATCATTTAAGATTTATCTTAGGACCCTTTTATGCTCAGAAATAGCACTGGCAAAATATGATTACATAAAGCAATTTATACCTTGTTTTTATGCAACCCTTCAGTTCTTCTGAATGAATGGCATTATTAATCCTCATGTCATGTGTCTGTATCAGAGAGTCTTCTGAAATTGAGTCAGGAAAGTTAATTTCTCACCTGAACTCTTGACAGTGTATGTGACTGAGCTCTTGACTTGATCTCTTTGAGTAACATTGCATCTCCACTCTCTGTTGTGATCTTCATTCAGGAGTGTTGTATTCAGAGTGATGATACAGTGATCTGATGAGAGTAATATCTGATATCTGGAGTCTGATCTCGTCAGTTTAACACCAGCCTGATTCACCCAGAACAGCTGAATTCTCTCAGAACAGATCCGATCATCACAAGAGCCTTCAGCATATGAGTACAACTGACAGGAGAGAGTCACAGAGCGGCCTGCACTGATCTCAGTCTGTGAGGATGAGGAGGAGGATGAAGAGACTGAAACACAAAATAACACAAATCACAGACTCTTCTGTCATCATGGGAGATTAAATGAAGAATTTGCCCTTTTTCAATTGACCACATAATCATAAAATTACCATGAAGAACATGCAGATAAACACGAGCATCAGTTCCTTGTTTTTGGTCTCTATTCACACCAGTCCATTGTTGGCAGGTGTAAGATCCGTAATCTTCTTTTGAGATGTTGCTGATGTTCAGAGAGCAGTCAGACCCCAGACTCAGTCTCTCATGTCTCTCTGTGTCTTTCTTCTTTATCCCTAATGCAATCAGTTCAACTGCTGCTGAATAACTGTTATAGTTCCATGTAGTTGATTTGCAGTCATGAAGAGCATTATTACAGGGCAGACGGACATCTTCACCAGAACTGATGAACACATGAGTCTCATCCACTCCACTGATACCTGAAACACAAGAACATCTGATACATGAAACATACCAGCATAACAAGCAGAAGATTCAAATTATACAGTAATTTTTCTTCACTTAACACAACACTCTCTCCAGAATAAACTATTGTTCTTCATCAGAGAGCTGTTCGAATCACAAACACACTCTCAATATGAAGATAATTCAGCATCAGATGTTTGAGTGTGAAACTGTCTAGTTTTAGTGCGTTCAGGAATAATCCAGTATGTTCTGTGTGAAACACAAGAAGAAACTGATGGTGTTCAAATTAACTCTTTCTCAGACTAATTCCACTGAATGTCTTGTAGAGAAAACCCAGATTTCTTTACCTGTGAGAAGTGAAGAGAGAACGATCAGTCCCAGCAGACACAGATGACACTCATCAGACATTTTCTCTTTCTCTCAGTCTTCCTCTTCATTATATGCTCTCAACTCTTTCTTTAAATACTATCAGCTCCTCCTGTGTTTCTTCACTTCCTCTGATCTACAGACTGAGTGTTGAAATGTACTAGAGCCACTATATAGTAACGCTGTGCCAGAAGTGTTGCTTCATATTTCTCCTGTAAATATTGATGAAATATGTTATTTATCCTATAAAAGACATTTGTAGAAGTTGTTTTGATATTATGAAAGCCAGATGCATTTTGAAGGCCTCATGGTGTACGTGACTGTAACTGTATGAAGGTAAAAGGATGAGTAATGCGTACGTTTCACACAAAAACCCTTGGCAGCTGATGTGTAATATATGTGTCTCCGGGCTCCTGGAAAGGGTTAAATAAAAGGATAATAGACCAACAAGTAAGATCCTACAATTAAAGAAGAATTGTTCTTTAAAAGAAATAGCTAATAAATAAATGTGGAATGTAAGGGGAGTAACATACACACAGATGAACTGCTGGCATCTCTGCTTTGTTGTCTTTGTGCAATAAAGTCTAATTTATGCTTCTGGAACTCAGAGTCTCGACTGATTCCTCTGAGAGCGAACCGAGTTTCTCCACAACAATATCCACTCGGATTCAAGAAGATTTCACTACTAATATGTATTTTTGTTGACGCTTAAATGTAAAGTGTAATAAGAACAGTCCCTCACTTGTGGTTGATATTCAATAACAGCTCAGGCAGTTTTAATCTACAGTCGTTCTGTAAACACATCAACAGGTTAAATCTTCCCTCGAGAGTCGAGCGCTGACTGATGCCGGCGTTGTGTTGAACTCGGTTCCTCCTGTGTTTTCTATAAACTGTCTAACCATAACCATAACCACTAACATGCAGAAACACAGGGGAAGAGACTCTGACACGACAGCGGTTGTGAAACATGTTCTTCAGTGTGAGATCTGCATATTGTCCCACACGGACTCCAACCACATCTGCTCTAAACACAATAATACAGGCTTTCTTCACATTACTGGTTAGTTGCACTCTTTTCTTTCAGGCGGTGCATGTCATAAATAGAATAACTTCATTAAATTATCAGGTGATATCAAATTCGTTAGTTAACAGGTTTCCACTATCCATGCCTCTCTTGTAGGAAATTAACTCTAAAACAGTTTTTAAAGTATTTTAAAATTATTAGCATGAGAGTCTCTGAAGAAGCGAGTGTTTCTGCTCATGGATCATAACATGCTGCTTTTCTCTCTCCAGCGCTGAGAAAACACATCAGATCCAGAGTCCTGTATTAACACTATAAACTCCAGCACATTCTCCCTTCGGCCGGTGGATTTCACAGCAGCACGAGTCTCTCTGACGGCTGATGATTCAGGATTTGTCGTCTTTACAAGACGGCTACTTTGAATTTGTTGTTAAAGTCGGTAACATTTTTGGTTGTATTGAAATTTCCAAAAATAATAACTTTGAAGTTTTACTATTGTAACAAATCTGTTTTTTTGATAGATTCCTTGAGTCAAACTGAGTCGGTTATTGTTTGAAACATCAACAAATTTGATGGCAAAATGCCAAATCAATTTCATCCCTGCAATGATTTTGCAAACTTTTGGCCCATTGCAATATCCATATTTCCACAATAACTAAACACAGTTACAAAGAGACAACTGAACAAGGCATGAAAACAAAGAAACATGAATACAAAACAAGCCGATGCACAAGCTGTAAATCATGCTGCTGCGTCAACAGACACAAATCAGCATTAATCAAACATGTGCTGATCAGTGATGTCTTTAAGAGTCCATAATAACAATAAAGCGTTTCCAATAAAGCATTGTCACTGGATCTGGTAAGTATAATCAAGTCAAGAGCTCAGTCACATATACTGTCAAGAGTTCAGGAGAGAAAACATCTCATCAGTCAGTTATGGAAGAAGACATGTTAGCTGTGATGGATAAATGCTATGTTTATGCTTGGTGTGTTACCTAATTTAAACTATGATGGTAATAGTCGCAGTATGATTCATCTGTACAACCTTCATCCTTTACAGATCAAGCGATTCAGTGACAGCAGTAACATCTACTCAAGGCACAGTCAAAAAACTGAACTTTCACTGCTGTGAGTTTTACTGAATCCTGTCTTGTCTGTGTTACTTAAATAATTTATACTGTAAAATCACTTGGACTTAAATTGAAAGAGTTGTTTCAATAAAATAAAGTGTCTCGTCAGCTTTACTGAAGTTGTTCTGTCAAAGTAACACGAGTAAAACTCATAAATGAATAAATTCGATGCAGGCCGTCTCTTTATGCACAAAATATTGATATGAGCTGCTGAAGGCCAAGAACAACATGCAAGACAGAAATGCTGGGGATTATGAGTCTGAATGGAAGATTATGGAAGATGATTTTTACTGCTTGTTCAATTTATTTAATTAAAATGAGCTAGAGAAACACAATTGTTGAATATTTTATCAGTACCTAATTTCATTGTGTTCAGTCCACTTAAATATAGTTTATTTAATCTATTAGTTTTTAGTTTGTCATTTTTGCTGCATTCACTGAAGCTGCATGGGTAGATGTTTAGTTCCCAGCATGCTTTGCACAGGACTGAGCTGAGAGAGTAAATGTTGGAATTAAGTGTTATTTCATGCATGTTTGAGTAAAGGGATGTTCAGTTATTTTGAGCTTTTCTAAGAGTTGAAGTGTTTTGTGGTAACCATCGTGCTGAAGAGAGCTTGTGGTTTGGTTGCAGGATGATGGCTATGGTGTCCAATCATAGACAACATTCAGACGCACAACAGCCGCCCACAACCTGAGCTCAAACGTCACTCTTCAGCACAACGGAAAAACACAGACATCAGTTCACTGGATCTGCTCAAAATAACCGAGCTATATAACTAAAACATTGCATAAAATAAAACAGAACTAAACTTTTCATTTTAATTCTAACATAACATTGTTAAATAAAACAAAATGATAGAACAAACTGTTGTATTTTTTTTTTTCTACTGCAAGTCCTATATAATATAGCCACAAGCTCTGTTGAACTCTGTTGATAATGACAGAACTTGCGACTGTTGTTGACTTTGGGAAACGCACCTATAACTGTAGTCCACTGATGACATGCTGAAGATGAGAATAAACAAAACATTGATTACTTTAACCTGAACATAAACTTGAACTTGTGAAAGACTCACCATCAGTGGGTTACATGAACAAAGCTAAACAAAGGACTATGAAAATAAGAGGTCTATATATATATATATATGGGTGGATGACATGACACGCAGTTCTACCCGTCCATGATGTCATATACTAATAAAAATGGGTATTTGTTAAAAATGTATATCTTTATGTTGTTCCTCTGACAAGATATTATTACAGCATACGATAGCTTTACTGGTGTATAAATACCTCTACTTCAAATGTTTATCTAAACATCAAAATTGTCATATGGTGTGACTGTCCGGACTATGCGTGACCTTACTAATATGACAATATATCTCAGAAAAAGTATCAATAATTGATAGATTTAAAATTTAAGTAACAGAATTAGGCATTTTTAATGGACACAGAAAGTGTTGATGTCTGTGCATGATTTTAAAGCAAGTTCTGGCTAAATACATTTTGTCCGTAAAATGGGCGTCATGTGGTGTGACATTACAATCTGTATTTTGAACGGCCAATAATTTGGACATCATTATGATGAAGAGGTCCACACTCAACCATGAAGCTGCAGTGTCCTCTCTGGAGTGGTTTGGAAGGTGAAGAGATGAGTTCTGACTTTTATTTTTTAATTAAAAAGCTCTGTCACTGATGTGCTCATTAGTGGTCAATGTTTTGTGTCTTATGGTGTGACATTATTTACATAAAAATTAAACAGTTTTTTACAAATTTTACTTATTAATTCTTAAAAATCATTGCTGCCAATTTACATGCTAAGTATAAGCTAGCTGTATCTAGTTAACAAAGAGATTAGCTAAACTGAACAAAAGTCATATGGTGTGACACTGTATCATATAGTGTGACTGTTTTTCCAAGTCACGCCATATGATACTTTTGTCACACGATATTACATACACCCTTTTAATATAGAATAAATGCAATATTAAAAACATCGGAAAAATTTATATTGGTGGGGCAAAATAGTGGGGCAAAAAAAGTATTTAGTCAGCCACCAAATTGTGCAAGTTCTCCCACTTAAAAAAGATGAGAGAGGCCTGTAATGTTCATCATTGGTATACCTCAACTATGAGAGACAAATTGAGAAAAAAAATCCAGACAATCACATTGTAGGATTTTTAAAGAATTAATTGTTAAATTCCTCGGTAAAATAAGTATTTGGTCACCTTCAAACAAGCAAGATTTCTGGCTCTCATAGACCTGTAACTTCTTCTTTAAGAGGGTCCTCTTTCCTCCACTCGTTACCTGTATTAATGGCATCTGTTTGAACTCGTTATTAGTATAAAAGACACCTGTCCACAACCGCAAACAGTCACACTCCAAACTCCACCATGGCCAAGACCAAAGATCTGTCAAAGGACACCAGAAACAAAATGTAGACCTGCACCAGGCTGGGAAGACTGAATCTGCAATAGGTAGCAGCTTGGTGTGAAGAAATCAACTGTGGAGCAATTATTAGAAAATGGAAGACATACAAGACCATATAATCTCCCTCGATCTGGGGCTCCACGCAAGATCTCACCCTTTGGGGTCAAAATTATCACAAGAACTGTGAGTAAAAATCCCAGAACCACATGGGGGGATCTAGTGAATGACCTGCAGAGAGCTGGACCAAAGTAACAAAGGCTACCATCAGTAACACACGGCGCCGCCAGGGACTCAAGTCCTGCAGTGCCAGATGTGTCCCCCTGTCCAGTACATGTCCAGGCCCGTCTGAATTTTGCTAGAGAGCATTTGGATGATCCAAAAGAGGATTGGGAGAATGTCATATGTCATATTCAAGATGAAACCAAAATAGAACTTTTTGATAAAAACTCAACTTGCCGTGTTTGGAGGAGAAAGAATGCTGAGTTGCATCCAAAGTACACCATACCTACTGTGAAGCATGGGGGTAGAAACGTTATGCTTTGGGGCTGTTTTTCTGCAAATGTACCAGGACGACTGATCCGTGTAAACGTAAGAATGAATGGGGCCATGTATCGTGAGATTTTGAGTGAAAACCTCCTTCCATCAGCAAGGGCATTGAAGATGAAACGTGGCTGGGTCTTTCAGCATGACAATGATCCCAAACACACCGCCCGGGAAACTAAGGAGTGGCTTCGTAAGAAGCATTTAGCCTAGCCTTTCTCCAGATCTCAACCCCATAGAAAACCTTTGGAGGGAATTTGAAAATCCGGGTTGCCCAGCGACAGCCCCAAAACATTACTGTTTTAGAGGAGATCTGCATGGAGGAATGGCCAAAATACCAGCAACAGTGTGTGAAAACCTTGTGAAGACTTACAGAAAACGTTTGACCTCTGTCATTGCCAACAAAGGGTATAACAAAGTATTGAGATGAAATTTTGTTATTGACCAAATACTTATTTTCCACCATAATTTGCAAATTAATTCTTTAAAAATCCTACCATGTGATTTTCTGGATTTTTTTTTTTCTCATTTTGTCTCTCATATTTTAGGTATACCTATGATGAAAATTACAGGCCTCTTTCTTCTTTTTAAGTGGGAGAACTTGCACAAATTGGTGGCTGACTAAATACTTTTTTTCCCCACTGTATATTCCTTTTCAATTGTATACTTAATTTAACCATGTTTGCCATGCTTTACATATTAAAAGATGCAATTTTTTGTCTGTGTAAGGCAGAAATGTCAAGTAAAGAGAGGACACGGAAATACAGGGAAAGACTCAATGCTAGGAGAGAGGAGGTCCTGAGGGAAAGGAGGAAGAAGTAAGGAGATCATGCCGGTTCACACAGAACAGACACCTTCTATAGGGAAGGATGAAAGTCTAGGCCACAACCTGCATAAGGTAACTTCAACACAGGATACTATTATCAAGATTGTGAGGCTGAAATGAACGGTTAAAAAAATCTTAATCATTATATATTTTTCATTAACAGGTATAAAGAGAAGAAACGAAGAGGACAACTCAAGGCATTCAGTGTGCACACCCTTCTTCCTTCATGTGAATCTGTTATTATCCGTTATTAATAATACTATAAAATATCAAATAGTTTGCACAATATCTGAGCCAGAATAGTGCTGGGCGGTATTTTTCAAAATTATACCGGTTTCACGATACATGACGGTATTTTTTTCATGCATGACCGAGTGTTAACCATATTTTCTACTGATCGAGAGAGCAGATACTGCAGTATATTGACTTAGAATGCCCTATTTTACTGTCATGATGAGTGAATATTGTCAAAAAATACCCCGAATAATAATAATAAATGAATAATTAATTTCATTACTTTATTAGCGCTTTTTCGAGGCACTCAAAGCATTTAACATTGTCGGGGTATCTCCTCATCCACCACCAGTGTGCAGCTTCCACCTGGATGATGCGACGGCAGCCTTATTGCGCCAGAACGCCCACCACACACTAGCTTATTGGTGGATAGGAGACAGAGTGATGAAGCCAATCATTAGATATGGGGATTGTTAGGAGGCCATTATGGTCAGAGGCCAATGGGCGAATTTTGGCCAGGATGCCGAGGTCACACCTCTGCTCTTTTCGAAAGACATCCTGGGATTTTGAATGACCACAGAGAGTCAGGACCTCGGCTTAACATCTCATCCGAATGACTAAACATATTACACATATAACTATGACTAAACACAACCCCTTTTAAATACATGTTAACCATGAGTCATTTTCCTCCAATTTAGAATCAGCAATCGCTCTAACATCGGCATGCACTACACTAAAGAGCGGATAGTGCGGTTGTTTGGCATATTACTTTTTTGTCTCCCATGCAGCGCACAGCCTGGGTCTGCTCACAACTAAAAAACAACCAACAAAAGAGTGCATTTATATTAACAATGAGCTATGCTCATATTTAAATTCCAAAAAGCAATCATAACGACCTGTGCGAGGAACGGCTGCTTTTGTAAACTCATTTATTGAGGATCGCTGCTCACCTGCACAGAACATGGTCGAGAGAGGCGACAAACTTCTCGGGAAGACAGCCCTCGCCCTGCGGACAGTGCACCTGGCGACATCTTCCAACTGAACCATTGTTAAGGTTTATCCAAAAAAGTCGCTAGTTTTGTCAGTATGAATATTCTATGGAAAATCTGCTAAAAGGGTCTGAAAGTTGCTCTATCTAGTGCTAAAGTCGTGCTCGTGTGTGTGTGAGACGTGGGAGTTGATGGCAGGGGGCGGTGGATATTTGTTGGCGGTCAATGTGGATATTGTGGATTAGTTCTTCTGTGTCATCACGTTCTATTCGTTCTACAGCTTCAGTTTCTGGAGCTTTCACCTTATAACACATAACATTGCGTTTCCCTCACGCACAGTGCCGCATTAAAAGAGACCCCTTTTCCAGTGGCGGCAGTGGCGGTTCGTCGGGGGAGGCACAGCTTCCCCATAATTTTGAGGTGGAAATGGGAGGAGGACGATTTCATTTTTAATAAATTCACAATTGCTTTGAGTCATGTCTCAGATGTTCTTTTTTTTTTCTTTGGTAAATTTCCATTTGTAACATCAGAACCTGAAAGCGGCGCTTTTCTATCACGAACGTGCCGAATCTGCTGATGTAATTACAACCGTTAATGATAGAGAAGGGTAGGGGGAGGCGCTGATCTCTCGTGCCTCCGTTGGTAAAAAAAATTAGCCAATTAGCATCGAGTGTTCACTTTCAGCGCTGGGGAGTGTTGAGAAAAGAAACCTCGTAGGCTAGCCTCCCTTCTGATATCAACTAATCATCATAGAGACGTAAATTACGTTATATTAGTTTGAACGTCTGCCGCTGCGTTGATAATGTACCAAGTACTTATGATGAGCAGCGATATTGAATATCTGAACAGATTTACCAAGCTGTCATTCAAACAGTATATATACAAATGTAGGGAAAACAGCCTAAGCTGGATATAGGTTAACCTTACAGCAGTCGGCTTAATTAAATGGAACAACAGCAGCTCTCTTTTAACACAGACTTTAAGGAAGGGATGGATGTTTTTCCTTCAAATTATAGGCCAGGTAAGTGAAATTATCTTATCTTGCTGTATTATGTCATGTTCCTTTACCTTTTCGACTAAAGCAACCAAAAACCATTTTATAGTGGTTTAAGCAAAGATAGAATATAATAATCTTAGGGCATTCCCAGGCCGATACATTTTAGTGTGCCTCCTCTATTTAAAAAAACCCACGAGCCGCCACGCCCCTTTCAAACAGTGTCGCGTTCCGAACGTTGTATTGCGGTATTTTAAAAATTCATATCATAACAAAAATAAACACCGGTATTCGGTATGAACCGGTATACCGCCCAGCACTAAGCCAGAACCTCTTCACAGGTCTGCCAAGCTCTCTCAGACTGACCAGCTGGAGTTCAGTATGATCTGAAATGTTTTCGGCTTTTCAGCTTCCACTGATGTTTAAAGATCCCATGTGAATCTGTTATTATCCGTTATTATCCCATGGGTATCCGTTATTACTAATACCATAAATGTCTGAATTTCCAATCTAAAACATTCGACTAATTGTAAGCTGATAATATTTTTACTGTTTAACAATTATAATTGTTGTTACAACACACACTCTAATCTTAAAATGTTCATGTTGAAGGTTCTTGGCGTGAGATGGTGTTTGATTTACTCATATTTTTTAGTTTCATAAATACATTTTTAAAAGTATTAAAACAATGTTGGTATGTTTGATGATTTAATTGAATTGAATTCTTTGAATGTTTAATGCATATAAAATACACTTCTTTTGCATTGACAAATTGTGGTGTGGTGCATTTCATCATATAGTGTGACACTATATCATTTGGTGTGACAATCAGAATTGTGGCAATAAAAATACTTTTTTTGTTATAAACCATAAAAAAGTAAATGGAACAAAAAATAAATAGTATAAGCAAGATTCACAAGCATTTTGTTAGATTTATAACAGGGTTTGTCAGAATTATTCTAAAATGTCTGGAAAGGCTGAGGAGAGATGTCTTACTCTGCATGACGATTTAGAAAAAAAATACAAAATCTAATGGATCTGCACAAAAAAAAGTCAACTCTTAAGATAGTAATGATAAAGATTTATGGTGAAGTTAGTTACTTAGGGAGAGTATATCCCAATTTCATTTTATATAGAATAACTTTTTATGTCACACCATATGACAATTTTAGGCACAAATGCAACAAATTAGTAAATAAATCCAACTGCAATCAAGGTAAAGATGATTGCTGTGGTGTACAGGAGTCGTACAGTAAGCATGTATGAGTCCGTTATAATAATGCGTGTATGAGCGCTCTTGACGCACTGATCGCACATTGTATTTATGCACAGCACAGACATTTCCGTACATTCACGTTGTCTCCACACACATTCACGATAATGTTTTGATTTGTCATGTGTATGTTGCTGTGTCATGTGTTTAGTTATACTGAATGGATCCGTGTAGTGTAGTAGATATGTGCAGTCAGCAGGCGGTTGGTTTAGGAGTTTTTGGTATCTCCATGTGGTCCTGTTCGGTATCACAACTTGACTTCTCTAAAATTTAAAAAAGCTCTTTGCTGTTGCCCTTACACAGTACTAAAAATCAGCTTTTTTTTTTTTCTTCTTTTATATGGTCTACTTAGTATCATTTGGTTCGTTGTTGTCCTTTTGGATTTTTCTAAGTTCCTTATTGGAACGACATCTAATTTATCTTGAAAAAAAAAAAAAAAGCTTGCAGAAATCCAGATTTTGAGAATCACCGGCAATCTTTTGGTTTACTTTGCTGGATATAGCAAATAATGACGATGAAAACATTTGAAACAAGATAAATGGTCTATGGTTAATTTCATGAAGTGTGCGATTAATCGCGATTAATCGCATAAAAAGGGTGTGATTAATTAGATTTTAAAAATGTAATCGATTGACAGCCCTAATATATAATATTATAGTAGGGTGTCCCAGACTAAAGATTTTCATAGTTGAATCAGAAATCTTAGAATCTAGCCGATATTCGAATGACAGTCGAATCATATGTTTGGGGGCAGGGGCAAAATACATTAACATGAGTGGTTATGAACGAATGAAAGAAACGTATTTGTCTGTGTTTCACTCCGTCTCGAATCACACTCTCGGAAAGAGCTTGAGAAACAGTGTCTCTTCCGCGGCTCGGTACGCTTTCCCAACTCGTTTTTTTTTTTAGTCTCGAGCAAGACTGTATGACATTCACGTTACATGATTTGACAGATTTTTACGTTGAAAGGGCGACAGTGCACCGCATTAAAATATATTATCCTTCATGTTTTCATAACCGCTAGCCAAATTCAAAAACAAAACTAAAATTAAATCATCTTTTAGAGCAAGGGGGCCCCCTGGTGTTTCGTGGGCCCTACGCAGCTTGCATATTTTGCGTAGAGAGACGCTCTGTTTGTTTCTTGCTTGCCTGCGCGCTGAGAGATAATCCCGTATACTACAATGAAGTGCTTTACCCTGCAGCGCAACACTCAACCAAATCAGCTTAAACATATAATAATAGACATGATACATGGCTGTATGCCCCCCCCCAAAAAGTTATTTTCAAGAATACAGATCCGTAAGTATGAGATCAATGAAAGTTATTGCAAATGATCCACGCTACAAAAAAACTGGAAATAGGCAGAGTATGAGTTTGTTTATGTTATGAATTATAAACTCAGTTATATTGTCAAAAGTTATAATTAAATCTTGAAAGATTGTTTAATAGCCGTTCTTGTTCTGTCTTATCTAATCATATGCTGTTGCCGTCAATACTGTGCTATAAAGTAACAGAAATTTTATTTAATTCATTGGCATAGATTCAATAAATATATTTCTTGTTTTTCATGAATGTGTTTTACAACAATACAAGAGCAATGTGTAACATTTTACCAGAATTAGTCCTACACTTAACTTTTATTTGTTCACCACTAAATAATGTTGTTTTTTTTTTCTCTAAAATGTTAGATTGTATAAACTGAATTTGTGAACATAATTTTTGAATGATGAATGATTATTAATGATGAGAATTTTTGTGAGTACGTTTGCTGGCTGAATTATCCCTAACCTAGGTTTATATAGTATTTTTCTCAAAGATTATATTATATGTAGAATTGTGTTTAATACACAAAAGATTGAATATCAGTTAACGCAACACAACACTGAGTATAGAAATAAACTAAAAAACTTCGTTTCAAAAAAAAAAATCCAGTATACCGAATACCAAACAACACTTGGTATCGGATCGTATCCGGGTATTGCCGATTACAACTCAGACCTTTGTATCGGGATCGGATCGGCTCCGAAAAACTTGGTATCATGCCACCCCTAATCATAACACCCCTGTGAATATTCGACTGTGAGATTTGTAGTCGAATGGGCTCCTCCTAACGAAGCATCGAATCGTTGACTAATCGGGGTCACCCCTAATATAAAATAGCTAATGACAAACAAGTTACAACAGAGAATGATCAAGACAATGAACCAATGACAAAACAGAACTGAGAAACACATGACAGGATCAACCAATGAAAACATGACACACACAGCAAAGCAGCCAATTAAATCAAGGCACGCGAGGGGAACAGGGAATCACGTGACTATTGCAAATTTCAAATAAAATACATGAAAACATGAACTCTGAAAACAAACATGGCAGCACTCCAGATTTGTGGAATATTTAGGACATGTTTTTGGATACTTGAATCCTTAAGTTAGCTTTAAAGGAGGAGGGTTAAAACAGCAATAACTGCATTACCAGCTTCACACATTACTAACCAAACTGACTTTATTTCTGACATACAAAATTTTTATTGAGAATTAACAGAGGTTTAGATGTTGATGTTTGGTTGAAAGTAACAGTTTGGTTTGAAGTGTTGACTTTAAGCTAAAATATGCATGTTATATATAATTAATACGCATCTGAACGTTCATCTTCTGTAGCTCCAGATTCAACACTGATTCCAGTCAACAGCTCAAACTCTGAGACAACATCGAGCCGAACTACAGCAGCAGCTCCTACACAAGCTTCAACATCTCTCTCACACATCAGCAGTCTCTCACTTCACTGTTTAACACTTCTTGCCACAACTGATCCGACCACAAGAAGATCAGCCTGCTAATTCCATGAGTTCAGTGCTGAAACCTCAAATGATTCGTAAAATATTTGTGCATGTGAAATGTTTTCATACAAGGCTGTACATTTTAGATGCTGTCAGTACAAAAATATTGTACATTTCAGTGTTTATGCAAACTTTGAAGCACACTTTACATATGGATATTTGTGAATAATAATAAGATCACATTGGACAGAAAGATTTATTTTTGGTAAACGACAATCATCGTTTTTCTCCTGAACCTTTGAGATTGAAATAACATGATAATCGATGATGGAATCATGAAGCAGTGGAAGTTCATTTATCATTTCTGTGATGTATGTGTTTATGTTCATTATGTTTGAACTGAACTAACAGATATTATCACAGATCCAGCAGAAACTGAAGCCAGGATAACTTTTGCTGAGACATTTCTTACAAATCTGGTAATTCCCCTTCATGAGCTGGTAATGCGAGGATGCTAAACTGTGAAGCAAAGCAACAAAGATGAACAAATAATGAAATGATTAATTCATGTTCATAATAATTCATATAACTTAATTGTGGTTAGTTCAGAAATCCATTTTGATAAACCGATGACTTCCGCACACTTCACCTTTTCTCACAGCTGGGTTACAAGAGCAGATTTATTGGGTTTGGAATTATTATTGCCCAAAAATTATTAGCAAATGTAAAACAAGGTCTGTTTGAGTATAAAGATTTTGCTCACAGTTTTAATACAATATAAGACTACAGTAAACACTATACAGGCAAAGTCTGACTCTCGTCTAATTCTGGCCAAGCCCCGCCCATCCAGACACAAAGGACCAATGGGAGCAACATTCAGTGAGCAGCCACTATATATATATATATATATATACTGTATATTATAGTCAACTCTGTGCTGTCTGAATGTGAGAATATAGTAACACTGTAACTGTGACACTGAAACACAAACAAGACTCATGCAAATATTCTTCCAGAAGTTTGTTTGTGTTGATTTATTTCTTTGGGCTCTTGAAAGCAGATTCCCCTTCAGTCATCGATCTAATTATTAATCATTGTGTGACTGTGGGCCGGGTTTGTCCCTAAGAAGCCCTCAGATATTTAGTTACAGAAAGAAGAGGAAGTGACATCAGAAGGATTCAGGTTCACACCAATCAGGCTAAACTGGGCTCAGAGATGAGCTCGGCTCTACTGCGGTCAAACTGAGTTCTGAGTAACATGAGTAACATGTTTCCAAACCTCAACAGTGAGATCACAGCTCTGAAACACTGCAGCTGCTATAATTAACACACTATTTTAGTTATGAGAGTGTAGAATAGCTGTCAACCATCTCAGCATTGTGAGAAAGTCTTGACTCTGAATAGATGCAAAACATCACCGTAAAACTTCATATGGAAGTAACTGGCATTACTTTTTTGAAAAAGTAACGCAGATATTTTCTTGTAAATTTAAAAGTAATGCGTTACTTTACTAGTTACTTGACAAGTAACGCGAGTTTCGTAATCAGATTACTTTTGTCCCATGATGAGAGAAATTGGGAGTGAGGTGCAGACCAGAGGCACTTCCTTCAGGTTGAGTTTATCCATTACACTTTTTTGGTGTGAAAGGGCTTTTATATTTGCTATAAATAGAACTCCTTATATTAAAAACAATCAAGCCCTGCTCATATTTAAAAAGTAATGTGAAAGTAACGCAAAAGTAATATAACGCATTACTTTCCATAAAAAGTAACTAAGTAACGTAATTAGTTACTTTTTTAGGGAGTAATGCAATATTGTAATAAAGTAACTTTCCCCAACACTGAAAATCACTATTATCATAATCATTCACAGAAACACAGCAAATAAATGACCTTCATATGCTCACTCATGGAAGTGTGGAGACAGTAGTGAGCGCTTTGTTGTGAGAAGTTTGTCTGATATCGCTGTTCTGGACTCTTAAAGACACCACTGAGTGGCAGCACGCTATGATTCATAGTGGAAACATTTTCAGTATCAAACCAGTTTTATCACTAATAACTTAATGATTTTATTTCTAGAATGTAATGGCATGCAGGAAACTGCTAAACTAACAGTAAAGTAAAGAATAGCCTATAGATTGGGTTCAGAGCAAATGTGGTTAACACTACACTCTTAAAAATGAAGGTGCTTCAAAAGGTTCTTCAAGCGATGCCATAGAAAAAAACATGTTTGGTTCCACAAAGAAGCATTCAGTCAAAGGTTCTTTAAAGAACCACCTCTTTCTTACCTTTTTATAATCTGAAGAACCTTCTTTTGCCACAAATAACCTTTTGTGAAACAGAAAGGTTCTTCAGATGTTAAAGGTTCTTTATGGAACCATTTAGACAAAAAAGGTTCTTCTATGGCATCGTGAAGCACCTTTATTTTTAAGAGTTTATGCAGTTCACACACTGAAGAACACGTTTCACACAATGTGAAGAAACACTTCTCCGTTACGCACTGGCATCGTCTTACTATATACTGTAGCAGCTCTAGCATGATTTCAACACTCAGTCTGTAGATCAGAGGAAGTGAAGAAACACAGGAAGAGCTGATAGTATTTAAAGAAAGAGTTGAGAGCATATAATGAAGAGGAAGACTGAGAGAAAGAGAAAATGTCTGATGAGTGTCATCTGTGTCTGCTGGGACTGATCTTTCTCTCTTCACTTCTCACAGGTAAAGAAATCTGGGTTTTCTCTACTCACTTAAAATAGTTGGGTTAAAAATGACCCAACAGATAACCCAATGGTGGGTTACTATAGCACCTACCTAATGTTGGGTTATTTTAACCCAATGGATTGGGTAGTAAGTTAGTAGCCCAATGCATTGGATTAAAAAATAACTAATTTGTTGGGTTATTTGGACAAAAAAAGTTTTACTTTAACCATCCTGGTATTATTATTATTAATATAGTTATTAGTGTATTATTGCTATGTAATCTTGAAAAAAAAAAAAAAAAAAAAAAAAAAAAAAAAAAAAAAAAAAAAAAAAAAAAAAAAAAAAAATAATAATATACGGCATACTAATGTTTTGAAAACACTTTATTTCGATTACATTTAAAGTTGCAAAAACCTCTATTCAATTAAATAACTGGTTGAAATTGTCTTATTAATCACTTCCTTATCACATTAGGTTGCTTGCGATTGTTTTAGTTTACAAGATAAATATAAATTCACAAATAAACAAACAAACAGAACAAAGCTAGTACAGACAATGTAATAACAGCTGAAACAGGCTTGGGATATGCAATGTTCAAAATGTAAAATAATCTAAACCATGTATCAACTGCTTGTAAAAAGACGGTCTTGCTTCAGTGCCATTTCTCCCACAATGATGAAGGATGGATTTTATCCCAAAACTGCAGGACATGAGGGTATCGCCTTTATTGCTCCTCCTCCAGATACAGAATTAAATTTCTTCCAGCCTTTAAACAGAAATTTAAAATGGCTAATATGCATACATACATTGGATCAAATATTACCCAAAAATGTATTGTCATAAAAGATGCACTTACCCACTTTGTATGGCAATGGAGGAGGATGTCAGGGTTTTAATGCAACTTTAATGCAATCTCTAAAGACCATCTTAAATAGAAAGAACAATGGATTAATCACTGAACAAGAATTGGGGGAAAAAAACTTTTCTAAGCCATGGTAGCAGTCTTTTATTTGACTTCTTACTGTTGTAATAATGGATTAATGTCTGTTATATTAGCCGAGTGTTACAAGAGTGGTGTTTGTATCATTATAGACAGGTGTGGGGATTTTTGAACTCTTTCTGCATGTTACATTGTTATGCTAGTGGGTGGTAATGCAAGTGTATCAATGACATATAGAATGAAATTTAAGTTATGAAAAAACTATATATCACTCTCGTAATCATGCTGTTAGACTCTATATCAGCAGGCTGTGGTTATCTGTGGTCTCATACCTGATCTAGATTGATCTAGAGTCAAAATTCACATTACAACGATGGCACAGAAGCACTTCTGAAAGTAGCTTTTATGTGTCTTTACATACTGTTTAATGCTGCAATGCTATACAGAGAATTTTGAGCAGGCACAAGCAGCCTTAGCTCAGCTATTTAAAGACACCTTCACAGTACTCTTGCTTGTGTGATTTTTCTCAAGGGATAGTTCACCCAAAAATGAATCTTTTCTCATCATTTACTCACCCTCAAGTTGCTCCAAACCGGTATGAGTTTCTGTGTTCTGTTGAACACAAAAGAAGATTTAGAAGAATGTGTATTTATTCATACTATGAAAGTACAATATCTTGTGTACAGCAGAAAAAGAAAAAAAAAAACTCATGGAGATGTGGAATAACATGAGTAATAAATTATAAAAAAATGATTTTGTGCCTGACCTGCATTTGCAGAGTTTTTAATTTCAGACGCAAAATTTATGGGAGGAGAGTATTCACATGAATCACGCAATGTGTTTTACTAACGTTTGCACGCGTCAAATTACTGGCATTTGTGCCATTATTTAACCCCCCAAAAAAACCATGTCTTAAAGGGATAGTTCACCCAAAAAATGAAAATTCTGTCATTAATTACTCAACCTCATTTTGTTCCAAACCCGTAAGATCTTCTTTCATATTCGGAACACAATTTAAGATATTTTTGATGAAATGTGAGAGCTTTCTGACCCTGCGTAGACAGCAAGGGAACTACCACGGTCAGAGTACATCCTAGTAAATACGTCATCATTGAGGCTATATCACTGATATC
>JADLZN010002214.1:0-51277 GCA_018155175.1 Sinocyclocheilus anophthalmus | reverse complement strand
GCACCCTTACTGAATAAAAGGATTAATTTCCTTAAAAAAAATGTTCTATTTAATTATATTACTATTAATATAAATGAAACAATACATTCAGAATAATTCATATATAATTATACCGACACATCCCTATAATTTAACCTTGGTTATTTTGACATTTTATGCTGCAATAAATTATATTAAAGCAGTAAAAATGCTTTAAGCTTATTTTGGTGAGTCAAGTTGCTTATTGTTTGGATTAGATTTGGCAACACTAGTGACATGCTAATTTATCAAAGGTCATAGACCTAGTTAAACTTAAACAAAACATTCTCAAATCTCAACATACAGTGTAACAACGCTGCTTTATAAACTACAGCATGAATTGCAGAAGAATCATTTAACAACCGTTGTGGCTGCTTTAGTGATTACAGGCCAGTGCATACACATTGTTAAAGGCTTATTTGTGTGTTTTCAGTTGCAGACAGACATCCATGTTGACACAAAGCAGCAGACTCTTCAGGGAGTGGCGTTCCCTATGCAGAGAGAAGCTATTCAGGCTCTGGAGCAGTTCAGGGAGAAAAGGATTAACTATGTTCAATTGGTACTTCAGGCCTTTTCCCCCTCCACCACTCCCAGCAGCTCTGTACAATAGCATCTTATGCCTCCTTTTCATCATTATCATCCTGTATATTGCATTCAAAGAAAACAGCTGAAATGCATAATGGTACTGTATGTTTACTGTTAGAAGGCAGACTGGTTGGGTTGACACCTACCCACAAAACCACCAATATGAGATGGGAATACATGTTGTAGAACTGAGTAATTATTCAAATACACTAATTAAGCCCATCCTATTAACAGGAAATAGATTTTCCTAAAGAATCCATCAAGTTGTCCAGCACGGCTCCCACAGAGCTGAAAGATTTGCCTAAAAGGATCCCAAATGATGCTGCTAGGTATCACTTTTTCCTCTACAAACACTCGCATGAAGGAGACTACCTTGAGTCCACAGGTAAGAGTGACATATCTTATGTTCATTCAATTTAAAAATACGTTATGAATACAGAATAATGTGTGTATATGTATTATGCAATTATTGAATACATTAGTAATTATTAAAATAAAAATAGGGCTTTTGAACTGTTTGTTGGATTTATTATTTATTTTTTTATTACCTTTGTTTGTTATATATGTTTGCTTTTTTTGGATAATGTCTGTTAATAGTTATTGATTATACAAGTAAGGTGGTCTGTTAGAACAAATGTATCTGATTTATGTTCCAGCTTATTCCTAAAAATATAAGAACAAAAAAATGTTTTTGAAAATTAGGACTATTGAACTGTTCATGAAAATTACAATTTATAAAAGTATATTTTCAAAATTACCATTTTTATTTTTCTTACATTTAAAGGTGTATTAAATAAAATTATGAATTGTGTATTGAGGACATCTAGTTATCATCTGATTACTTTTAAGGTGGAAGTGTTAAAATTTTAAAATCTAATGGCAGGTAATATTGTTGGCCATGTTTTGTCCTGTATGACAATAGTTTCAAAAGTGCTTAATGCATTTTCAAACAGTTTTATTGCTTTTTTTGTGTGTGTGTTCGTGTTTTCAGTGTTCATCTACTCTATGCCTGGTTATAAATGCAGCATCAAAGAGAGAATGCTGTATTCAAGCTGCAAGAACCCTCTCATAGACACAGTGGAGAAAAACATGGGCATTGAAATTGCAAAAAAGGTATTACATGTTATATATGCTTGCCTATATAACCCTTTTCACTGTGGTATTAAATGCAGCATACAACATTCTGTTAAATTCTTGGAAGCAAGTGCCATTTTAAGGTTATCAGACCATTTACAATAATGTTAATGTTAGTTTTCACCTTGGATTCTTCCTTTCAGCTGGAAATTGAAAATGGTGATGAACTAACCAGTGACTTCCTGTACGAAGAGGTTCATCCCAAGCAGCATGCGCACAAGCAAGCTTTTGCCAAACCCAAGGGGCCAACCGGGAAGAGGGGGGGCCGTAGAATTACACGGGCGCCAAGGGATGGCGGCGATGATGATTAAACCTCTTCCTGTTCTGAATCTGACAGTGGTACATTCCACTTAGTCTAATGAATCCCGTCCTCAAAGCGAATTCCCATTTTTACCTTGACTCATGTAGACCACAGCCCTATAGACTGATCTATGCACAAAGTAAAACACTAAGCCTCTGAAATTACATTTTGTAGCTTGCAATATGATACGCTATGTCGAAGAACACAGATTGAGGTAGACGAGAATGTGTTTTACTAAGCTTCACTTGCATTCAAGGATGCCGTCTGTGATGTTCCTGGTAATAGTTTTAACACTATTACGCTGTTTACTTGCATATTAGCCAAGATTATGATATAGAGTGCAATACTGTTGAAATAGACACTCCATTTAGTGCTCGTTGTCCAGAAATAAGATATTGATTTGAAGATCATTTTTGAGAAAAAGAGATGGTTTCCCATAAACAGATATCTAGTCAAGGTATAAATTGCACTTTCAGTGGTAGCTTTCCAGCTTTCCATTTTAGCTTGGGAGTAACTTGAATATTTGTCCAGGAAAATGGCTGTGGAGATTAGGCATGATTTATGTTTGGAAAACAAGCCCGGAAAGTTAAATAGTCCACAGTCCACAGGAAGGTCAGAAGTTCAGATCTGTTTTATGAGGCCATACGCATTATTAATTAACTTTCTGATTGATTAGGTTGAAATTTTTCTTAAAGAGTGACTACATAAATTATCAGTATTCTGACAGCCACTGAAGCTTGTAGCAATAGGGTAGGGATTATTTCAATGAAGGATTTGCCAAGAATATTGTGCTGAAAATGTTCCAATACCTTTTTTTTAATGTTTTAATTGTTAAAATTGGTCTTGTCATTTTTTTTTTAAATGTAGGATTGTTTAATTATAGGGATATTAGAATAGATAATAGAATCCGTCATAACACAAATATGAAAAAGTGATGCCTCTCTGCATCTTAGATATTTTTCACGTTATTCTAGTGAAGACTAAACCCACAGAGATACTATTTTTCTAAGCCTGTACAGCTGTTTGTCCAGATGATGTTGTTGTCTAACATCTAGAAAGTGAGTGTCCATGTTTTCAGGGGTTTAGGGCCATCCTGTCTGCCTGAACGAATGTTTTACATGTCATCTATTGACCAGCCTCCATTTCATGCCATTTGCAACCACACTAATGCATAAGTGCTTGGAGTTAAGTTCACTCAGCATCTCGCTTGGGATGCTTTGGAAGCACTCATAGGGGAAGGGACTGTATGTTCCAGAACCTCTGGGACGATCCATCTACTGATTCACAACAAGGCGAACCACTATTAAAATGTCTCCTATGTAAGGGTATTATGAAGTCTGGAAAGGAATCATCGAGTCTTAAATGTCTTTTTCTATGCATTGTATAAGATAGAGGAATAGAGGAGAAAGAAAAATAAAAATATTTAAAAATTCTTTCTACAGGTTCTGTATTTCTCACAATTAAACATCCACCCCGGACAAGAAAAAAATATATATATAACACGTGTGTGTGGTGTATATAGTATAATGTTACGGATTTATATACACACCAACTGGGCGCATTGTTCCTATTGTAGTGACCTTTCCTTAATTAATTGACAACTAACGTGACAATACATGGTCAGTTAACGTCCGGCATTTACATTACACATTAAGGTAATATAATCAGACAATTTGTTCTTACCTTTTAGCGTATTCTGACACACTTGTTTATCACTTTATTTCAATCGGGATATCTTCTATTATTGCTAAAAAACATCCAAGAGTGCATTCCGTGCGTTGTACTAACACCATGAGTGCATGTAACAACATTACATACTCAAATAAGAACTAATGTGAATTTGGGCATTTAATGTGTTCGGAGACAAACGCTGCCCCCAGGAGCAGTAATCACTGTGTTTAAACTACTGAGGGATAATTTGAACCATGAATGTGTTCATCAGCACGGAAAGACGACCTTGTGAAATGACCTTTTTGTAATCCAGTGAGAAATGCTGTGTAGCCACATGACTAATGATGATGATCTCCGTGTGAATGTTATACAAATGGAGACTTATATACTCTGTGGGTTATATAAGGGTAGGTATTTAGAAAGTAAAAGATGAAAAATAGGAATTGGGGAGAATCAATAAATTATGAATAATGCATTGTTATTGTGTGAATAATAATCAATAAAATATGTACACACACACACAGACCCCTTACCATTAAATGGTTTGTTCTCATTACGACTTAATATGGCAACATGCCTTACACATTTTGTATAAAATCAGCAACTTTAGGTTGAACAAGTACTGAATCTATTTTTGAATCCTTGCAAAACAAGAATACGCTATTGCACGGTCTTTGCGCTTCTGTGCCTTAAAGAGCGGAACCACGTGCTGCGGAAGAAGGGAATTGACAACAATAACACGCGGGTGAGTGTAAGCACTATTTTCGAATATTTATATTTTGCTTGCTTTGTATTATGATGCAACCGTGTTAAACGAACCAGCTTTGTAATGGTGATTCAGTTCTTCTGTAATCATTTTAATCATTTAGCTGAGAATCTCTGGAAATCTGCCTAAAATGCCAGTCTTTTTTCCCTCTCAGCTATCACACTGATGAAAGAGAACTTGGAGACTTTGGAGGCCATCAGCTATATGGCTGCAGTACTTGGAGTGCTTCTGTCTGATTTGACCTATGCAGGAATTAAAGACAAGCGAGCTATCACCTACCAGGCCATGGTGGTGAAAAAAGGTCTCTCCAGAGCGGTAAACAGACCATTAGTCAATTAGTCCAATATCTGATGTTTTTTCCCCAATGTTTATTTTTTCTCCTTTCTCAATTAAATTAGTTGTAAGAGGAAATGTAAATTTTTGTTGGCTGTGTTCTACTCTACAGGAGTTTGAATCTGGGGTATGGGGATACCCAGGGGGGTCACAAGGGAGTGCTAGGGTTTCTGCGAAAAATCTGAACGAAAAAAGCAAACTTTTAGGGCTGTCAAAGTTCATGTTAACTTCAGATAATGAAACAAATGTGAAACATTGTGATTTTAATATTCACATTCAGCAGATTTGATAACATTAACCATTTCATTCTGATTTTTTAGAACTGACCATAAATCAGGAAATTAATTGCAAATATTTTATTCTTTCTTACCCCAAAAGCGCTGTATGTAATTTTTTGACGGCACTGAAACATAAAAACACCATAACACATTTGCAAATATTCAGGAAACATGCTAAGTTCCCCCATGACTGTTGCTTCAAAAAAAATTGCTCCAGACAGGTTCCTACTTGGTCAAAATGTGAATTCATGTCGGGATATCTGTTTTGTTTGGTCGTTGATTCCGCCATTTATGTCCTTCCATACTTTATTATTTCAACTGGCTGTGATTGTTGCCGTTGGCAGAACACACAGTGGTATGGCCCTGGAAGAGAGCAAAAGAACTGTCTGCTTACGTACCCGCCACCCCCTTCGCAAAACGTCAATCCACGTTTAAAGTATATTTACAATTTCACTGCATGTTCTAGGACCGTGGATTGCGGCCCCCTCCCCGTACTTCCCTGCTGCTTCCTTGGGTCTTCATGCCCTTTTAGATTAGGCATTGGCTTGTAGCTTGTAGCGCCATGAATGGCAACTGAGTGATTAGCAATACTCGATAACCATGCTCGGCCACCAGACTACTTATTTCGACTGTCGCTCCCTTCGGTGCTCTAATAGTAGAGGGACTAATTAGATTTACCTCTGTAGCTTTATGATTAGTTCATACTACGAATTGTATTCTCTGATATACAGGCCTTATTTTTCATTTCTTATTTTCGTACCCCTACCGTCTAATGTGTTTTAGACATACATAAAGTAGGTACCATTTTTTGGTCTTTATTAATGGAATGGGGGTTTGTCTACCGGTTTTCTCAAAATTTGTTGTTGTGGTTTCTCTTGCTTTCCCTTTGTTCGCATATAACATTTTATTGGCAGGTTGCGGGAACCTAGTGTCAAAGATTTCGCGAGGAGTGCGTCGGACTCGTAAGTGACGCGCGTTTCACGGTATCTTTTTTCTGTCTGGTTGCGCTCCTGTTCGGGCTCCGGGCACTATCGGCTTGTCTGGACTTGTATACGTCGTCTCACGGTGCCTTTACTTTATGTGTGTTATATTATCGTCCTATCAAGCTTCTTTTTTTTTTTTGCCCTTCTTTTTTTCTTAAGCTTTTGCTTAGTTTATTCTTATTTCGACCAGCACTCTTTGTGTACTGTTGGGACCCCTAAAGATTGGTCTGCTATGAGTATGACCTCTGGTTTACACTAGTCTTTGTCTTCTTCTATTTTTGCGAGTCCTTTTCCTGTTCGTTTTTACTATATGTTTTTTTCTTTTTTGCTTGTGTCCTTCTATGTGTTGAATTATCGGCATTCTCGTTTTTATCGCATCTCCGATTCCCCTTTTCTTTCTCATGTTTGTTTTCTTCTTCTTTCACTTTTTGCTTTTTGCACCATACTGTAGATACCCCCTGTGTGTGCTTGTAGTTTCCATAGCTTTTGTCTTTCGGACAGACCATACTACAGATACGGGTTGTCTTATCTTGGTTTCCGGTTTTCCCTTTCCCCTTTTTCGGGACTGTTCGCCTTGGTCACCTATTGTTTGTTCTTTCCCGGGTCCGACTTTATCCTTTATTCACTCCTACCTTGAAGTCTTTCCTTTTTTCTCTTCTCTTTCCTCTCAGCTGCTTCCTTTCTTTTCTCGCTTCTAGTCTATGTTTCTTATTGGGTTTGCTTTTTTCCTTATCCTCCCCAAACTTCCTTTACCCTTACCGGTATTCTCCGCCTCACACCGATTGGTTGTGGACCACTGTATGTGTACGCGGTGTGAGCTTATGTAGTATGCATGTTTTTGTTGTTTTTCTCCTATATCGATGATACGATGTGTAACACCCGATGTTTTGTCTTGTGTTCCCTGTCTTGTTCTTTCTAATCTTTTTAGGTTTTTTTTTTCTGTGTTTGTTTCTAGACTCGTATCTCTGTTAACTTCCCTTAGGGCTGGCCCGTCTTTACCTACCGATTTGACTCAGCTGTAACTGACTTTCTCATCGGTTCTGTCTCCCCCCATCTCCCCCTCTTTCCTTTTTGTCTCTTGCCCTCGACTCAGCTAACCATCTGTTACACCCCAGACTCTCACGTGGTTTTCTACATCTGTCAGCTGTTTGCACTCCTTGGTTACCTTTCCCAACACTTTGCCACTTCATTATCGCTTGGCTTATTGGCGACGACGCGATGTGTCTTTCCCTTTGGGTTCAAATGTAACTTTGTGGGTAGCCCCTTTTTACACACCGACTGTTTGCATAGCCATGTTTTTCTTTTTCCTGGCAGTTATGCCCACGCCTACGTTCTCGATGGGTGTGTGTGTTGGATGGTTTTGTTTCTTGTCAGGCTGTTGTGTTTTCTCTATTTTTGCGAGTGTGGTACACGCAGTATGCATGCCTGTAGAGCTGCTAGAGTTTAGTTTCATCCTGTTCCTGTTGTGTCGTTGCATATTCTACGTCTTTTGTGCGGCGCTTCGGCTTCCCTTTGTGCCTGTGGTGCAGTTGACTTTGTACCTTTATCAGACATCTGTGTCTTGTTCGATTTTTTTATATGGCTACTTCCTTGCAGTGCGCTCTTAGTGCTATTTTTGTTGGTGACAGATTGGTGATGTAGATTTGGCTCTGCACGCGTGGTCACTTATCTGCTTTCTTTATATTGTGATCCGCGAGGTTGCTCCATCCCACTCTAGGCGGTTCCATGAAGTATCTTACATTATCTTTGCTCCGCGTTCATCCGTTGTTAAGAGCCACAGCAGTTTCACTTCTTTAACAGATGCTAGCATGTTGTTCTCAAACCGTGACAAAAAAATTTTACTTTTGAATAACTTCAACGCCGCCTGTCGTTCATGGTGTTTTCAAGTGACTGAGATTTTGTTTCGGTTGTAAACTGTTTCTGTCATTTCTGCCCTCCTGGCTGGTTTCGTGCAACCTCATCGTTTGCATTTTTTGTCTACTTGTCCCTTAGCCCCATCACCGACCGGCGCGTTCTTGTTTGTCTCTGGATGCCCACCCCGCGTCCTGGGCCAGCTCTCTTCACCGTCCCTGTTTTTTATTTTTTTTCTTTTTTCGCGATGCTTACCTTGTTTTTTTGGCGTGTTCCCAGCTCTTGTGGCCTAACCGGATCTGCTCTTTTACACCGCTACCCGCTTCCACTCCCGGATCTCCTTTCCCATTAGGAGTCCCGCCCTACTCCCGGTGTTCTCACCCGCTGCTGCTCTACCCTTGTGGGCAGCTTTGCAGATTCCGCCACTGTTCCCGACGCGGGTACCCTTTTTTGTGTAGTTAGTTGGGGCTGTGGCGCGCTGTGTGTGTTGGCCCGGCTCTTGTTTGGCTCCCCGAGGAGCTCTGTTTCCTGGAGGGTTGTGGGGCGGAATCCCTCGTGCTGGCTTGCGGTGGTTTCTTTTTCCTCGTCTCGGGGAGCCCCACAAGCAAACTACACCCGAAATCTGCAGAGCCCATGCTCAGCGGGGTTTGTCTCGGCAGGTACCATCTAGATACGCTTAGTACAAGTGCATCCCGAAGTGAGATCGGCATATCCCGACCAGAGGACGCGCTCTTTCGATCAGGAATAGGAGAGAGAGATATGTTGTTATTAGTTTACAGAATTCCAATACCCCCCTACGCCGGTGGTCAGCCAAATGCCAGTATACCCTTTTCATGATAAGAGATAGAGACAATTATAATCTTCATTCTTATAGACATCAGAGTCTTGAGAGAGTGACATTCTTGAGGACCAACATGTTTCAGCAGTATCTAGAGCACTTTTGGAGCTGCGGCTCTCTTGGTAAGTAGATGATGACTATTACTCTCTTCACCAATAGGTTTCTGGGATTTCCCAAGTGTTGGGATGATGTTGGGATGTGTTTGGTGTGTTAGTGAGTAGGATGATTGGACCAAACAGTGCACGCCATGTAAAGAAGTAGTGAATGTGGGTGTAAAAGAAGAGAGGAGGGGCAAGCCAATTTGGTTGTTTTTAGGATTTATGGTTTTGATGTGGTAGAAAGATTGGGTTGTGCATTTAGTCACACAAAAGACGACAGCAACAAAGAAAGGACAACAGGAGGCACAGTTCGTAACCTATCTCTAGTACTTATCTTTTTGACATCCTGCTGCCCCAAGTCCGCACGTTTGTACTGGATGTTTTAAGGTTGATGTGTTTTCGCGTCGTCAGCTGGGCCACGCCATAACAGTTTGGTTGCGGGGGGATACAATGTCTGAATCGTCGCTCCCCCGTTGCGGTATTCTGCCCCACTCCGAGAACATCCCACACCTAGAACCCGCGAACTGATTACCCGCTGGACACCACCTCCCCCCGCCCACCTGCTTTGTCCAGACCCCAGAACAAACAACCGCTGCACGAGAGGTGGTACAAAATCGTACCCGCGTCTTCCCACACGGCATCGGCAAGACGGAGAAACCCTAAGAGGAAGCACACAATACATCAGTTACCAGCACTGTGGCTCACAATGTGTTATTTTCACATAAATAAATCACATTTCATTACACCAAAGACAAAACTGTGAAGGTTTCTTTTTAGCAGCATATATGACCCGTTAAGCACATACGGAGGAGAGGTATAACAGTCAATTAACTACTTACGATTTTGGAGGATATGTAGTGGAAAGCGACACGCAACTGCTTTAAAGGAAAAAAACGGCAGCGATCTCGTGTTTTCATAATGTTGGAAGCCCAAACAAAACATCAACACCTAAAATTTTAAATCAAACCGCCCCTAGCGTCTTATAATCTCTTTGAGAGCCCCCCAAGCAAAACCCGTGTTTCCGGGGCCCACCCAAAACGCAACTTGCATTACTTACGTATAGGGAGGACGGCACCCGGACAGGTTCTTGTCTGTGCCCCAACCACCAGACAGCCACTACGGAGTCATGCAACAACCATAAAGTGAGCATCAGAATGTATCCAAAATTTCTCAAATGGGAAGATCGCATCTACCCGGGAGGATGGGTACTCTAGTACAGTCCTTATGAGGCTTCCAACCGGCTAAGTCTTCTCAGCATTAAACGCTAAATGAGATGCTTCTCAAAAGTGCTCATGGCCAACATCATACTTCCTGCGGTCACGGCAACGAAAATACTATTCAAATGATAATTTGAAGAACACTTTACTTATATTAACTTACTGTATTAATGCAGTACAGGTAATGACAAGCATCAGTGGTCCCCCAGTGGTTTACATTACACACTGTTTAGCATTATGTGATTCATTTAAAAAAAGATCACAAGAAAAAGCATAATGCTTTCACCTCAAAAATCTTTTATTTTTTGTCTTGCATAACAATGAAACTACGAGTTCCATGACATGCTAATTACTTTTTGTGAATTGGAATGTGTGCAAGGTATTGTGGGTGATTGAAGGATGTGAGGATACATCTGATGCATCTTTCATAACAGGCTAAATGAAGGATGCGAAATGAAGACTACCTACTAAGGATCCTTCAAACTGATATGTCCTTTGATATGGTTGATGACCTAGCAGCCTAAATATGCAGCCTTACAAGGATGTGTCCTTCCGTTTGAGAAGCACCCATTGGCTGTGACCTTTCGTCAGGGTAGCGCCAACATATTTAGTTCTGTGACAGGATATGAAAACGAGACTGTGAGAGTGAGTACTGTGGATACAATCAATGGATTGTACTGTTGTTTAACAACGGTCAGCTGAGCAAATGTCCTTACATAAATAAAAAACTTTCTGTACACAAAAACTCCATAAAATAGTTTTAAAATTTGAGTTGTATGATCTAGGACCTTTATACAGTATGTGCCATTTCATCCTCGTTAAATTCAATATGGCTTCAAACCTGACTAAGTGTGATCACACTTTTACTTTTGTATGACGAATTTGTATGACGATAGTCAAAATCCAGTAATTTCAATAGTAATCCAGACGCAGTGCTGGGTAGATTACTTGCCAATTGTAACATGTTACTGATTCCAAATTGCATGGCAAAAATTGTATTAAGTAACAATACATTACACACTTTAGATGATATAATCCAGGAGTTTTCAACCTTTTAGGACATGCGCCCCCCCCAAGTTGGTCTAATTTAAATAAACTGACAAGACTTAAAACACGTGAGAATTAAAAACTTTCTCGAGGAAGCAGCACTGGCCTGATCGTTAAGATAGTTTTGGGGGGCTAAGGTGATAGATAGGGGGGCTGAAACCCACCTAAAACGGGTTTAGAACCGCCCCTGGTATAGCATACTGAAACATAAATATATAACCAGATTACCTGATTCAATGTGATGGCTGAGACTGTTTCTGAGATAACAACATGCCAACATGTGGTTGGATTTCCCACACGGCTAATCGTAAATCATCTTACACACTGTCAATAAGAGTGACCAGGGTTGCCAGGTTTTCACAACAAAACCCGCCTAAGTGCTACTCAAAACTAGCCCAAAACTACAAAAGCAGGCAAGGTGAAAGTAAGACCAATCCGCGGAAAACAAAAACCGCGGACTTGGCAACACTGAGTGTGACTGATACTCGAGCCAACTCTGCTCTGTCGACTAGCAGTGGGAGAATCAGATTGCCCCTAGTGGATGGCTAAAGATTTGTTGACTCATATTCATAAATTCTCAAGGGAAAGTCTCTGAATTAACTGATGCTCGCACCCCCCTTGACAGGTACTGTCGCCCCACAGGTTGAAAACCCCTGCTAACGACTCCTATTGTCTTCCTTTAAACGTACTCGTTTATAGAACACTTACTTAAAAATACAATAATTTTTATAAAATTTAGTGTCAAATGGTCTGTCAAAAAGTGGGATGTCTGAAGGGTTGAAGACAAAGAAACAAGTACGAGTCTTTACGGAATTCCCAAAAACACACTGAAGGTCAATATAAGTCCACAACAGCAAAGAGACCGGACAAACACTGGGGAAGAACACAACGTTTAAATACAGAAACTAACAAAATAATTTAACTAAACAGGTGCAAATGATGACTAATCAGACACACAAGGGAAAACTAGGTCACAGGGCTAGAATGAAAAACCAACAAAACAGAAACCATGATAGAATGCCCCCTCCTGGAAGGTGTGACCTTGAGTTCCGGAGAGTCCATGAAAAAAGACAGTAGTGAGCGAAGGGATGGCGACCATGGACAGGGGACAGGAGATGGAGGGATGGAGAATGGAGCAAGCAGGACCAGGGGGGCAACGATGGAGGAAGGAGCCAGGGAACAGGCAGGAGTAGGAGGAACCGAAAGGTGGAGGTCCAGAGCCCAGCCAGGAAGGCAACGATGGAGGAAGGAGCCAGGGAACAGGCGGGAGTAGGAGGAACCGAAAGGTGGAGGTCCAGAGCCCAGCCAGGAAGGCAACGATGGAGGAAGGAGCCAGGGAACAGGCGGGAGTAGGAGGAACCGAAAGGTGGAGGTCCAGAGCCCAGCCAGGAAGGCAACGATGGAGAAAGGAGCCAGGGAACAGGCGGGAGTAGGAGGAACCGAAAGGTGGAGGTCCAGAGCCCAGCCAGGAAGGAGGCCCGAGGTGGAGTCACAGGAAGGAGGAGCCATGGTGGTGTCCTGGGAGGAGAAGCCAGGGGAGCGACCTCCTGTGACGGAGCCGGTGGAGTCGATGGGTTGCTGGGCTGAGGTGGAGTCAGGGATCCAGTGGTTGGAGGTAGAGACAGGGGATCCTCATCCCGTCATCAAGCGGAGCTGGTGACTGGAAGACCCAATGCGAACCCACATAGGTGATGGCAGGCTGAGGGTGAGCTGAGGGGATGACAGGTGGTAGCAGAGACAGGACTTGGAGACAGGAGTGCTTGGCTGGCATGGAAGGTGGATGTAAGATGGATGCTTGCCCAAGGTGGTGCCAGAGGGACGAGGAATACCGGCGGAGCAGGTAGGATAACAGGCCATGGCGGAGGTGGAATTTGAGATACAGTGGGTGGAAATAGAGACAGAGAAACCTCACACTGAGGCAGAGCTGAAGACTGGAGGGCCTGAGGTGAACTGGCAATGGCAATTTTATTTATATAGCAACATTACAACCCAAGTTGTATTATCCCAACCCAATGTGCTTTACAACAAAAAGAATAAAAAAACACATTACTAAAGAAATTAAAACAATAGAACAGTAAAATAGCAATAAAATATAAGAGAAGCTTTAACATTGATTGTATGCCTTATCAAACAAATAAGTTAAGGTTTCAATAAGATTTAGGGCTGGATGGAACAAGCGGAGAAACAGAAGATTTAGGGATGGAGGGAACCAGCAGAGAAACAGATGATTTAGGGCTGGGTGAAACCAACAAATATTCAGAAGGCTTAGGGCTGGACAGAGACATCGAAGACGAAAGGCAAGAATTAGAGTAGTAGAGAGGGTCAAAAAGAGAGAGCAGATCTACAGAGGCCAGCTGCAGCTGTGGGCGGGGGCCTTCCTCCATGCCCTCGTACTCTACTAAAACTCTGATTCTCACTGACGATGTGGCTGGCTCACACTCCTGGTCAGACTTTTCTTTGGGCTCGGGCTCCGGGGCAAAGATGGGCTCATTCTCCTCGGCTGGCTCCTTTAATCTCGGAAGATTCTGGCTCTGTGTCTGTGGAGGGCTCTGGCTCACACTCTGAGTTGTGTGGGGTTGATGGCTGGCTGGGCTCTGGGCCAAGCTGTGAGAAGTCTGTGCGGAGGGGCTGGATGCTGATGTAGTCCTTGATATCTGATTTGTCCACCGTGAAAGCGGATCCTTTTATCCACAGGGAAAAGTTGAGGTAGCTCTTCAAGTTCCAGATAGGATCTCCCCGGGGCAGGACAAAGCGAATGTTGTCGTCCAGCCCGTTCCAAAACCCCTCCATTAAGCAGAACTCATCACAGTGGGCAAAATGGCAGGTGTCCAGAAATTCCTCAACATAGTCCTTGAAACACCGGCCACCCTGAAAGACAAAAGGGACAGTCCCTCGACGTCCACGGTGGGGTGGTGCCACATTGATGGTTGCGAGGGTGCCGTAGCGTCTTCTGCCTTTCATTTTCTGTTTGGTCTGCCTTTCTGTCACAAACGTGGGTTGTATGAAGGCACAAAGATGAAGATAAAGAGTAACGGTCTTTAATTAATTACGAAAACACACAGAAGGTCAATATAAATCCACAACACCAATGAGACAGCAACGAGACCGGACCAACACTGAGGTAGAACACAGGGTTTAAATAAGAATGAAACTAACAATATAATTGAACTAAACAGGTACAATTGATGACTAATAAGACACACAAGGGAAAACTAGGTCACAGGGCTAGAATGATAAGACCAGCACAACAGAAACAGTGACAGAGGCTGCATACGAAAACTTAGGCAGCTGACTTGCTGCCGTATGAGGCAATAACTTTGCAGGCAGCGTTTTTGCACGAAGGCACCTCTTGAAACTGATTTCAGACAGGCTTCTGAGGCAGCGTAACGGTTTAATGATCTACAACAAAATAGAACAAGTCTTTGTGATAACTAAACGAATATTTAATTACTATAATACTGATTTCTCGCTAGAAATTAACATCAAAAGTGCAAAAAGTTAGTCAGAAATATACATTTACACAAAAACTGACCACCAAACACAACTTTCAGATGCCATCTTTATTTTTTAGCTCAACCGTCACGGAATGGAACGCACAGGATTGTGGGATATCAAAGGCAGCGAAGTATACATCTATGCTGCCTTCAAAATTCGATCAGAAGAAGGTACCTCCGGAGACAGGAAGTGAAGCAGAATTTGGATTCGGACGTGCCTTGATGCCTTCCTGCCTTGGAATGCTGCCTCCGAAGGCAGCGTTTTAGAGTTTTGAAAACAGCCCACGGTCCAATTTTCTGTGAAATTATAGGCACCTGACTAGTGAATGGTCTTTGTGAATGTCCACAAAACTTGAAGACTTTCTGAATGTACATACGTGGTAGGCTATTTTAGAAAGGAATATTTAAAAGATGAAAAAGAAGAATTAGGGAGAATCAGTAAACTATGAATAATGTATTGCTAATGTGTGAATAATATGTAATCATGTAACAGTAAAAAGTAACTGTAATCTGATTACAAGTATTTTAAATTTAAATTTAATCTAATTACAAGTACTTAATTTTTGGAATCTGATTACGTAATCCAGATTACATGTAATCAGTTACCACCCAGCACTGTCCACACAATTGGGAATTTCACAGGGCCAGCCGATTCACGAAGGTTTCAAGTTGGTTTCTGCACTGATCAACAGAAAGCTGCTTGGTTTGTATTGAAAATAAGAATTTCACATTACTTATTCTGTCAGGCAGAAAAAGGGTAGGGAGAGTGGTTGGGTTTATGATCTGATCTGCATGTTTGTGCCATAGGTTTCTATGTTTACGTGAAGCCCACTCAGAAAAGACAGGAGAGGTATTGATTTTTATTTGAAGCTGATAATGACCTTCTTAAGAAGAGCCACCCAGACCCAGGAGACACAGGACCATGACAGGGCCTATAGGCATCTCTCCATGGCCCCTTACAGATGACCCTGAAAGCGATATCATACAGTCATCATAGCAAACACTGAATCCCCAAGAAAAGCTTCCGAACTTTTAAATATTTGTGTGCAAATATGGTCATTCCTCTCATGGGCACTGCGCAAGTAGAACTATTTTTGTCCAGAACTTAAGTAAACATGTTCAGAGTGGGGGTTTTGGAATCTATAGGCAGAGAAAGATTTTAACGGTGTGTAACAGTGAAATGACTGCTTAGTGTTGGGCCAAGGAGTTTAATACAGTATATAATACAGTATATGTAAACATTTATCACCACACGATAATATAGATCTTCTTCGTTAATAAAAAGATCATCTTAATTAGATGAGGATATAATTGGTTCATATCAATTTTATTTATTCATATATTTGTTTTAATTATTGTATTTACCTATATTTTATGTTTTGAAAAACATTTATTTATTTTTTATTTATTAAATAGTTTAAGAAGTATTTTATGCTAATCAGAAATACAGTAAAAAGTAATATTGTGAAATATAATTACAATAACGGTTTCTGTTTAATATACTAATATAATATGAATTTATTCCTATGATGCACGCTGTATTTTCCAGCAATCAATTACCCAGGTCTTCAGGTGTCACATGATCTTCAGAAATCATGGTGTCTGTTAGTTATATATGAATTATATTGAAAAACAGTTTTGCTGCCTATTTATTTATTATTTTGGAACCTGTGATTGACTTTTTATTATTCTTTGTGAGATAAAGTAAATGACTAAGCGCGGAAACAAAAGATAAAAATAAATAAATAAGAACCGCATTATAATAAATGTAGATGAACTTTTGTGTTTTAGATAATGGTATACATACCGTTCATAAAATTGATTTTTTTGGGAAAAGAAATGAATAGTTATTCAGCATCGAGTTACATGATAAAAAAGTGATAGCAAAGATTTATATTGTTGGAAAATATTTATTTTTTGAATAAATGCTGTTCTTTTTACTTTTTATTCATCAAAGAATCAAAGAAAAAAGTATCACAGTTTCCAAAAAAATATTAAGCAGCACAATGTTTCCAATACTGAGAAGGAATAGGCATTAATTAATGATTCATGAAAGGCTCATATATTTCATAGGTATTTCAGGTCATGCTCAGACATATACAGTATATGCCTATATATATGCTGTACATGCTTTGTGTGGGAGTTATGCAAATCTTCATCAGACTATCTTGCTGCAAGGAAAGCAGAAGTGTTAGCGAGAACAGGAGCAAATAAAAAAACATTTCAGTCCCTTAAAATGATAATAATAACAGTTATACTAAAGTTTTTTAAGTTCTGCATTTATCAGACTCATATCATCCATTCATCTATCAGTGTAAATAACAATTTATATTAGGATATCGTGCACTAAATATTATAATTGGAAGTAAAATATGTAAAAATGTATTTCGCAGGGTCTCGTTGGATGTTACCATAACTGTTTCCCACGCTAAGCCTGGGCTCCACAGTGGCCTGTTTAAAATAGTGGACATTATAACTTCCTGGGGGCGGAATGGCAGTCATTATTTTTAGTGATGTTGTGAACGGCGGTAAAGTTAGTTTGACGTTCGTTAGACATTCGGGTTTTTTGCCAATTAAACTCTTTACAGCTTTTATGTTTTGAGCCCAAACTAACTGAGATAGACATAAATATATGCCCTTTACGTTGCACAAGGCTTAATTTCTAGGGAAAAAATTTAAACAATTAACCATTTAAATTAATTAAACAATTTAACTACGTGACATTATAATATAAAACCAATACTAAAATGCTCGGGGAAACATTCCTGTTATTGCACAAAGCTCCGTTTTTGGAATGACGATTTTGTGTTTTATAATAATTTGACAACTTTTAATGTATGCAATCATATAAATCCATTAAACGACAACACCGTTTGATCTAAAGGTATCAAACCAACTGTAAAATATTCAGAATATTATTCCCTATAATGCACAAGGCTTGATTTTCCTGATTATGCCTTCATTGTTTTTATATACAGAACTAAATTCATATTTTTCAGATGTTTTATATACTATACCTAAATTAATTAAACTCTGACACCGTTTGAGATAAAGGTATCAAACCAACTGTAAAAATCTCTAAATATTATTCTCTATAACGCACAAGACTTGGCTTGTCTGATTATGCCTTCACTGTTTTTATACATAGTACTGAAACCATATTTTTCATATGTTTATTATACTGTACCCACTTAAAAAAAAAAAAAAAAACTCTGACACCGTTTGAGATAAAGGTATCAAACCAACTGTAAAATATTCAGAATAGTATTCCCTATAATGCACAAGGCTTGGATTTCCAGATTATGCCTTTATTGTTTTAATATACAGTACTGAATCCTTATTTGTCATGTTTATTACTGGGACCACTAATTCTTAAATTTGACACTATTTCAGATTAAAGGTATAAAACCAACTGATAAAATATGCGAATAGTATTCCCTTAATGCACAAGGCGTGTTTTAGATTAGCCTTCATTGTTTTTAGATACAGAACAGAAAAATATATTTTCAGCTGTTTTATTATACGTACCTAAATTTAATTAAACTCTGGACACCGTTGAGATAAAGGTTATCAAACCCACTGGTAAACTCTCTAAATATTATTCGCTATAACGCACAAGCTGGCTGTTCTGATTATGCCTTCACTGTTTTATATATAACGTATGAAAACATATTTTTCATATAGTTTATTATACTGGACACCTTGAAAAAAAAAAAAAAAACCTCTGAACCGTTTGTAGAAAAGGTATCAAACTAACGGTAAAAATTATTCAGACGATTATTCAGCTAGAGCACAAGGCTTGGTTTCCAGATATGACTTTATGATTAATACAGTACTGATCCAATAGTTGTCATGTTAAAGACTGTACCATTAACTTACTCTGACACAGTTTGAGATAAAGTATCAACCAAACTGTAAAATCTCTAAATGTTATCCCGATAATGCCAAGCTTGTTTTCAGATATAATCATGTTTTTTTATTATTATTATTTTATTTTTGCAGTACTGACCCATAGTATCATGCAACGTGAACAGATTTAAGATCAAGAGATCCACACCAACGTATGTATAAATATCTATATTTTATATATATATATATATATATAATATATATATATATATATATATATAATTTTTTTTTTTTTTTTTTTTTTTTTTTTTACATGGTGTAGCCTTTATCTGAAACGTGTATTTATGATATTAAGTGGGTACAGTATTTAAAACATACAAAAAATATGTCAGTACTGGACATAAAATCAATAAAGCATAACAGGAAATCAAGCCTTAGTGCATATAGGGGGAATACTATTTGAATATTTTACGTGGTTTGATACACTTAGAGTCAAATGGTGGTGTCGTTAAGCATTATTTGATTCCATACAAAAAGTTGAAAAATATTATAACCCCCCTAGAATTAAGCCTGTGCACGTAAAGGGATATATTAGTCTATCTCAGTTAGTTTTGGCTCAAAACATCCGCAGCGCAAAAAAAAAAAAAAAAAGATGTCTGTCAGTAGGTAGTGAAAGCGTAGTTTCGTTCAGCAGAGCGGAAACATGAACTACTTTCACCATTAACAACAACACAACTCTGACGGCTGGTGACACTGCTGGTCAGTCAACTCCACCTTCTGCAGGAGCACACACACCTCTCACATCAGTGCTCGACACGGTTTAAAGAGTAAGAAGAGAAGCTCATCGTTGAGAAAAGCCGCGGGGGGAACTTATCTGAAGATGATTTGAAGATCGGCTGCTCGGGAATATTGCGATCCATGAATGAAGATGGGGAGTATTTCTGTCAAAACTGTATGTAAAGGCACGGCGCTTCTGATCTTTGTCATTCTTCGGGTAAGAGGAGTTCTTTATTTTGCATAATATTAGTATGATGATTGATTGTTAAGATAAAACACAATCAAACAACTTATGTTGTTCTTGTCATTGTGTTCAATTAAAAATTCTTGAAATAGTAGCCGAGGTCAATACGCCTATTTTGGCCAAATAATATTATTCAATAATACAATATTATTATGTTTCACTTACCGGTTATATTTCCTGCTACGTACAGTGATCCTTAAAAATATTAAGACACTATTAAGAAACACTAACTAACTGCATTTCTTTAAGTATAAGAACAAGTGGCATTTATTTGAATAAAAAACTGCACTTTTCAAGCAAAGGTTTCACTAAAGGCAGTTTGTTTGGTGAATGTATAGGCTATGCTAAAACGATAGATTATATTTTGTTATACATTGTTTATATTTTGTTGTTTTCTGCACAAAGAGTTGCTATTTCAGGGCAATTCAAATAAATGTTAAATTTTTGTAAAGGTCCCCAAATAGACAATTAAAATGTATGAATATTGTTGCATTTCATAAATAAATTCTATTACAAGCACACATTTCTATCTAAAATGTCATCAAAAAGTTGTAAATGACAGACAAATATAATTAGAAATGAATACAAAAAGTATTTGGACACTTATCAACTTTTAGTGGATCTTGTCACTCAGAAAAAAAAGTACAAAAGCTGTCAATGGGTGGTATACCTTTGAAAAAGGTACACTTTTGTACCTTATTTACCCCTAAATGCATTAGTACCTTAAATGTACATATTAGTACCTAAAGTGTACATATTAGTAACTTTTGAAAGAGTACCACCCAGTGACAGATTTTGTACCTCTTATTTTCTGATGCCTTTTATTTTCTAAGTTTAGTTAAGTGTCAAAAAGTTTGTTTTGAGATGCCTACGTTTATGTTGTATAATGAATCACATATTTATGCATTTTAACTGTGCTTTAAGTGTCCAAATAGCTCATTCAAACACCAGATTGTGGATTCTAAATCAGCTTTGAAAAGCCAGTTACACTTTTTTATTCGCTAATTTAATGAGATATCCTCATTTTGTGTGTCCGACAATCTTCCTGAGAAGTTTATACTCATACTCTTTAAAGTCAGAATTATTTTATGATTGGAATAAATGCATATGAATGCATTATTGTTTTTTTCTCTTTTATCACTTTTTACTTACTGACATGAAGCTTTTATTAGAGCTGATGCGACAAAATTAAGAACAAAATAAAATGCATATTAGGTCTGTAATAAACGCTTTAGCAATTTATCAATATTTAAATTACTAAATGAGTACTACATTACAGACTATACATATGTAGGCCTACGTAGGCAATATACAGACACAATTATGCATCTGTATATTGCATTGCATTGTTTTGTTCAGTCTTTCCCATGCAATTGCATTGAGCTTCAAAAAGCACACAAAAGCACCTCAGAAGCATCATAATGTCAGGTCATATGATGTGTGCAATATTTTCCTAGCTTTCTAAAGTCATATGATAAGCTTTGTTTGATGAACAGTCTCAAATTTGCATCGAGTCGAGTTGAGTGAGTTGAGAAAAACTGAATCAGTCCAAGTCTTCAACAAATCAACTAAAGGGGTCCTATATGCTTTTTCACTTTTTTAACTTTAGTTAGTCTGTAATGTTGCTGTTTGAGCATAAAAAAGATCTGCAAAGTTACAAAGCTCAAATCCAATATAAACAGGAGGATATTTTAATTTAACAGAACTCACTTTTCAAAACTACAAACGACACTGTTTGGACATACAACGATTAGTTTCGGATTGTGATATCAAAAGATCAACAGATTGGGGAGCGAAACTGGTTGAGCTGCATAGAGAAGGCAACGTGTGTTATCACTGTGTCAGAGACACCGTAACTTCCCAAAGCAGATGGAACTTAAGATGGTTACAATCATCCGGTTTTAATCCCCACCACAAATGATTTGCTTTTCGAAGCAATATTTAACACTGAAGCGCGAGGCGGCTATGGTAAGGGGCATTGCTATTTCACGACCAGGGCGAGTGTGACAATAACAACCCACACTGGCACAGCTAACCGATCACAACACACACTGACCCAGCTAAACAATCACAACACACACTGGCCCAGCTAAACAATCACAACACACACTGGCCCAGCTAAACAATCACAACACACACTGGCCCAGCTAAACAATCACAACACACACTGGCCCAGCTAAACAATCACAACACACACTGGCCCAGCTAAACAATCACAACACACACTGGCCCAGCTAAACGATCACAACACACACTGGCCCAGCTAACCGATCAAAGCACACACTGGCCCAGCCAACCAATCAAAGCACACACTGGCCCAGCCAACCAATCAAAGCACACACTGGCCCAGCCAACCAATCAAAGCACACACTGGCCCAGCCAACCGATCACAGCACACACGGCCCAGCTAACCGATCACAGCAACACTGGCCAAGCCTAACCGATCACAGCACACACGTGCCCAGTAACCGTACACAGAACACACTGGCCCAGCTATATTCGATCTCACAACACACTGGGCCCAGCTAACCAATCACAACACACAATGGCCCAGCCAACCGCCACAGCATACACTGGCCCAGCTAACCAATCACAAAACATTTCATTTTTCAGAAGGCGGGCCTTCATTGATTACAGGAACTATTCGATGCCGTTGGAATAATGTAAAATATGTGAAAAATAATGTGTTTGTTCACATGTACACCCCCAAAACAAGGACCCCTTTAAACTAATTTCTTAAAAAGATCTAGCCTATTAAAAATAAACAGATTGATTTATAGATTTGATAACATGATCCTCTCATGTTTCCCTCATATTTCTCACAAGGACAATAAAAGTATAGGACAGCTAAGTAAATGAATGGGTTTTTTTAGTTTTTTTTGCTTTGTGAAAAATAAGTGGTCTTTATTGAATTGAATGTGCACTTGTAGAGCTGTAGTCAAGTCCAGCTTTGTCAAGTCCAAGACAAGTCCAAGACCAGGACTAGTCAAGACCGAGTCCAAAGAGGTTCGAGTCCAAGTCAAGTCCAAGTCCAAAAGTTTTGAGTCCAAGTCAAGACCGAGTCCAAAGGAGAGAAAAAAAAGGATCCTCTTCAAGACCACATACTTAACTATTGATAATGTATGTGATGCGAGAGACAGCATATCTCCTATTCTAAGAAAATTATTTTTAACATTATTATTTGTAAATAAATAAAAAGCATGTGCAAAGTAACAACTCTGTAGGACAGGGGTCTCCTAACTAGATCCTGGAGGGCCAATGCCCTGCAGTTTAGCTCCAACTGGCCTTAACACACCTATCCTATTATAGCAGACATATCCACTGATTTGCATTGATTTTTCCTTTCTAATAGTCCTGCACGATATGAGGAAACATACAGTATATGAGGATAACAGTGGAGTTTTTTTTTTTTTTTCAATGATGATTACTTGTGATAAATAAATGAATAATTAACTGTGCATATTAGGGCCAACAAATAAAACGAAATATTTTTTTATTTTGTTTTTTTGTTTTTACAGCGGTGAGCATTACAACCAATAACATACGATTCCATTGAGTTTATTAATGCAAAGGCCAATCAAAGGCGTTCAGATGAGTCATCGCTGAAACGCCAGAGTTTTGTTGGGTGCTGAATTCTGCACTCTGGCGCCTAAATCCACCAATTCTGCTATTTCATAGCACGTTTCGGTGCCCATTGCTAAATAACACGCTCATACTGCAATGACAATGAAAATACGATTCATCTTTCAGCCCTATTTCTAACCTCATAAAAAGTGTCGGTAACACTTTACAATAAGGTTCAGTTACTTATTGTTAGTTAATTTATTAACTAACATGAACAAACAATTAGCAATATATTTATTACACTATTTATTTTTGTCTTTGTTAACATTATTTAATAAAAATACAGTTGTTCATTCATTGTTTGTTCATGTTAGTTCACAGTGCATTAATGTTAACAAACACAACTTGTCATTTGAATAATGCATTAGTGAATGCTGAAATTAAAGTTAACTAATATTAATAAATATTCCGACCGGACTCGAGTACTACAGCCCTATGCACTTGTAGTGTACTTCAAATCTTAAAAAAATTACTACAGATAATATTAATATTAATAAATGAAACTTAAGGAGAGATCATTTTCATGAATTGTTTAATTACACACTTAAGTACACTTTTAAGTTACCTTTTGGATTAATGTCAAATTCAAAAGTTATTTAAAGCCATTTTAAAAACCATTAAGTCTTTTGGTCATTTATACACCTATTGATGTGTTGACTAACGTAGCAAAGCACATGTAAAGTACTTGATATTCATTATAACTGTTTTTTATATTACATTTAAAGTTAATATATTTTAAATCTACTACAATCATCATGCACTAAGTCATCATTAAAATGTGTAATTACAGATATATTTAAATACATGACATACATGTTTCGATGGAAATGACATTAAAGTATATTTTAATTCACCATAAATGTTTGTAAGTACATTCGTATGGAAGCTCGGTTCTGCTTTATGTCTAACAATTGTGACTTTTTGTCTCGCAATTTTGACTTTTTTCATAGAATTGCATGATATAAACTCATAATTGCGAGTTACAAAGTCAGAATTGTGTGACATAAATTTGCAATTCTGAGAAATAGTCACAACTGTGAGATATAAACTCACAATTCTGAGAAATAAAGTCACAATTCTGACTTTTTTTCTCACAAATTTGAGTTTATATCTCACAATCCTGACTTTATAACATGCAATTGAGATTTAAAGTCAGAATTGTGAGATATAAGTTCACAAATTGTAAGAAAATAATTACTTCCCTCAGAATTGGACTTTATAACTCACAATTGCGAGTTTATATCTCACAATTCTGAGAAAAAAAGTCAGAATTGTGAGATAAAAAGTCGCAATTACGCTTTTTAAATTTTTTATTCAGTTGCAAAAACAGGCCTCCATACATTCAACAAGTGACCCTTTCAGTATTCAAAGACAACAGAAGTAACTTCTGAAATGAATGATGTACTTAAGTCCTACTATAGTGGGTCACAAAACACTCTGAAGTTCAGATAATTGCATTAAATATGAATGTAAAGCTATAGTACATTTTCATTTAATTGCAGTTAACATGCAGTCTGAAAGCAGTTCACACTTAAGTATAGTCTTTTAAAGTATATTATTTCTGCAATAAATGCTCTTTATTAAATTATGCTTAAGTGTGCATCGGTTTCACAAAGTTTCCTTAAAGGGGTCATATGATGCGATTTCAATTTTTCCTTTCTCTTTGGAGTGTTACAAGCTCTTGGTGCAGAAATAAGATCTGTAAAGTTGCAAAGACTATAGTCTTAAATTCAAAGAGATATTCTTTATAAAGTTAAGAGTCAGCCACGACTACCTAAAACGGCTCGTTTAACACGCCCCCACATATCTACGTCACGATTGTGGGAAGATTTGCATAACGCATCCCTTCGCATCACCTGCGGCCGCCCGCTCACTCAAGTCCACCGGTGTGACGCTGGTGTTTCTTTGTGAAAGCGAAACTACTTTGTTTGGCCTTCCAAAAGAGGAAATGACTAGAAATCAGTGGTTAAGTTGTATTTACAACACTGTTCCAGAACACTCCTCCAACATATTAAAGATGTGCTGCAGAACATTTTATGGAGGGATGTGACTGAGCCTGTAGGTTTAGAGGAGACTACCCCCCAATGCCGGCTGTTCTGACTCACAGACCGTAAGTACGTTTTTATATTTAAGGAATTTGCCACTGATGATTCAAGCACGAGTTTTGAGCAGTGTAGAGTAGCACTTGTTTGTCATTTCTCCGATCACAAATGCAGACAGAGTTTTATGTTTACGCGGCGCGATGCAGCGCAATGCGTAAAAAGACAGTATAAGTCATTATAATCCGTAGTTATGTCCCCACTGGATGCAACAAATGCCTCGTTTATAATGGGTTTTAATGTTTTTGTCTCGTCGCTCCGGCACAAAATACACAAAATAATGTTCTTTTTAGCAACATCATATGACCCCTTTAAGGCTTTCTTAGACTATGATCGTGAGAATCTGATTTTGGCCGATCTGAATGTAAGTAAAGTGGAATACTTGGGAAACAAAATGCAAAGGAGACTGTGCATGTGTGTACTGAGGCAGAGAGCATGGGCATTTTGAATCACAATATCAACTGACTTGACAGTTTTCCAGTTTCTGTTAAATTACAATTTTAGGCCATAAAATGTTTATTATGACTGCTGCAACATAGTTCAGGTTCTGAGCCAATTATAACAAATAATGTTTGGTTACTGAACATGATTTAAGGGTTACGAACTGCCTTCTGTCCTAAGAGTTGAACAATAAAATGTTGAAAAGAGCGGTGAAATTGGCCTTGCATCCATATCAAAGGTTCAGTGTGAACCTGAGTCTCAAGCCAGACGGTCTGAGGTCACGGTGCTGGAAAGCTCAGTCTTAAGAAGTTTACTTCATTCTTTTCCTGTTATTCTCAACACTTGATAGCTTCGGCAACCCCGTTCTCCCGGCCCACAGGAAGTTGTACTGCTTTCAGGCCTGCTGTTCTGGCCAATGAGTTCAGCACAACAACAGCATCTTAGAAGGTCAGGAATATAAATAATGATAAAAAATCCAGAAGCAGCTTTTGAGTGGGCCTGATTGTTTAGCTCCGCTAAAAGGACAATTTTTGCCATTATGAATGGGCTCTTATTGTAGCTAAACTGAAGTTTTATGTGACAATAATTCAATTTCTCTCCCATTTGTTTGGTCCAATGCAGTTCTTTTTTTCTTGTTTCACTTTTAGCTATTTGTCTTTTTGGATATTGTTAAACTTAAATAAATATTTAGTATAAGTTGTGCACTTCTGGCATAATGTTGATTACCACAAAAATGTATTTCCATTTGTCCCTCACTGTTTCAATAGTATAGAGACAAGACATGAACAATATGTTTTAATAATATAAGTCTAAGAAATTAATAAAAAATACAAATACTATATTATATGAATAATAATCATATAACTATATAATTAATAAATAATAATTATGCAATAAACTAAGTACAATATTAATATAATGATATAATATAAAATATATAATACTATATCATAACAGTTGACAATTAAAAACTGTATCAATAGTATGGAGACAAGACAAAACTACCTTTAATAATATAATTCCTGAAACAACAAACATAATAATAATGCTATATACTAATATATGGATATACTATAGAAATGTAATAATATAGTATAATATAAAATATGTAATTAATTACATGTAAAAAATAAAATAACCAATATAATATAATAATAAATACAATATAAAATATATAATATGTTAATATGTATAAAAAAAAATAAGATATAATATATTAAATATAAAAAAGGATTAAATAAAATAGAAAAGAAAATTACAATTAAATAGTTATTCAACTTTGTAGCCATGACAAAATAATGACTAAAACTGTAAAACAACTGTAAAATGGCATAATGACTGTAATGTTGAGAAAAACATTTTACTATGCTATAATATACAGGTTTTAACAGATAAAATAAATGCAAGTGTTTTTATACCATTACATGCTTTACATTTCGGCTTTGAGAACTTCCAAAAATAGGTCCCATTCACTTCCATTGAAAGTGCCTCACTGTAACCTGCATTTTTGTATTTTGTAAAGAGTTGTAATTTTTGTGGTAATCAGCATTATGCCACAAATTACTTGAACTTGTACTGAACCCAGAATATTCCTAGTATTATAGCCGCAGTCTCCACTGAAACTAACTGCAGTCAGCCTGATTCTCTTTATGTGTCCAGCGGAAGTTAAACCATATAGGTTTGGATCAGCATGATGACAAGTCATTTTGAAATGAACTATTCATGCATGGCTATGCTAGTGGTTTATTTTTTTGCCCTTGCTGTTACGTGTTTTCTCTTTAACAATTTGCATCTCTAAAGTTGCCAGCTTCCCTTTCCTTCTCACGAAATCATTTTAATATGATGCAGGGTTATTTGGTTTATTGTGTATTTGGTTTGATAAGAAAGACATGTACTATTTTGCATGGTTAATTTATGAAAAATATACAAACCTGGAAAACGTGTGGTTATAAATTAGCTTTCACAGAACAGATACTGTGTGTGTTGTTCATAACAATATTATACCATAAAGGATGTCATATTCCAGGCCAATAGCTTTTCAGCTGTTATTAATTGTAGTGGACGCAGGTTTGTGACAGAGCAAGTATAGGCTATATGATATAAGGATAGGGAAGTAAGGTAATGTAAAAGCACTATATAAATGAAGGCGACTTGACGTAATGTAAGGAAGTTGTTGTTCATACAGGTTATGAAGAGCACTTTAAATAAATTGTCTATTAACTGGTGGAGCGGGTTTTAAGTGACTTAAGACTTAAGTAAATAATTTTTCAGCAACTCACACAATAGAGCACACTCGAGTGTATGTACGTTCTGTACTGTAATTGGCACGATATAGCGTAACGTTGTTGTAGAACATTGTTGTGTTTAATACATAATCATAAGCTTGTTCAGAAATGGTGACAAAAACTTGATTATTAAAAAATTACATCTTTCTCGTTAAACGTCATTAAAATAAAACATTTTGAATATTAATTTTTTTATGAGCCCAAATATTTGAATACAATATTTCTGAAAAATGCCCATCCCTACACACACACACACACACACACACACACACACTTATAAACAAAAGCACCATTATAAACTGGCAATCTTGGGTGGAGGTCAGGCAGGACAATATATAGAAATTGCATTGTGAATGTTGAGGACTGGAGGGAAATGATAGGAAATGGCAACTTTGGGCTTTGGGTGCAGTTCTTCCTGAAACTTAACTGCCAAAAGCCCTGCTGAGTATACATTATATATCAAGAATAGCCATTAACTCTTATTTTTATTTCAAATCAATCTTGTTCTGCTGTGTGGACTGTGTGGAAAGTTGCTTGTTGGCAATAGATGATCATGGTTTTATATTTAACAGTGTATAGTAAATATTTAATTGCAATAGTGGGTAGTTTTTGGAAAGTTTCCCTCTCCGAGTTTCTGTCAGTGATTAGGTTCGTTGTTTTTGACAAGGAAGTTGGTTTGGTGATGTCATTACTCATTTGCTGTTTTACCTGTGATCAGGGCAGGACTTAGGGGGGCAGTGGCCCCTAGGCTTGAGGTTATGTTTGGGCCCTATACCTACACTACAAATGCCCTCAAATAGAACATCATTATGGAGTAACACAAACATAGGCTTTGAGGTTCATAAATAGTACAATTAATATGCAACATATCTAGGCTATAGTCAAAGTTTAAATGTAATATTAAATATTCATTATGATATAATAAACAGGATGTGTTCTCTCAGTTAAGAGATCAAAACCCTGAAATAACTTTGAGCAAAAAAAACAAAAAAGAAACAGAGATGTTTTATGTCAGGTTCTTATTTAATCAATAAATTCAATCGAATAAAAATACATGCTGGCTGTTAACAATCAAATGAAATCGCTATCAACAAAATTCGTAGATGGATTGTGCATAAATGTTAAGTTTAAATATAACATTTTAATGTAGAAATATTAAATGATTGCAAAAATGAAATAAGCTACTTTTTAAAATATGAAACTACAACCGCCAGTAGGTGACAGCAAGTGACTGTCGTAGTGAGTCAGTTTAATCAAACCGATTTCGTTTAAAAAGCTGATCATTTAAACCTTTGGCAAAAAAAAAAAAAAAACGACTGTACTTATAGCCTGATTGAATCATTTGCTGGTCCGTGTAATGCTGAAGAACAAAACACTGATGTTCGGAGATGCAGCGTTTCTGCTGTTTGTTCTATTTTTTTTTCTGAAGGAGCAAAACGGAATTTTGTGTCTGAAAGTTACTCTGTAAGTTGTTGTTTATTGTACATTTGCGATCATGCTGATATTGAAAAAAAAAACCAGGACTCTTGTTTGTGTGATAGGCTAAAGGCTGATATATACTTCTGCGTTGGACCTACGCTGTAGCTTACGCATAGACGCACACCCATACGCCGTAGCCTGACGTGCACCTCTCCAAAAATCTAACAGTGCGTCAATTCTACGCAGACTGCAATCGCTGTGATTGGTCTGCTAGAACCCCTCCCTCCATATATACTTGAGTTTTGTGTGTGTTTATGTGCACTTTAGTATATTTTAATGTTACACCTTCTTATATAAAATAAAACAAAGCAAAGAACAAGTGTCTTATCATTTATTATACTACATAGCATTATACATCAGTAGTTGTCCGCGACAAACAATGTTGATCTGCCGTGGTACAAGTCCTTGTGCAGATTGAAAGAATGCCATCATCTCCTGTTCCGTTGTTGTCTCCTTTTTGTAGTTTTAAATAATGATTAAATGATTTGATATTTATTTGCCGCTGTCACGGCTATAATGCTTCTCTGACGAGTCGCTTCTTCTTCTGCTTTTGCCGTGGTACTGTGGGTTACACCAGTAACATGCCCGTGGACACTGCTGACTAGCGGTTTGCATGTGTACTGCACGTTGACGCGGACAACGACGCAGAAGTATAAATGAAAACTGACGCATAGCCTACGGCGTAAAGGCTACGGCGTAGGTCCGACGCAGAAGTATAAATCAGCCTTAAGTCCTATATCATAGGCATAGGTATGTTATAAAAACAGAAACATTAAATTGCTATTTTTTATTTAAAATCATTTTGATTACATTTCTTCCCCACTATGTGTAATGGCAGTAAGACGAGAGAGAGCACTCAAAACTCATCAGATGATCGCATAATTTAGTGGAACATTAATATAGTGATATAGTATCATCTTCTGTAAAATGAGAAATGAGGGGTGAACATTTGAGAATTTATCATATCTTTCTAAATGTGCGCTCTTTGGGGCTAAAGGCTTAATGGAGCTGTTTAAAGTAGCCATGTGATAACAAACCAATTGGTGCAGACGTGTGTCCTTCTACTATATGAAATAATCATAAATACCAGTTTATGCTGTTTGATTGTGGCTTCAAAAGTCGTAGTTGTAAGCTGTAGCCCCAGTTGGCCCGTTTTGATCTTGCGTGCGCAGTGGAAACGCAGCTAATAATTTCTGAATTCTGACTGTCATATAATTCGAACACATCAAACAAACGTAAATGGGCAAAGGCGGGGCCCCCTACAAGGCGGGTCCCATGGGCTGCAGCCCACTCAATCCCAATGGTATGTCCGGCCATGCCTGTGATATTCAGAGGAGAGCGTATCAGTGTTTGTACTCTAAAGCCAAGAGGGAAGAACTGAATTTCCATATGTGTTTTTTATGAAATGAGATTAGGAGTTCATTTGATATAATACTTCCCCTGAACATCCCTTTGAACAGTACTTCACTGTATTTCATTATTTCCAATGTCAGTAACTGCTTGGAGAAAAGCATGAAAGCATTCACAACATAAAAGTTCACTATCATCTACTTTAAAACAGATATAATTGTGATAAGGCAGCATAATCTGTTATCACTTGGCATTTTGCATGTTCTTGTTTTAATGAGCGGTTTAAAGAAACAAAGACAGAAAAGGCAGCCTAGTGGTAAAACAGTGTATTGTAAACAGTGGCACGCTTTGGGGTCTCTGTTGTAAGTTTATGGACCGAAGGGAGGCAAGCCTCCACTGTAAATTTTACCTGTGGGTGTCGCTGTTGGACAGTGTTACTTTATAAAAACGAGTGACTTTTAGACTTTTAATATCATATTTAGTCATATTTGCCTGTTTTATTTTTTGTAATGTCGATTATTTTCTCATTCAACTTTTTGAGGAGACACTGCCTCCCTTCCCTCCTCGGAGGAAATGCCCCTGATATATATATATACAGTGGCGTGTTGGCCCCCTTCCTGATTTCTTATTTTTTTGCATGTTTGTCACACGTTAATGTTTCAGATCATCTAACAAATTTAAATATTACACAACGATAATGCAAGTAAATACAAAATGCAGTTTTTAAATGATTTTTTTATTTTATTAAGGGAAAAAAGCTGTCTAACCTACGTGGCCCTACGTGAAAAATAAATTTCCCCCTCCTGTTAAATCATGAAAGAACTGCAATTAACCACATTATTTTAGAAATCTGAGTTAAATTTCACTAGCCACACACAGGCCTGATTACTGCCAGACCTGTTGAATCAAGAAATCACTTAAATAGAACCTGTCTGACAAAGTGAAGCATGCTTAAATGGCAACACATTATGCTGTGATTTAAAGAAATTCAAGAACAGATGAGAATCAAAACAGTTGACGTGTATCAGTCTGGAAAGGATTATAAAGCCATTTCTAAGGCTTTGGGACTCCAGCGAACCATGGTCAGAGCCATTATCCACAAATTGAGAAAACTTGGAACAATGGTGAACCTTCCCAGGAGTGGCTGGCCTACCAAAATTACTCCAAGAGCACAACGACGACTCATCCAGGAGGTCATAAAATAACCCAGAACAACATCTAAAGAACTGCAGGCCTCACTTGCCTCACTTTCTTCAATTAAGGTCAGTGTTCATGATTCACCAATAAGAAAGAGACTGGGCAAAAACTGCATCCATTGGAGAGTTCCAAGGCAAAAGCCATTGTTGACCAAAAAGAACACAAAGGCTCGTCTCTCATTTGCCAAAAAATATCTTGATTATCCCCAAGACTTTTGGGCAAATATTCTGTGGACTGATGAGACAAAAGTTGAACTTTTTGGAAGGTGTGTGTCCCGTTACATCTGGCGTAAAACCAACACAGCATTTCATAAAAAGAACATCATACCAACAGTCAAACATGGTGGTGGTAGTGTGATGTCTGGGGCTGCTTTGCAGCTTCAGGGCCTGGATGACTTGCTATAATTGATGGAACCTTGAATTCTGCTCTCTATCAGAAAATCTTGAAGGAGAATGTCCGACCATCAGTTTGTGACCTCAAGCTCAAGCGCACTTGGGTTATGCAGCAGGACAATGATCCCAAACACACCAGCAAGTCCACCTCTGAATGGCTCAAGAAAAACTAAATTAAGGTTTTGGAGTGGCCAAATCAAAGTCCGGACTTAAATCCGATTGAGATGCTTAAACAGTCCATTCATGCTCGAAAACCCTCCAATGTGGCTGAATTAAAACAATTCTGCAAAGAAAAGTGGGCCAAAATCCCTCCACAGCTATGTGAAAGACTCATTGCCAGTTATCACAAACACTTGACTGCAGTTGTTGCTGCAAAGCGTGGCACACCAATTATTAGATTTAGGGGGCAATTAATTTTTCACATAGGGCCAGGCAGGTTTGGACAGCTTTTTTCCCTTAATAATGATCTAATAATCATTTAAAAACTGCCTTTTGTATTTACTTGCATTATCTTTGTGTAATATTAAAATTTGTTTGATGATCTGAATCTTTTAAGTGTGACAAATATGCAAAAAAAATTAAAAAACAGGAAGGGGGCAAAAACCTTTTCACACCACTGTATATATATATAAAACATTAAACGCAACACTTTTGTTTTTGCCCCCATTTTTCATGAGCTGAACTCAAAGATCTAAGACTTTTTTTCTATGTACACAAAAGGCCTATTTCCTCAAATATTGTTCACAAATCTGTCTAAAGCTGTGTTAGTGAGCACTTCTCCTTTGCCGAGATAATCCATCCACCTCACAGTTGTGGCATATCAAGATGCTGATTAGACGCATGATTATTGCACAGGTGTGCCTAAGGCTGGCCACAATAAAAGGCCACTCTAAAATGTGCAGTTTTATCACACAGCACAATGCCACAGATGTCGCAAGTTTTGAGGGAGCATGCAATTGGCATGCTGACTGCAGGAATGTCCACCAGAGCTGTTGCCCGTGAATTGAATGTTCATTTCTCTGCCATAAGCTGTCTCCAAAGGCGTTTCTGAGAATTTGGCAGTTCATCCAACCGGCCTCACAACCGCAGATCATGTGTAACCACACCAGCCCAGGACTTCCACATTCAGCATCTTCACCTCCAAGATCGTCTGAGACCAGCCGCCCGGACAGCTGCTGCAACAATCGGTTGCATAACCAAAGAATTTCTGCACAAACTGTCAGAAACCGTCTCAGGGAAGCTCATCTGCATGCTCGTCATCCTCATCGGGGTCTCGACCTGACTGCAGTTCATCATCGTTACTGACTTGAGTGGGCAAATGCTCACATTCGATGGCGTCTGGCACTTTGGAGAGGTGTTCTCTTCACGGATGAATCCTGGTTTTCACTGTACAGGGAAGATGGCAGACAGTGTGTATGGCGTCGTGTGGGAGAGCGGTTTGCTGATGTCAACGTTGGGGATCGAGTGGCCCATGGTAGCGGTGGGGTTATGGTATGGGCAGGCGCATGTTATGGACAACGAACGCAGGTGCATTTTATGGGATGTTTTTTGAACAGGTGTACCTATAAAGTGTCGGGTGAGTGTAACTGTATATATTATTCAGGGGCGTTTCCTCCGAGGAGGCAAGGGAGGCAGTGTCTCCTCAAAAAGTTGGATGGTCCAGGTGTGTGTCATTAATTATCTTCATTTGCTCCAGTATTTAAGTCCTAGTCTGTGCAGTCTGTCTCTGTTGGGTCTAACAAGTTATGTTCGTGTGTTATTCCTCGTTCCTGTTGTGGATTTTCCCCTGTGTTTGTTCATTAAAAGACTGTTTAAGCCCAGAGAAAGTTCCTGTTCCCATGTCTAGCCCAGAGAAAGTTCCTGTTCCCACGTCCAGCTCAAGGGGGGCTCCTGTTCATGAGTTCAGCCCTGAAAGCCCAGAGGCTCACAAATGCCCGCCGTCCCACCCGCTCCTCCACTGTTGTCTGGCAGCCCCTCTGCTCATTAATACAATGCAATAACGTGACGTGATTTGATTGTCGCACTATTCCTAATGTCATAGCATTTTAAAAATGGAGTGGCTCCTTGTGCCAAGTAATTAGGCCTACCCCTGACAAAATGTTTTTCTAGTCAAATAGTCGCACGTTTATATTAAATTAATTAGGCTAATATAATGGCCTACTAAACCATCCTATAATATATAGGCCTAGGCATAATATAGCCTATTTGTCAGGGTCTGGCGTCTGGTGTTCTCCCTCTCTCCTCCAGAGGGCGCCATCCTCCCGGACTCCCTTTCCCAAACCCCATACACCTGTTCACTCATTACACCAATTCCCCAAACTCCACACACCTGTTCAGTCACTCACTCATCACACTCACCCTCAGCTGTGCCCCGTTGTCACTGACTATATCTTCTCCTCTCACTCACCACTCGACCTGGCTGTATTGTGTGTATGTAATGGTGTTCGTCGTCCTTAGACCTGTTTTTGTTTTGCCTTGTCGGCCTTTCTGTTGGGAATAAAGTAAGTTTTCACCTGCATTTGGACCCAGACCCTATTTTTCCACGGTGCCCCTTACCGGCCGTGACACTATTAGTGCTGTCAAAAAAAAATTCAAATTTCGAATATTCGTTGAATTAAAAAAAAAAAAATCCACATTCGAATGCAAAAACTCCCGGATTGGAGCATGCTCTGGAGTGGACTCTGTGAGCTCCCGGACTGGAGCGGGCTCTGGAGTGGACTCTGTGAGCTCCCGGACTGGAGCGGGCTCTGGGCGGACTCTGAGGGCTCCTGGACTGGAGCGGGCTCTGGAGTGGGCTCTGTGGGCTCCGGGACTGGAGTGGGCTCTGGACTGGGCTCTGTGAGCTCCCTGACTGGAGCGGGCTCTGGAGTGGACTGTGTACACAATAAGCGGAATAAAAGCAAATTATGTAATCTATTAGTCTTATCTGTATGACCAAAAACAACAGAGTATTTTAAGCTCTTTCCGCAGGAAAAAATGCAAGAGATCGCGTAGGTGCCCCCATGTTGTAAGCGCGCTATAATAGCCTATTTTAGCTTCCACACTCCGCATAAACACTTGGTGTGAAATTCTTATTCAGTGAATGGGCTTATGCAAAAAATCTTTGGGAACTGACTGATCTACGTAATTTCAGACAGTGAAAAATTTTAATTAAATTGGGATGAGTCAAATAATCAGTATCCTGATACAGATAAAAAAAATCGAGTGGGCGAGTTTTCATTATGTTTATTTTATTATTCATATAAAAAACAAATAACAACCTATTTTGTTCATATTTACTAAGCTATTATTAGCTTGTAATTGCCCAGCTCCCCTGTCAAAGATCTAGCGCCCCCTCAGCACCTGCGTTTAAAATTCTCTAGCACCACCCCTGCCTGCTGGTGTCGCCATTGGACAATGTTTCTTTAGAAAAATTAGTGCTTGATACACTTTTTAATGTTTATAAAAATATAACATTGCCTACTTGAGGGGGGGGGGGGGGGGGTTCTGGTCCCTTCTGGTATATGTATCCCTGCCCTGCTGAATAGACCCCTTTTCAGTTAGTACACATTGTGAGTTAGTACACACAAGTTTTTTGTATGGGCAGAGCTTAGGTGGAGGCAGAAAGATTCTCCTGACTGCTTCACTAATGCTAGCTATCAAGTTTTGTTTGCTTGTTTTTTAACAATGACTGGAGAAAATTCGATTTTATCTGAATATGTAATGTCACTCACTGTCCAGGATCGCAATTATTTGAAAATGTTAACTTTAACTGAAGGAACCAGATTGGCCGACTCGTACACACTCACTCAATGGATGGACGCTCTGATAGGAGTGGTCTGACACACCTACCAGATAGAGAAACCGAGCGTGTATAGTAAATAGGAATCTTTAGATGCCTATAACTATATACTAACAGTGGCAATTGTAAGCAAATTCAACTACTTGAACACACACCTGACACATAACATAGGCCTTAACAATTGCACTTATGGCAATTGTAGAAAGCGAGACAACACAAATGGTTTCCTTTATGTTTAGCTGCTGGTTGTTAGTTAACTTGTTCCCCAATTTCTGATTAGGTGGGCTTGCATGCATGAGAAATCTTTAGACTCGTAACCAAACCATAATCCATAAAGGACAATAATTTATTTAACATTAACTGATATTAAGTGCGCGCTGCAAATGTGAGCATTTTTGATGATCGTTTCTGTCCAGTCCGCTTGTTTTATTACAGCTGTCGTCGGGTTTTTTGTCTGGCAATGGCAGCAGGTAGGTGATAAAATTTCAAATTGCAGCTTGTACTCCATCGATTCTGACACTAAAATATTAAATTTTAAGCTCCCAATGTAGCCGACTCTATGCTGGTTTGTATTGGCCGCCTCCAGTTATTCCTTTGTTTTGCCTCCAGCTAATGCTGTGACATAATTGTGACATCGGCACAAAAAGGATAAAAATAGAGACTGTCTTAATCCATGCAGGACTTTTCAGAAAGTCAGCCCGTGTGACAGTATGAGATTAATACACAGTGTTTTTGCTCAAAACTCACTCTACTGTGACCTAATGCAGATATTGTATATAAAAAACTGACACATAAATGTATTATGAGACAGAACGCAGAAGTTTACCATCACCGTAATGTGGGAATTATGATCACGCAATATTGACAGATCGACCGGCACAGAATCGTCTTTCTGCGAGTCATTAAGAAATTATGGTTCTATTCTATTTAAATAAATGTGACGTAAACGTGTGAATACATAATGTGCGCACTTTTGGAGTAAAAGTTTTTATGTTGTGTAGCGAAGCACTAAAAATAAATGGAAGCAAACGCGATTGAATATGTACAGGTTTGTGTCTCGTTATTCTACTCAAATTATCATTAACTCCTGATTGATTTTGCATTCCTGGCAGAAATAAAAACTATTAGTGTCATTGTAACCAAGTATTATCATAAATAGTGGTCAAATATCAAAGCTAATCTCAAGGTCAAATCAGAATATTTATTGTAAAAATGTTTCTGTAATAGCTGCCAAAAATGATATACAGTATCTCCCAGAAGTGAGTACACCCCTCACATTTTTGTAAATATTTTATTATATCTTTTCATGTGACAACACTGAAGAAATGACACTTTGCTGTCCCCTCAAAATAACTCAACACACAGCCATTAATGTCTAAACCGCTGGCCACAAAAGTGAGTACACCCCTAAGTGAAAATGTACAAATTGGGCCCAATTAGCCATTTTCTCTCCCCGGTGTCATGTGACTCATTAGTGTTACAAGGTCTCCCCCCCCCTCCCAGGGGGTGTGTATGGGGAGCAGGTGTGTTAAATTTGGTGTTATCTCTCTCACTCTCTCATACTGGTCACTGAAGTTCAACATGGCACCTCATGGCAAAGAATTCTCTGAGGATCTGAAAAAAATAATTTTTGCTCTACATAAAGATGGCTTAGGCTGTAAGAAGATTGCCAAGACCCTGAACTGAGCTGCAGCACGGTGGCCAAGTCCATACAGCGGTTTAACAGGACAGGTTCCACTCAGAACAGGCCTCGCCATGGTCGACCAAAGAAGTTGAGTGCACGTGCTCAGCGTCATATCCAGAGGTTGTGTTTGGGAAATAGACGTATGAGTGCTGCCAGTATTGCTGCACAGGTTGAAGGGGTGGGGGGGGGTGTCAACCTGTCAGTGCTCAGAACATACGCCGCACACTGCATCAAATTGGTCTGCATGTCTGTCATCCCAGAAGGAAGCCTCTTCAAAAGATGATGCACAAGAAAGCCCGCAACAATTTTGCTTAAGACAAGCAGACTAAGGACATGGATTACTGGCACCATGTCCTGTGGTCTGATGAGACCAAAATAAACTTAATAAGAATAAAAATTCATTATATTTAATAGCTCTTTTTTCTAGGCACTCAAAGTGCTTTACATTGTCGGGGGTATCTCCTCATCCCCACGTCAGGGGGTATCTCCTCATCCACCACCAGTGTGCAGCATCCACCAAACTTATTTGGTTCAGATGGTGTCAAGCGTGTGTGGCGGCAACCAGGTGAGGAGTACAAAGACAATTGCGTCTTGCCTACAGTCAAGCATGGTGGAGGGAGTGTCATGGTCTGGGGCTGCATGATTGCTGCTGGCACTGGGGGGCATGTACTGTGACATACTGAAGCAGAGTCCCCTCCCTTCAGAGACTGGGCCGCAGCCCGCAGGGCAGTATTCCAACATGATAACGACCCCAAACACACCTCCAAGATGACCATTGCCTTGCTAAAGAAGCTGAGGGTAAGGGTGATGGATTGGCCAAGCATGGGCATCCTCAAATGGAAGGTGGAGGAGCGCAAGGTCTCTAACATCCACCAGCTCCGTGATGTCGTCATGGAGGAGTGGAAGAGGACTCCAGTGGCAACCTGTGAAGCTCTCGTGAACTCCACGGGTTACGGCACATACAAATTATTAAATTACCACTGAGAAACTTCCCCCCCCCCCCCCCTGATCAAGTCGTGCTTGCGATGGATTTTCCAGTTGAGCGACTGCTTCGGTATCATCCTTGGACTCGGGCTCGAATTGATAAGTTAATATCGATGCCATTTTTGTAAGCTTATAGCTATTTTGTAAGCTTATTCATCAAAAAATGAATTATGGTAATGTGCGTTTCGTTTCCAACACGCATTGTATACAGAAAGACCAATCACAACAGACTTGGACAGCTGACCAATCAGAGCAGATTAGGCTTATGGAAGGGAGGGGTTTACAGACCTTAAGCCCAGAACTGCTTCGAATGAATCATTTCGAAATCAATTCTAATATTAAATGTATATTCTGAGAAAATGACAATGTTTTCTGATCTAAACCTGTTGTATGGGACTCCAACACATTAGGACACTTTAAAATACCATATGACCAGCTCTTTAAGACTAAAAGCAGCTAAACCCATTTCTTTAGCATTTAAAAGGGGGAAGGTGCTTTTTAAATTGTTACTGGCCACTGTGTTATTTTGAGCTCTTTTTGTACCTTTTAGCTGCTATGGTGCAATGTCATTTTAGTATTATTTATATACTACTATAATATTTATTGATATTTTGAATTAGCTTTCATTTTTATATTTTCAGTTTAAATTTTTTGTTTAAGATTTAGAAAAATGGTGCAGTTTTTTAGCTAATTGTAAGTATTTAAGTTTTAGTAATTTTGTTGTGCTTTTTGTCTTTTTTTAAAATATTTCTATTTAGCTTTAATTTGTATTTTTGTTTTAGTAATTTAGTACTTCAACTCAATTTTATTTCAGTTAGTTGCCTAAGCAACATTTCTAATTTGTTTAAATATAATATTTATTTCAGCCTTATTTTTAGTTACAAAAATGATTTGCAATAGTCTGAGTTAACAATAACACCTGTGATATGACCTGTTTTTTTCTCACAAGTGTTCAGCTTGTTTCTCAATATGAGGTCATAAAACCCGATGTAGAATAATTATGCAGCGTTTAGCTAGTTTAAATTTTAAAAAGTGTCGAATAGATTGACATGAAGTATACCATGTTATATTACTCATATCTTGCGGTTCATTAACCACAGGTGCCATTCACAGTTACTGCCACTAGAGGGTAGTCTAAATCCATCCGTAATCGCTTGTCTATGTGAGCTGCTCCTCAGGACTCTGGCTCTGATTTCACTCGCCTCCTCATGAGCCTCTGTTCTCATTTGTGCTTTTACCAATTTGACTTGATCTCTTGTTTCTTTTATGCCACCTCCTTGGCATGATTAAAGGCTACCTGCTCTTGACTTTAATGAGACCAGACTTTGAAAGCCCACTGGGGTGTAGCAATACAAACGGCGACACATTCACGCTCCTACCCCACTCCCTTCTTCCACAGTGCCGCTGGGCGTTGTGGGGCATTGTTTGAAATGTGGGGGGGGGGACCAATAATTACAATCTCTTTGCATTAGCCCCAGCATTCAACACAGGCTTTCACTGCCTCTTTCTTACAAGAAGAGCTACCAAAAAAAACAAAACAATAAATCCAATGAGGGGGAAAAAGGAACGCTTGCAATGTTGTTTTTTTACATTTGAAATTTCAGTTTTGCAGTGTTTAACCACGTCACTGGAGTCTGCCAATATTAATTTGTGATTTTTCATTTCTGCGAGCCCGGCTTGACTCAACAACTTTAATTACTTTGATTAGTCTTATTGTGATACATATTCTCCACTGTCAACCAGCATGATGCCGAACTGTACGCTAAGATGTTTTGGTAGAGATCAATGGGAAATGGAAAGGGGGACGGTAGCAACAAATGCTCACACATACTTGCGTTACATTGACTCTGACATTAGTGGCATGATTTGAATGCTCCTGTATTCAGTGCCATTTATATTTTGATTGAGTGGCTTCTTTATCTGTTGAGAACCGTGTGAGCGATTAGGCTTTGGTGTTGCGGATGTAATTTTTTCCATCATGATAAAGATGCTTGATTTGGCCTCCATTCGGATGCCCCCCTGAGCTTCTCGTCTTTCCTGATTGGCCTACAGTAAGGGGATCTGTACAAGCCCCCGGTGATTCTCAGCTTGTTGAAATATGCAGGTTCTCAGAGCCATGATGGAGATGATGGCTGTTTGGCACCAGCGTCTGAGGGATTCAGTGCACGATGTGCTGTTTCAAACTTTTCATTTTCTTTTTGTGTCTTCCGTTGGTGCCAGACACTCAGAGCGTGGATCATAATCGTTGTCTAATTTGACAATTGGGTTTTACGATCGTCAAACACTAAATCCTGTTAGTCAGATGGTGCGTCGGCCTCGTCTTCTGATGGATGGTCTGCTGTCTGCACCATCATTGTTTTGGGATAAGAATTACAGGCGCTCTGCTTTTAATAGAGTTAACTAATGCTTTCTGAGAAGCTAGCTTAGTGCTAACTTGCCATAGGGGTGTAAATTCAGCCAGCAGGTGTTGTAAAGTGGGTGGAAGTCTAGAGGTGCCGCAAGGGAGAAAGTTTTGAGCTTTATTTGCTGGTTGCTTTGAGTGATGGAATGGGGTTGTTTTCTTAAACTAGGGGTATCATCCCTTTTTAAATTTGATGATCCCCTTGCAAAGGACTGTCATCCTGAAATATACAAAAATGTACATATTTCCATTAATACTGTGTTAGAAAAGTGTTTTGTATGATTTATTTAATTATTTTACACGTTTTTATTGTATGATTTCATCACATAAATGCAGGTTAGGTGAGCATGCGCATATATATTATAGTATAACACACACATATATACAGTGGGTACGGAAAGTAGTCAGACCCCCTTAAATTTTTCACTCTTTGTTATTGCAGCCATTTGCTAAAATCATTTGTTATTTTTTTTTCCTCATTAATGTCACACAGCACCCCATATTGACAGAAAAACCCAGATTGTTGACATTTTTGCAATTTTATTAAAAAAGAAAACTGAAATATCACATGGTCCCTAAGTATTCAGACCCTTTGCTTCAGTAGTTTAGTAGAAGCCCCCTTTTGATCTAATACAGCCATGAGTCTTTTTGGAAAGATGCAACAAGTTTTTCACACCCTGGATTTGGGGATCCTCTGCCATTCTCCTTGCAGATCCTCTCCAGTTCTGTCGGTTGGATGGTAAACGTTGGTGGACAGCCATTTTTAGTTCTCTCCAGAGATGCTCAATTGGGTTTAAGTCATGGCTCTGGCTGGGTCATTCAAGAATGGTCACAGAGTTGTTGTGAAGCCACTTTTTCGTTATTTTAGCTGTGTGCTTAGGTTCATTTTCTTGTTGGAAGGTAAACCTTCGGCCCCGTCTGAGGTCCTGAGCACTCTGGAGAAGGTTTTCGTCCAGGATATCCCTGTACTTGTCCGCATTCATCTTTTTCCCCTCGATTGCAACCAGTCGTCCTGTCCCTGCAGCTGAAAACCCCTACAGCATGATGCTGCCACCACCATGCTCCACTGTTGGGACTGTATTGGACAGGTGATGAGCAATGCCTGGTTTTCTCCACACATACCGCTTATAATTAAGGCCAGAAAGTTCTATCTTGGTTTCATCAGACCAGGTAATCTTATTTCTCACCATCTTGGGAGTCCTTCAGGTGTTTTTTAGCAAAGTTCATGCGGGCTTTCATGTGTCTTGCACTAGGGAGAGGCTTCCGTCGGGCCACTCTGCCATAAAGCCCCGACTGGTGGAGGGCCTGCAGTGATGGTTGACTTTCTACAACTTTCTCCCTATCATCTCCCTATGCATCTCTGGAGCTCAGCCACAGTGATCTTTGGGTTTTTCTTTACCTCTCTCACCAAGGCTCTCTCTCCCCCGATAGCTCAGTTTGGCCGGACGGCCAGCTCTAGGAAGGGTTCTGGTCGTTCCAAACGTCTTCCATTTAAGTATTATGGAGGCCACTGTGCTCTTAGGAACCTTACGTGCAGCAGAAATTTTTTTTGTAACCTTGGCCAGATATGTGCCTTGCCACAGTTCTGTCTCTGGGTTCTTCAGGCAGTTCCTTTGACCTCATGTTTCTCATTTGCTCTGACATGCACTGTTAGCTGTAAGGTCTTATATAGACAGGTGTGTGGCTTTCCTACACAAGTCCAATCAGTATAATCAAACACAGCTGGACTCAAATTAAGCTGTAGAACCATCTCAAGGATGATCGAAAAATTGACAGCACCTGAGTTAAATATATGATTGTCACAGCAAAGGGTCTTAATACTTAGGACCATGTAATATTTCAGTTTTTCTTTTTTAATAAATCTGCAAAAATGTTAAAAATTCTGTGTTTTTCTGTCAATAGGGGGGGCTGTGTGTACATTGAGGAAAAAAAATAACTTAAATGATTTTAGCAAATGGCTACAATATAACAAATAGTGAAAAATTTAAGGGGTGACACAATGAAAAAATACTTTCCAAACATTCAACAGAAGAAACACTGGACAGCAACATACAACAACAACACACATACACACACACAAAACAAATGGAACATACACAACATACCAAAACACCAACACACACACCTTATACACCACTGTATATTATATATATTATATATATATATATATACTATCCATATATACGTGGGGCAAAAGTATTTAGTCATCCACCAATTGTGCAAGTTCTCCCTCTTAAAAAGATGAGAGAGGCCTGTAATTTTAATCAAAGGTATACCTCAACTATGAGAGAAAAAATGAGAAAAAAAAATCCAGACAATCACATTGTAGATTTTTAAAGAATTTATTTGCCAATTATGGTGGAAAATAAGTATTTGGTCAATACAAAATTTCATCTCAATACTTTGTTATATACCCTTTTTTTGGCAATGACAGAGGTCAAACGTTTCTGTAAGTCTTCACCATTTGTTGCTTGGTATTTGGCCCATTCCTCCATGCAGATCTCCTCTAGAGCATAATGTTTTGGGGCTGTCGCTGGGCAACACGGATTTTCAACTCCCTCCAAAGATTTTCTATGGGGTTGAGATCTGGAGACTGGCTAGGCCACTCCAGGACCTTGAAATGCTTCTTACGAAGCCACTCCTTCTTTTGCCCGGGCGGTGTGTTTGGGATCATGTCATGCTGAAAGACCCAGCCACGTATAATCTTCAATGCCCTTGCTGATGGAAGAAGGTTTTCACTCAAAATCTCACGATACATTGCCCCATTCTTTCTTTCGTTTACACGGATCAGTCGTTCTGGTCCCTTTGCAGAAAAACAGTCCTAAAGCATGATGTTTCCACCCCCATGCGTCACAGTAGGTATGGTGTTCTTTGGAGGGTAGGTATGGTGTTGTTTGGATGCAACTCAGCATTCTTTCTCCTCCAAACACGACAAGTTGAAAAAATTTCTATTTTGGTTTCATCTGACCATAGACATTCTCCCAATCCTCTTCTGGATCATCCACATGCTCTCTAGCAAACTTCAGACGGGCCTGGACATGTACTAGCTTAAGCAGGGGGAGACTTCTGGCACTGCAGGATTTGAGTCCCTTGCGGCGCAGTGTGTTACTGATGGTAGGTAGCCTTTGTTACTTTGGTCCCAGCTCTCTGCAGGTCATTCACTAGGTCCCCCCGTGTGGTTCTGGGATTTTTGCTCACAGTTCTTGTGATCATTTTGACCCCACGGGGTGAGATCTTGCGTGGAGCCCCAGATCGAGGAAGATTTATCAGTGGTCTGGTATGTCTTCCATTTTCTAATAATTGCTCCAGCAGTTGATTTCTTCACACCCAGCTGCTTACCTATTGCAGATTCAGTCTTCCCAGCCTTGTGCAGGTCTACAATTTTGTTTCTGGTGTCCTTTGACAGCTCTTTGTTCTTGGACATGGTGGAGTTTGGAGTGTAACTGTTTGAGGTTGTGGACAGATGTCTTTTATACCGATAACGAGTTCAAACAGATGCCATTAATACTGGTAACGAGTGGAGGACAGAGGAGCCTCTTAAAGAATTTGTTTCAGGTCTGTGAGAGCCAGAATTCTTGCTTGTTTGTAGGTGACCAAATTCTTATTTACCGAGGAATTTACCAATTAATTTCTTTAAAAATCCTACAATGTGATTTTATGGATTTTTTTTCTCATTTTGTCTCTAATATTTGAGGTATACCTATGATGAAAATTCCAGGCCTCTCTCATCATTTTAAGTGGGAGAACTTGCACAATTGTGTGGCTGACTAACATACTTTTTGCCCACTGTATTATAGATATTTAGTGTGTGGTGTATGTATGTGTAATTATATATATAATCTGTTAGATTTGTAATAGTTTGCTGTGTTATAGTATGTATCTTGTTGTTTTGTGGTATATATTTGTATGTATATGGTGTGTTTAATGTAATGTATAGATTTATGTATAATATATATATATATATTTTTATGGATTCACTGATACCCTTTTTCCAGTATCTCGCCTACCAATACTTTTTTTGGTACTTGCCGATACCGATATTTTTATTGCATTTGTAACTTTTTAAATATTGGGTACAGAAACCAAAGAGTATGTATAATGTTAGTTGGTTATTTTAATTTATCAAATAGATAGTCAAACAATAATTTATTCAGACACCTTCAACATTTATTACATTATATTCACTATAGTTTAGAAAATGGTAAAAAAAAAAAAATATGACAAGAACTCAAAGTTAAACTGTCAGAACAAATTCATCTTGATAATATTAGATAATTTTGATAGAAAGTATGTAATGGATTACAATCAACCAAAAATTAGACTGTTGTTAGTATGACAGTATTTACACAACTCTGAATACTTTGTCGGGCAACCCTTAGCCTCAATGACAGCCTGTAGTCTCCTGGGAATGCTGTCAGCCAGGTTCATGCAAACCTGGACTTCAGTTTTTTTTCCCAGACTCTGTCTGAATAATCTTTGGTCCCAAATTTTTTATTAGTTTTACTGGTAGTCCACTGTATGATGAATTTTTGGGTATGATTTGTCACAGGTTACTTTATTTTGCTTTATTTTATGTAACTTTTTCTTACATAAATTACTATAGTGTCCCTGCACCCACTAGTAAAAAAATATCAAAATTATATCTGGTCTCTGAATCATTCAGAATAATTTTTTTTTTCGTCTGAAACGTGCTGCGATTTTATATTCCAAAGCCACTCATATAGATCGAACACTCAAGCAAGCAAGCACGCGAAACTAGTGCATGTATTTGTCACTGATGCATAAAGTGCGCCGAGCGCATTTCCCACAGGCACTGCTAGAACACAACTTCACTTTCGCCAGAAAGTCGTGTATGCTTAAGGTTGAAAATAGATTATGTTTATAGTGAATGCCTCTATGAATGGTTTTATTTTTACGATTTAGTTTTAATCCAAATAATGCGTGTGCCAAGTGAGTGAACATCAAAGATCACACAACAAAAGTGCTCTCTCTCTCTCTCTCTCGCCCCCTCTCCCCCCCTCCCTACTGTTAATTAACTTGTGCATTGTTTTACTTACTTGGTTTTGACATATCCGACCGAACTACAAACTTTTCAAGGATGTCTGTGAGAAAGGGATATTCACTCTACAAGCTCGCGCATCTGCGCGCTCAATCCACTCAGCGTGCTTTGCTCTCACACATCAGCTATACAGGCGTTAATACTGAATTTTAACATTATATTCATTGCATACATATACTTCTTAGACATCTTTAATCTCTAATAACTCCTTTCTGTTGTTGGTGTTTCTTTGTTTGAATTTGGTGCTTATCACATGCTGTGTGGTATCAGCGTTTGGTATCGGGGCATTTTAAAGAGTACGAGTACAGAAGCTCAGTATCGGTATCGGTGCATCCCTAATATAAATATATAATCTATATAGTGTATTTGTTTTTATTACCAGGGTTTGTTATATATATATATTAATATATAATATACAGTATATAATTATAAATACATACACACACAGACACATTGACGTGTGTGAAAAGTGTTGCCCCCTTCCTGATTTCTTATTTTTTATATGTTTGTCACACTTTAATGTTTTCAGATCATCAAACAAATTTAAATATTAGTCAAATATAATACAAGTGAACAACATGCAGTTTTTAATTGAAGGTTTTTATTATTAAGGGAAAAACAAAATCCAAAACTACATGGCCCTGTGTGAAAAATGTTTGCTCCCTAAATCTAATAACTGGTTGTGCCTCCCTTTGCAGCAACAACTGCAATCAATCGTTTGCGATAACTTGCAATGAGTCTATTACAATGCTGTGGAGGAATTTTGGTCCACTCAACTATGCAGAATTGTTGTAATTCAGCCACATGGATGGTTTTCGAGCATGAAGCGCCTTTTTAAGGTCATGCCACAGCATCTCAATTTGATTTAAGTCTGGACTTTGACTTGGCCACTCAAAAACCTTAATTTAGTTTTTCTTGAGTCTTTCAGAGGTGGACTTGCTGGTGTGTTTTTGATCATTGTCCTGCTGCAGAACCCAAGTTCGCTTCAGCTTGAGGTCACGAACAGATGGCCGGACATTCTCCTTCATGATTTTTTGGTAAACAGCAGAATTCATGGTTCCATTTATCACAGCAATTCTTCCAGGTCCTGAAGCAGCAAAACAGTCCCCAGACCATCACACTACCACCACCCCTATTTTTTACTGTTGGTATGATGTTCTTTTTCTGAAATGCAGTTTTACTTTTACGCCAGACGTAATGGGACTCACACCTTCCAAAAAGTTCAACTTTTTCGTCAGTCCACAGAGTATTTTCCCAGAAGTCTTGGGGATCATCAAGATGTTTTCTGGCAAAACTGAGACGAGCCTTTATGTTCTTTTTGCTCTGCAGTGGGTTTTTTTTTGGAACTCTGCCATGCAGACCATTTTGCCCAGTCTCTTTCTTATGGTGGAGCGATGAACACTGACCTTAACTGAGGCAATTGAGGCCTGCAGTTCTTTGGATGTTGTTGTGGGGTCTTTTTTGACCTCTTGGATGAGTCGTCGCTGTGTTCTTGGGGTAATTTTGGTCGGCCGGCCTCTCCTGGGAAGGTTTTCCACTGTTCCTTGTTTTTGCCATTTGTGAATAATGGCGCTCACTGTGGTTTTTGCTGGAGACCCAAAGCTTTAGAAATGGCTTTATAACCTTTTCCAGACTGATAGATCTCAATTACTTTCTCATTTGTTTCTGAATTTCTTTGGATCTCGGCATGATGTCTAGCTTTTGAGGATCTTTTGGTCTACTTCACTTTGTAAGGCATGTCCTATTTAAGAGATTTCTTGATTGCAAACAGGTGTGGCAGTAATCAATCCGGGTGTGGCTATAGAAATTGAACTCAGGTGTGATAAACCAGTTTTAACACGGGGGCAAACACTTTCGTTTACACAGGCCCATGTAAGTTTTGATTTTGTTTTCCATAATACTAAAAACCTTTCATTTGAAAAACTGCCTGTTTGTGTTTTTACTTGTGTTATCTGTGCCTAATATTAAATTTGTTTGAGTGAGCTGAAACATTCCAGTGTGTACAAACATGCCAAAAATAAGAAATCGGAAAGGGGGCCAACACTTTTTTCAACCACTGTATATATTTAGTGTGTCAAATACACGTAAAGCGGCGTTCATTTTTTAGTTTAACGGTGTTAAATGGTTAACGCAATTAACGCAGGGGTGTGGCTAGGGCACTCACAACTGCTGCTTCTGTCATTTTTTTCTCTTGACAAGAAGTGCATTTATTCAGTCGCAGAAAGACTGAGAACGGGAGACTTTTCAGACACGCGCTCCACTTCACTTCAGCGCCAGTCAAACGAGTGTGGAAAGTACTTTGTGTTTCACCGCACTTGCCGCTTCAATTGCAAAAGGCTCCGGTACGCGCTGTAGCCTGTATCCTTTCATATCAAAGAGTGAAATAAACTACTTGCATGCAATGTCGTGGGCCATTTAAGTCATGAAGTTACCAAAAAAGTGATTAAAGCTGTCTTAAAACTGTGCATGCATGTAATATGTTGTATGTGATTCACATTTAAGAACATGTCTCTTAAATGGTTTTCAAATCTGTCCTGGAGCAGCCCAGCTCTGTCTCACTCATCTAACACACCCGATTTAACTCGTCAGCTCATTAATAGAGACTTTAAGACCTGAAGTGGTCATAAAAGGTAAAAAGATTTGAGAGAAAATATGATGCTTGTCAGATCCACATCACGTTCAGCAGCAGCAGCTCTTAAAGAAATAACAGCCAAAATAACCTAATAACCAGCTGCTGTGATGTCTATTAATCAAAGTACAAAGAAAAAAAAGAGGAATTTTTATATATATAAAAAAAACTTTTATCGCTTTAAGGATTCATCTATATTAATTAGTGTGGTGATCATGCAATTTCTGATTTTTGTGCTGAAGAGCCCATGTAACATATGACATTTTATTATAGATGGCCTTTATGTGAAGTTTTGTTTAAGTTCACTTAAATTAGAAGTTGTTATTTTTAAAGTCTAATAAATGTTCAGATTGATAGCTCTCAATTATGCTGTAATGTTAAGTGGCTATAGTCAATGGTTAAATATGGGGGGGCATTTTATAGAGAAATCAGTATTGGTATCATTGATGCTGGTCTTCAGTCATAAAAAAATGCCATTAAACAAATATTAAAAAATATACTGTCTTTATATTGTTTCTACATTAATTTGAAGATTTGAATTCAAAAAAACCAAAATTATTAAAGCCATTTTATAAAGTATTAACAAACGTTTATGCTAGGTGGATTATCGCGATTATTTCAGAAAATGTGCCTGGAATTTGTCATTTTTTTTTTTAAATCGATGACTGCACGTCTATAGAGATAGATATATATAGATATATATAATTATAATAGTAATATATATATATATATATATATTATGATCTATATATTATATATATATAACACACACACCCACACGCCACACAGTATTGTGTGTGTATAATAATTTTTTAATTCAATATATCTTTTACAATTTAAAAACGATTAATCTCTTGATTTTGGACCAGTCTGAGAAATAAAAATGAAGATTGAAGGAATGAATACATATCAAATTTGGCCAAATATATAAATTAAAAATTGCATTGAACAAATGCATTTTCTTTTTTACATTAATATTTTGAAGAAAAAAAATGAAAATCTAAAAAACATTTTTTTTTCTTTTACATTTTCTTTGGACCTTTGTGGAAAAGATGATAGTGTTTTAGATTTTTTTGTTTGTTTGTTTTTTATGTATTTATTTTAAATACATGCACTACAATCAAGGTCAGCAATGCGATTGATTCCAGTGAATCCAGTGTGGAATTTTTTAAAACTAGTTTAAGCTGCTGTGATTTAGCTCATGTTGCTGTATGACAATTTGGGGAAATCCCCCTGCAGGCCAGTTAGTAAGAACCATGTGTGTTTAGCCTGTTCTGTGGCCCTTGACCTTTCCAGGGAAACATTTGTTCTGGTGCGAACCCTGTACTCCTCTGGTATGAGATGCATGCCATGGAATAGGCGTTTAGGGTTTCATGCTGAGGGGTCCGTCCTGATTGATGTGCCTACATTTTATTTTCAGCTCTTTGTGCGGCGGCCAGTGTGAAAAGCGGAGCTTCAGCTGTGGAGCTGGGGAGGGGGTTTGGGTCTGGGGTTAATCGAGTGATGTTTACAACTTCTGTCGCTACGGACTGCTGATGGTTCTGGAACGTTAGTTAGCCTGACCTCTCACCCGCCTTGCCGCCAAGCCCCGGACTCCTTATTACCTAGTTTAGACGAGTTCAAAAAGGTAAAACAAAACGTATTATGCTGTCACAGATGCCATGTCCTTGTGCCATGAATTCTTCAGATCTCAAGCGGCTGTTGGTGAGATGAGATGGGCTGTCGTGGTGAGTTAGGTGTCATCTGAGTAAACATTGTTTCCTTGCTGCTCTCTCGGACGATACGTCCAGTTGTCTGAATCACAAAGGTCATTTTTAACCTTCCCAGAATAAGATGTATGTGCCCTCCTCCCCCCTTGTAGCCATTGTTGCACGCACCACTTGACCCTGTGGTCTTTTGGTTGGGGATTTGCTCCTAATATCACTGTACTTAACAAATAGTCACAGGGCCCCAAAGCATATTTTTGGACTTGGGCGCGAGACTCAGTCAGCCTCATGTAGCTTCACGTTCCTCACACAAGTTCCTTTGAGAGCTTTGCACCTTTTAATTTAGGCCGGCATCGTGAGTGAGGTGTTACTCTTAACTAACGCCTTCTGTGGACTCTTTTAATGTTGCGTTTAATTTAATGATCCTCGTTTGCTGCCTGGTTCCCCATTCTGCTTACTGAAACGCTTCAGTTTAGCTCTAATGTAACAATCATCTTTCTCTGAGATAGTGGTATTACTGTTGTTAATGAATAGGTGGAAAGAATCATGTCACCCTGCATGTGTTGAGGTGTCACTCAATTTTCCAATGATGTAGTTCAGTTAACTGTAGAACATAGTGTTGCGTTACACCGCAGCCTGCTTTGGGAATAAAGCAGAACCGCTTGTTGATTCTTAAGTCAAT
>JADLZN010002213.1:0-294985 GCA_018155175.1 Sinocyclocheilus anophthalmus | reverse complement strand
ACACCCATCAAAGTTTAATGAGTGGGTAGATGACATGAAGCAGCTCAAGGTTAGCTACATACACTACACAACAGATGGGTGCTCATATCCTACGTACAGCTCCTGATCAGGGTGTTTGTCACCAAACTGCTAAAATCAGACATTATGATTACGATTCTCTTTCTTACCGTGCGTTCACACCGCCACCGCCGAGAGCGTCAAAGCGGCCGAAAGTCATTAATTTTCCATGTGAGCCAGTGGCCAACAGCGGCGCGGCGCGTCTTGGACGGTGTGGGCGTCGAGGAGAATTGAAGTCAGGTCAACTTTATGGTAATGAGCCATGACACGATTCGGCGGCATCTGGCGGCAACCAATCGGAACATAGAAGTCCAATGCTTGAGAGGATTCCAGAGAATGCAGTCCTGTAAACTTTGGTTCCGACCACATTAGTTCCCAAGCATTTTCGCGCTAGAATGCTTGTTTTTCAGCGGGAATGCAATTAATTTACTCAAAATCGCACCAATTTGACTAACTGCATTAAGGCTACACTTCAACCAGGACAGATTGTATTGTAGGCTGCACACAAATGAATGTTAATTTTAATTAAAGGGGTCATATGTTATAAAGAACAGATTTGTGTATTTGGTGTAATGAAAGTGTTTATGGTGGTTTAAGGTTAAAAAAAACAATTATTTTCCACATACTGTAAATGATTGTTTCTCCTCTATGCCCCGCCTTGTCGATTTTTACAAAGCTCATCGGTCTGAAAAGTGAGGGGTGCTCTGATGGCAGCTATCCAGTGCGTTGTGATTGGCCCCAATAATGCATGCCAATGTGCATTGGCTCGTTCAGTTTACACTCAAAGTAGATTGGTCTATCGAAGCGGATATTCCCAATTCGTCTGGTAAAGAGGATCGTAGGACCGCCCCCAATCTTCCCCAACCGAATTCCCCAACAAGTAAACTGGAAACTTTGTGAAATGCTTACAGCTGCTTGAATGCCAACCAAGTTCTGTAGAAGAAGCACATCTACATCTCCACCCCTAATATTACTATGAATGTACAGTGCAGAACTCCACAGGTGACAGCACATATGCATTTACAGAGAGTGTGCTGCTGTTTCTGAGAGTATGGAAACTTGTCTACGGACTCATATCTCAGAATCCTTCCTCATGTGTGCTAAAGATACTCTAAATAACTGATCAGTGGTTTCTTCAGGCTATTTGTGAGAGCTTGTGGCTTTAAAAACAGGCAGTAAGATTGTGTATTGATTTCCTGCAGCTCATAAATATTGCATTAGAAATATCAGTGTTTATTCTATATTATATACACTAACGTTCACAAGTTTTGTTGAATTAATACTTTTATTCAGCAAGGATGCATTGATCAAATATACATTGTTGCAAAAAAAAAATATCTATTTCAAACAAATATGCTGTTATGCAAATATGCTGTCTATTTTCCACAAAAATCGTATGCATTTCTTATAGGATCACGTGACACTGAAAACTAGAGTAGGAATACATTACATTTTAAAATATATTAAAATTGAAAAATGTAATGATATATCAAATTGTAATGATATTTTTCATAATGTTGCTGTTTTTACAGCATTTGTATAAAAAAAATCAGCCTTGGTAAGACCTATTTCAAAAACATTTTATATGTTATATATTATATCATATATTATATCATAGTAGAAGATTCAGCAGTGACTTTATTTAATTTATTTAGGTTCTCAGTCTGTCTATATTAGAATTAGAGTTGTAATATAAGACGTTATCAGTCACATGACATTTACGGCTCAGGTGATTGGCTCAAAAATGTTTTTTGAACTGAGACCCAAAGATGACAGCATAAAGATCTTGTTCTTCTGGGCCATTTGTATAACCACAGTTTTACCTCAAATACAAATTTTAGCTATATTAACCATTGTTTTTTGGTAGTTGTAGCAAAATCATGGTTAATTTTCGTAAGTGAGGTGGACAGATTGATATCAATTTGACATTTCCTCCCACAAGGCCAATTTCACTGTTTATTGACACAGGAGAAACTGTACAAAGTCCATAACGAACAGTGAAGGAGAGATGTGTGTGTGAATTTAGCAATTGGAGGGAAACAGTGGTTGAAGAGAAAACAAGTATTTTTTTAGGATGATAATAGTTCAAGGAATGAAAGTTGAAAGGGTAGCAAATGAAAAAGATAATCCGAAATTCCCAAAAGCATTTTCAGGTTGATATAATGTGTTATTGAATGAGGACTAAAAGTACATGTCAGAGTGTGCTGCCATGGTTGCTGTATAGGGTTGAGATTAAGTTTAGTTAAGGTTAGAATACGATATGTTAACTTGCATTGGTGAATATGAGATACCCTGGGCTTAACATACATGTGCATCTTGACGTCTGTTTCTAAGACGTGTGCTATAGTGAGACAGACAGATGTCCTGACCATGAGTGAAGGAAGGTGAAAAATAGGGACAGAAAGGAGAAGAGATGTATTTGTGGAGACAGCCACGCTTGCCAGAGGAGATTACTAATGTGTAAAGAAACCCTACACTCTCCTTGACTCACTCACGCACATACATACTCTCAGCCCGTACTCACAGGATGCACAAAGCGCATGTTTCACATTTTGCAGTTCATTCTGACATAAATCAGTTTTAATCAGAAATTTCAATATCAGCACCTAAGGGAAGCTCAGTCCCGGGGGAAAAGATGCATATTTTACAAGCCAACAAGACAGGCGTAGACAAAAGATTACATCCAAAAAAAAAAAAAACAAATATATATATATATATATACAGTGGTGTGAAAAAATGTTGGCCCCCTTCCTGTTTTTTTTTTATTTTTTGCATATTTGTCACACTTAAAAGATTCCGATCATCAAACAAATTTTAATATTACACAAAGATAACCTGAGTAGATACAAAATGCAGTTTTGAAATTATGATTTCATTTATTAAAGGAAAAAAAGCCTTCCAAACCTACTTGGCCCTATGTGAAAAATTAATTGCCCCTAAATCTAATAACTGGTTGTGCCACGCTTTGCAGCAACAACTGCAATCAAGCGCTTGTGATAATTGGCAATGAGTCTTTCACATCGCTGTGTAGGAATTTTGGCCTACTCTTCTTTGCAGAATTGTTTTAATTCAGCCACATTGGAGGGTTTTTTGAGCATGAATGGACTGTTTAAGCGTCTCAATAGGATTTAAGTCCGGACTTTGTTTTGGCCTCTCCAAAACCTTAATTTAGTTTTTCTGAGCCATTCAGAGGTGGACTTGCTGTGTGTGTTTGTGATCATTGTCCTGCTGCATAACCCAAATGCGCTTGAGCTTGAGGTCACAAACTGACGGCCGGACATTCTGCTTTAGGATTTTCTGATAGAGTGCAGAATTCATGGTTCCGTCAATTATGGCAAGTTGTCCAGGTCCTGAAGCTGCAAAGCAGCCACAGATCATCACACTACCACCACCATGTTTGACTGTTGGTATGATGTTCTTTTTATGAAATGCTGTGTTGGTTTTACGCCAGATGTAACGGGACACACACCTTCCAAAAAGTTCAACTTTTGTCTCATCAGTCCACAGAATATTTGCCCAAAAGTCTTGGGGATAATCAAGATATTTTTTGGCAAATGAGAGACGAGCCTTTGTGTTCTTTTTTGGTCAGCAGTGGCTTTTGCCTTTGAACTCTCCAATGGATGCCGTTTTTTGCCCAGTCTCTTTCTTATTGTTGAATCATGAACACTGACCTTAATTGAGGCAAGTGAGGCCTGCAGTTCTTTAGATGTTGTTCTGGGTTCTTTTATGACCTCTTGGATGAGTCGTCGTTGTGCTCTTGGAGTAATTTTGGTTGGCCGGCAATTCCTGGGAAGGTTCACCATTGTTCCAGCTTTTCTCCTTTTGTGGATAATGGCTCTGACTATGGTTCGCTGGAGTCCCAAAGCTTTAGAAATGGCTTTATAATCCTTTCCAGACTGATACATGTCAACTGTTTTGATTCCCATCTGTTCTTGAATTTCTTTAGATCGTGGCATAATGTGTTGCTATTTAAGCATGCTTCACTATTTTGTCAGACAGGTTCTATTTAAGTGATTTCTTGATTCAACAGGTCTGGCAGTAATCAGGCCTGGGTGTGGCTAGTGAAATTTAACTCCGCTTTCTAAAATAATGTGGTTAATCACAGTTCTTTCATGATTTAACAGGAGGGGGCAATTCATTTTTCACGTAGGGCCACGTAGGTTTGGACAGCTTTTTTCCCTTAATAAATGAAATCATAATTTAAAAACTGCATTTTGTATTTAATAGCAAATAGTATTGATAATTGCATTATCTTTGTGTAATATTTAATTTTGTTTGATGATCTGAAACATTAAAAAGTGTGACAAACTTTAAATCAGGAAGGGGGCCAACACTTTTCACACCACTGTATATATATATATATATTATATATAATATATATATATATATATGTAATATTTATTTATTTTTATTGTATTTTAAAATTCCTTCCCCTTACCACAAAGTCTGACTTAAGAGATAGTTTATTCAAAAATATATATTCTGTCATTAATTACTCACCCACCCTCATGTCGTTCCAAACCTGTAAGACATTGGTTTATCTAACACAAATAACATTTTTATAAAGCCATAGAGATTTCTGTCTTCCCATGAAAATCAATTCCACCAAAATTTTGAAGCTTTAAAAAGTTCATAAAGACATTATAAAAGTAATCCATATGAATTAAGCAGGTTTATCTAAGTTTTCTGAAGAGACACGATCATTTTATACAATTAACAGATTTATTTTAGCCACATATTGTTAACTTTGACTTTTATAAATTTTTTAAGCTTTAAAGTTTTGGTGGAATGACTTCCAGTGTCTCACGTTTTATTAATAATATCTTCATCTATGTTTCAAAAATTATGATAGAATTTTCATTTTTGGCTGAACTATTTCTTTAAAGATATAGTTGGTTCACCCAAAATGTATGTTTTGTCATCATATCGTCACCCTAATTTTGTTCCTGAACCTATTTTCCAAAGAATGTCCAAGCTGCTCTTTATCATGACTGGAAAGTTGAAGGTGAACTTTGCCTCATACCCCTTAATTTATTTGAATTTTTTTTACATTTTATGTTGTTGCCTTATGTCAAGCTGCTTTAAATTACTTTTTTCCATATCAGTCTACACTCTATACACCATAATGGTAAAGTAAAAAAATTTTTTTTAACATCTTTGCAAATGTATTAAAAATAAAAAAACGTAAATGATTCCATTGCATAAGTATTCATCCATTATCTGGGACAGTTGAAATTTAGCTCAGGAGCATTCATATTGCTTGTAGATGTTACTACACTTCAAGTGAAGTGAACATGTAGCAAATTCAATTGAATGGGTATGATCTGGAAAGGCACACGTCTTAATAAAAGGTTTAACAGCTGATAATGCAAATCAGAGCAAAAACCAAGCCCTGAGGTCAAAAGAACTGTCTGCAGAACTCAGAAACAGGTTTGCGTCAAGCCATACATCTGGGGAAGAGTTCAGAAAAAAATTTCTGCTTCATTGAAGGGTCACAGAAGCATGTAGTCTCTGTTACCCTTAATGAAACTCTAGTTGAGCTCCATGATCATATGTGGAGATAGGAGAAATCTACAGAAGGACAAACATCACTGCAACACTCCACTGATCTGGGCTTTATGGCGGTGTGGCAAGACTCAATCCTCTCTTCAGTTAAGACACATGAAAACACCCTTGGAATGACCAAAAAAAGCACCTAAAGGACCCTCAGACCCTCAGACTGTGAGAAACAATATTTTGTATATATACTCTGATCAACCTGTTCAAAAAGTGGGATGTGTTCAATAAAGACGTGAAAGATTATAATTGTTTTTGTGTTGTTAAATTAAGTTTGCCAATACTTGTGACTTTGAAAATCAGAAGACATTTTATGACCAATTAATGTAGAAAACCAACGGATTCCAATGGCTTCACATTCTTTTTCTTGGCACTATATCTCTTTGTGTGCATGAAATGAGTGCCTGAAAGCACGGCTATGCAGGCTGGCTCCGTTTTAACAGTTTCTAATAATACAACAGTCTGTATTAGGAGAGCATCCCTGGTCGTTCACAATGTCACTGTGACTTTGTCTGGCTCCAGCCCCTCCTACCTTGGCACAGCGAGAACGAGATCCACGTAAGTCGTGCTGACAGTACTGTGCTGTCACACAGCGGGCACACAGAATTTGGGTTGCAGGTGGGTCACAGCGACAGCCCCATTGAACATTCTCCAGTGTTCTTTTATCTTGGGTGTCATTGCAGGTTAACAGAGCATGCAAATGCAACACATTGGGTTACCTCAGATTAATGTGAGTTCCTAAGAACTGAAATATTCATATGCAGTGTTAATTAAATTTTAGAAAATTGTGAAAATGCAAAATGATTCCCTTTGTCGTTGCAATTTTTCAGAGGGTTTACCTGACTCACTTTCTCTCTCTCTCTTTCACACATTTCTCACATAGACACAAAGATGGAACATGATTTACAGCTCTTGTATCTTACTGAGTGTGATTGAATCAGACCTCTTCTGTTCAAGAATCTTTGCCACTGACAGGGACAAAAAGGATATTCGAAGAATAAACTGCAACTGCTTTTAGCATTGTTTAGTTGCACATGCTGTCTGTGTTATTTTAGTACTTGATTCATCAAAAAAAAAAAAAAAATTTCCCAAAATGAGTATTATGAGTGCTAGGATGCAGTAGACCAGATGTTTCCAAACTGGGGTTCTGAAATGTCCAGGAAATCCTATGGGATCTGTGGAAAAGTTCAGAATTTTTTTAAATATATTTTATGATTTTGATATTACGGTTTCATTAAATTCAGAAATCATGAGATTAATCACAGTTATTTTATATTTAATGTATGTCTATTGAAAGCCATAGTTGAATAAATACGTAAATAAGCAAAAATAAACAAAAATGTACAGAATTAGTTTTTTACAGATTCATTTTTATATATTTGATTAATCAATTATTTTATATTTAATTTGTCTATTGACAGCCATAGCTTCATAAATAAATACATAAATGTATACAAATATGACATTTGTTATTACTGTTTCACTAAATTCAGAAATCATTAGATTAATCAGTTATCTTATATTTAAAACTGCAGTCCGTAACTTTTTTTTTGGTTAAAAATGATCCGAAATCAATATTTGAGCAAGTACATAACCAGCCAGTGTTCAAAACTATCACTTTACTGTAGCCCGATTCACAACGGTTAGCTTATAATAATGTTTTCTAATTTGAGTGGTACGGGTAGGTTTTTGCAGGAAATTCGAGCATGCCGCCGTTCATCTTTGCGTCATTGCATCACGTCTGTAAACATAAAGAAGTTGTTCCGGCTAGTAGGCTATTGCATGTGAGGATCCTGCAGGTGGCGGATCGTTTATTGCCTTTTCTCACAGCAGCTGGAATAATTACATGTATCATTTTGATGCGGATTGTAATCCAGAAAGGATTATATGTGTTTATGAAACACATGTGAATTAAATTATATTTCAGTTTTAAATGTGCTTCTGATTACAGATAGCCTGGGATTACAAAGATTTGTATTTTAAAGACAACCAGTTGGAAGGGAGCATAATTTGCTTTTTGGGTTAAAATATTTTCTTAATATGAAATTCGAAGAGTATGAAAATTATATTAGACTGTGCAGAAATTGAAATCTACACGCTAATACGCACTATATTCACATAGTTACGTAATGCTGATGTTGTTAACATTAATAATTTGAGAATAAAGTATAACAATAATAATAATTTGAATGGTTTTATGTGATATGAGCTAACCTATCTTTAGATTTAATCACCATTGGTAGCGTGTTTTATTGTAATGCTTTTTTCCTCAGTTTGGTCAGAACAAACTTGACAGACTTGTTACTTGTTCAGATGACAATAAACAGTGAAAATTCTTATTTGGGTCATATATCCCAAGACGTAGGCTAGAATCTGTGATTGCGAAGTACAGTGAATATCCACATCGGTGCGGTGACTGCCACACATACTCCTCAAAACGTTAGATTCATCCGTGCTGGAGCCGTGTCGACTCACAACCCACGCAAGCTAGATATTCCGCCAGTCAGCTGCCATCCCAGGTTTTCCAAACAGAGATGGTGACAAAGAGGCAAAACTTATGGACTGCAGCTCTAATTTATCTATTAACAATCATAGTTTGATCAATAAATCAATAATGGATCAATTAAAATATATCAATTATAATGAACTAAATTTGATATTACTGTTTTCAATACATTCCCGAAATCATGATATTAATCAATCATTTTTTTTGAATTAATTTATATTGACCGTCATATATATATATTGACATTTGATTCCAGCTGTGTCTATTTTGTCCCTCGTTATCCTGTGTTTATAAGCCCCAGTCTGTTCAGTTTAGTTTGTCGGATCTACTTGTTGTGAACGACATCTTTGTGCTCTGTGTCTCTTATTTGAATCATTAGAGAAATCTCTACGTCTCCTCATTTCCTCGTGCCCATGCATCCATTGTGACAGAAGATCCGACCAAAACCGTAACCTCCGTGTCTACCCTCCGTTTTTGTTTTTCGCTTTTCTTCATCCCGAATACCTCCTCTTCCTGCTGGAGCAGGGGGACAAAGCTCTCGAGGACCATACTAGACTGTTCCAGCTGCTAGCAAGCACCATCAGCTACCCAGATGACACGCTCTGTGCGTTCTACGACGCCAGTCTAAATATCGAGTGCAGAGCGCCGTCGTCCGAAGATGGTCCTCGAGAGGATTTCGCCGTGTTTGTGGAGTGGATTCTGGCGAGAAACAGATCACCTCTCACCATCACTCCCGAGGATGATCTCGCCAGATCCACTCTGGAGCCAGTGTCACGGTTCGCAAGGGGCGAAGACTCAAGTGCAGGCAGATGGGGTCTTTATTTATAATTCACAAAAATAAACAATAAACACAACTGAAACCACCTCGAGGGAGGGAAAAAACCAGAGTAACATGAAAGCACACCACGAGACAAAAACTGAGCAACCCCGACTCCTATGTGAAGCAAACGAGCCCAGAACAGAAAACACAGGGAGCTTATAAGGGAGAGGCAATCAGGTAAAACAGCTGGGACAAATTAATCAATAATAAGGTAATGAGAGAACAGGTGAGTGGAGTGAAGGTACCGGAGTCCGGGAGGACGGGAAATGGCGACCTCTGGTGGTGAGAGGGAGAAACACCAGACACCAGACGAGCCCAGCCCCCCATCTCCCCGCTGTGCGGAGCTAAAGCCCGAGCCCACGGATGACCGAGAGCCATTTCCCACCGCGATTAACGAGCCAGCACAGCACCTTGGTCGCCTGAGCCCTCGGCTCCAGATCCTCGGCATCCCCCTGGCTCGTTGGCTCTCCGTCTCCACCTCGGGCTCTTCCACCACCTGCTCCGCCGCCGTTGGTCGGCCCCCTGGAGTTGGCGGCCGCTCCTCCCTCCGTCGGCTCCACCGTGGGTCGCCATTATGGCTGTGGCCTGGGTCCTGCTGTGCTTTTCCTGCTCCGGGCCCCTCCTGTCTCCTCCCTGGCTTCTCCATCCTCCGTCGCCTCCTTGGTCTCTGTCTGTCGGCCCCCTCCCAGGTGTCCGTCCTCCTCCTGAGCCTCCTCCTTAGTTCCCACCCACTCCCCTCCCCATGTTGTTCTATGGTGTGAGGATGCACCTTCCGGGAGGGGGGCAATATGTCAGGGTTCTGGACTGTCTGTGTGCGTTTTGCTCCCCATGACCCAGTTTCTCCTTGTATTAATTGTGTTAATTTGATTCCAGCTGTGTCTATTTTGTCCCTCGCCATCCCTGTTGTTTCAAGCCCATTCCCTTCGTTAGTTTGTCGGATCTACTTGTTGTGAACGTCATCCTTGTACTCTGTGTCTCCTATTTGAATCATTAAAAAATCTCTACATCTCCTCGTGCCCGTGCATCCAGCGGATTGTGGCATACATTTGTTAAAATGTACCGAATTTGATATTACTGTTTTAATAAATAAATTCAGAAATCATTAGATTATTCACAATAATTTAATATTTAATTTATATTTATTGACAGCCCTAGTTTCTCTTCAGGTTTGCGTAATGTTTTCAGGATAATATTTTACATGTAATATTTTTTATTCTTCACAGTATAGATCCTAATAATGTATTTTTATACATGGTAATATACTGTATATCTAAAAAGAACTCAACTCGACAGAAAAGCATAGCGTGTCAATTGATAATTGTCCTCTATGCGATCTCACCAAACACCAGAGTACTATGTAGTCATCTGCCTTGTTTTTTCCATTTGCAAATTCCACCCTCAGAAAGAGCAGGATAGATGCTGACAGACAAGAGAGTGAGAATGACAGAAATGGAGCCGAGAAAGCGCTCAACAGATGAAGTGAGAGAGAAACAGCAGAGGGAGGTGGCTTGTTTATTTCTGCTTTCTTGTGTCAGATTTGCTACTAGATTTTCCCCAGAGACATAATTAAATCCCACCCTATTCTTCTGTGCTGTACTTATATTCTGCCAGTATTTATTAGACGTTTGAATGACATCTGATTGAAGAGGTTTGACAAAGAAGTGGAGGTTGAAGCAGGTCAAATAAAGGTCATTTATACTTATGGCCTGATGAAGACAATGGACTTTTTTTGGAAAACTATGCTGTTGTGGCACATTTTCCTTGCTCCATTGTTTTGCATCCCCGTAGCTGTCTGTATTGTGATACTAGGTCAGCAGTTTTTCAGCTCTGAAGGTTAAAGCGTGATGTCTTGCCGTTTTTGTTGTGATTTGACGTCAGTTTTTTCCGGTGTACTACTGTTTGAATGCTTAGTTGTTTTTTTGCTGTTTGTTTGTCTTGGCTCTGTGCATGGACTTCAGCATTTACTTCTTTAATGTTTGGTGTTCCTGATGAGTATCTATAAGATTCACTTACAGCAGGTTTTTGTAACGTGGGAATCGATTGGTGTGAGGGTTTTATTAATTGACGGATGTCAGATTTTTTCAATTCTTTGGTTTAGATTTGTGTGGGTGTGAAGTTTTATAGGTTTTCTCGTTTAACGCACATCTCCTGTTTATTTGTTTTAGTTGATTTTATTGCATTTGTGTTATGTTTTATTGATTTTTGTTGTCCAGTCTTGCTGATTCGCGGTTTAACCTAGGTGGTGGTTGTTGTTTTTTTGTTAAGTGGTCAGTTGGTGTATGTGTTCTAGTTGATAGTATAATTTAACATCTGTTTTGTAAATTTTGGTTTGTTGCTAATTGTATTTGCTTAATGTGTTTATAATAGTGGTGATGTTACATGTAATGGCATGGGTAAACCCAAGGAATTTGACACCGCGTGTCACACCCTCCCTAGAAACCAAGTCACCGATGCGCGCATAAAAGTGCGACGATGGTGCTTGGCAGAACATGCAACAAAGAGAGAAGGCAAACAAAGTAAAAAAGGACGGCTAAAAGGGACTTTGGGGACAAGAAAACAAAAAGGCGGGAAGGACGAAAAAAGGGAGGGGAGGGAGAAAATGGGGGAAAGGGGAGAAGAAGTTAAGAAAGGAAAGTAAAAGGGAATGAAAATAATAAAGGTAGAAAAAAAGGGAAGAAGAGAGGAGTGGAAAAAAGGGGAGAAAGAAGAATGGAAAAAAGGAAAGAAAAAAGGATAGATGGGAGAAAGAAGAAGAAAAAAAAGAAAAGAAAAAGGAAAAAAAAAAAAAAAAAAAAGAGGGGAGAAAGAAAGAAACGAAGAAAAGAGGAGGAAAGAAGAAACGGAAAGAAGAAAAGGAAAAAGAAAAAAAGAAAAGCCAAAAGGGGAAAGAGCGCGAAGGGTGAGTCAGCCCATGACCAACGCAGAGAGTCGAGTAGAGGAGGAGACAGGTAACGGGTCGATGGACCGCACCGCAGATGCAGGCACAGACAGTGCAATTGAGAAAAAAAAACATCTTCTTCCGGCGTTGCGACTTGGACAACCGAAGGGTCCCAAAAGGGTACATTCAACAGTCGTAAATCAACGGGAAAAATATGTTAACATATGTGTACCATTTGGCTCTACATATTAATTATAGTCTTAATCATATCTTCAAGATATTAGACAAATCTCATTCTCGGAACATGAAACCACTCACTTCCTCCAGTAAGTTAAAAATAGAGAAGATCAGAAGAGAGAGCTTGTGTTTTGTATGGTACAGTCTTAATCCTTATATGTTAGCAGTTCCAGCCACTTTTTCTCTCTTCCTCTAATCACATATTTTATATTTGTATCCGTCAAATTTTGAAATGTGAATTCTTTAGAATTTTCTATTCATCAAAAACAATACCACTGTTACACCACAATATTAATCCATAATTGTTTTATATTGATACACTTCACTTGTTTTCTAAATCACTATTATGTGGTCATTTTAAACTGTTGCCCTTTCTTTTCACTTTCTCTTTCCTCTACTAAAGTAAATAGATTTCATGCGCAGAGTTCACAGAAACTGATTGTTGCCATGTTTTGTGCTGATTGTGAGTATGCAATTTTACAAGGAAATTAAGTCTGAAGTCTTAAATGAGTCCAAACGTTTCATAAACTATTTACAGTACGTAATGTTTTACAGCTCGCTGGGTCGCCCCTGCCCCCAGCTTCCCTTTCCAGAGGACTTGGTGGGGGGAGGGAACGAACGGGATCCTATCTCAATTTTCCATTCACTGCTCTAATTTTCCGTCCCTCTTTTTTTCACCACATCCATTTTCCCCCAAGCCGTAGCGCTATACTTAGCATGTATGTGCTCTGTTTTATGGCTACTGTGGTGGTTGTGATCATACTGCTGTTGTAATCTCATGAAGAGAGTTTCAATCGAATTTCATCAGCTAAACCAAAAGGGGCTGGCAGCCTTTCCCGTCTCCATACGCTGTTGAATGAGCTACATTCTGGCACTCGTGATCCATAACAATAATTAGTTTTGATGATTCATCTCACCAGAAGGGATCAGAGAGAGGAATTGATTTGGCATAAGGCTTGTTAGGGTTTGAGCTGTTTTTTTGTGTGTGCATAAATTATTATTATTATTTTTTCCTCTGGGCAGAAGAAAATTTAGCTGCTGTTACAGATGCAGATTTCATTGTCAAGTTGTTAGCTATGAGCAATATAGAGTTTCAATCAGATAGCACATACTATCAAAATACTTCTACTGTTTTTTTTTTCTGAAGATATTATGGATAATTATATAGCTGAAAATTATTAGATTTCTGTTTTTATTTATCATTTATTATTTGTTATTCAAACTTTAAAATGCCTATATAATTAGGCTATTCATTTAATTGACATATTTATTTCACCCTCAGCTGAACCTGTAATAAGAGCTATCAGCGAAACAGATCTGGCCAACACATATTTGCATTCTGGAGAAAGTCAGAGGTTTTTGCAGTGTGTGAGCAATGTAGCCAATTACAGACATGTTGATTTCTTGAACGCAATGGCTAGTTAGAAGTGTTTAAGTCAGAATCCACTGACCATTCAAAACGCCAAAGTTTTTGTTCAAAGCTTAGTTTTCATTTCAATAAAGTGTTGACACGATATAAGAGATTAATTGTGTAGTGTAGAGTGCTTGATTATAATGGAACTATGTGAGAAACTTTAACTCTAAATGACAGGCTGATAGGTCTGGTAGTAATCACATTGTTATCTACACAGCACAGTTGATTGGTTCATCACATGAACAGCCAATGAGCTTGCTGCTTATCATTCAAATACTTGACCAGTGTTCGCTGTAGCAGTTTGAAGCATGCTTTCAGAAACCCTCCACCTTCCCCCAGCTCCACCTGTATAGATCTGCTATGTTATATGTGCAGCAGCGGTATACATTACATGCTCACAACAGAATGTGGATGCATTGGGAGTTTTTCGCAGCTGCAGCAGCGTGGCAGAACTGTTCCGCCAAGACCAAATACATTAACATTGCCATATATATTACCATGCTAATCTTTCCAAGAGTTGTCATGACAGAGCTAAAATGATTGACAGATTTTTTTTAATTATAAAGGGATAGCGCTCTTTGCATTCTTTCTAGGTTATATGTAATCCATTCAGAATTTGAATTTAACTCTCAGAATTGCAATGGTTGACATAGTCATAATAATCTAAATTTAATAGTAAACCACTTACTTTAGAAAGGCTGTGATGCACACTGGATAACAAGCACCGCACCATCATATTCTCTTATTCTCCTGACATTCTAAAATCTAATCTTCAAATCTAATCACCAGGTTCACTTCAAGAATGAAAAAAAGGGCGTTGATGAGTTTTACTGTAAAAGCAACACAAACTGAAAGAGTATGGGCAATTTTTATTATCTCTTTATATGAAACAGACTTTATTCAGTCCAGAAAAAGACTCTTGCAGCCTAGGGTGAAGTCAATATATACGGTAAAAATGATGTGAAACAAATATAATGTTTTAAATGGAAAACACGACAAAACAAATACTTTTTTCTCAAGAGAGGTCAAATAAGTGTCAGTCATTGAACTGCCAGTAGCGAATGAAATGTTGGGGTGGCAGTCGGGGTGGCCAATCAGATGTCAAATGCTCCACCACTGCATAAGGTCTTTCTGTCATTCAATCTGCTTTAGATTATATTTAAGTTAATATTTATTATTCATGTAAAACTTATATCAAGCATTTAATCATAAGCCTATAGATGGTACTTTTTTTTGGAAATAACAAGAAGCACACATTCAGTAACGTGAGTGGTGGTCTATATAAAGTTTACCTGCGTGTAAGTTTAAGATTGTGTGAGTGACATATGTCCATGCAGTGCTATTGTTTGATACATTCATATGGCATCAATATGCTCATACCAGTCTTGCCTTAAGCTGAGGCCTCTGGTGGTTGGCCCTCATGGCTAAATATACTGCTTTTCCTCACGTGGTTCTTCTTCTCAGATTACATTGTTTTTTTTTTAAAGAAAATGTTCCCACTAAAACCGGCCAAATTCATCACCCTCCAGCAAGAGGGAATTTTCAGCAGCACCTTGTTTTGTGTGTGCAGTGGTTTGTGTTTTATGCTGCAGGATGTCTTGCATACATTCAACGTGCTCTGCAGCCATGGCTTTGAGTCACACTGATAAGATTCATAGTGGTGGTGACAGGATAAGGACCTCGGTACGGATTCACTTACATGACACCCATATCCCACCCTTTACACCTCTCCCTCTCCCTCTGCCCCACACTCGTTCTGCTTTGCTTTAACGGGCTTCTATAGTGCTATATAGTGCCCTTAGATGGAGGCGCAATGCATGTTGTCTGCTCAACAGTTTTAGATTTATGTTGAGTATTTAAAACAGCAGGTGGCTGGTCAGCAGTGCTGGGCTAATTTGAGACTGTGGGCGGGGTTAAAAAATGTATAATCATTGATTTTATATGCATCCCCCTTCATGTCATAACAAATTAAGAATGACATCCTTTAATGATATTGTTGGTCAGCCTAAAATTAAAGTTTTGTCATTTGCTCATCATCATGAAAAAACACCTTTAATATGACTTGTGTGCTCTAATAACAGGATTTCTGCACGTCTTTAAAAAGTCTTAATTAGTCCTTCCACAAATTAAAACGGTATAAAGGCATTCAATCAGAAAAGAAGGAATAGAGGGTCTTAAATTCATAAAGTCATGGCATTAAATGTTGCATGCACTGCAAAAAATGAATGTTTTCCTCAGTATTTTTGTCTTGTTTTCCAATACAAATAACATTGAATCAAGATACGGTTGTTTGAGATGAAAAATTAAGACAAAGTCTTGTTTTCTGAGACATGTAACAAAATTGAAGTGAGTTTATGTTGGGAATGAAAGCTTGTTTTCTTTGAATTCAGTAGATTTTTCTGAGCCCATTGGCAGATATTTGCTATTTTTTAAAATCATAAACCTTCATTAAACTCCTTCATTTGGATCATTTTCACAGAAAACAAGACTTAGGTCATTTTGCTTCTCAAGAAAATGTATCTTGATTTAAGATTTAGACATTTGCGCTGGAAAACAAGACAAAAATGCAAATGAAGAACATCAATTTTTGCAGTGTGATAAGAAGGTATGGTAAAAGCTATGAATTAAGATGACAGATTTTTAGTGATTATAAAAGGAGCACTCTTTGCGTGCTTTCTAGGCTATATATAATCCATTCAGAATTTGAATAAAAGTTTTGTTTTTCATGATGCTAAGAGGACCAGCAGCCACATGGTGCAAAGCCACCCACATATAAATATGCGATTCACTCTCAAAATTGCAATGATTGACATTGTGATAACATGTCAGGATTGTCTAGTGCCACCCTAGACCCCTCTCTGGCTCCGCCACTGTATTTTTCTTGCGCTTGATCTGATAAATACACACAAAATTATGTGTGCATGTCTTAAGTGAAGTACATGTAAACATAAAGAAATTGGATGTGAATTATTGTATTGGATCCATGCATTGTCTTAAAGTGACAGCAGCCTATAAATACCTGCTGCTGTCTGTGTCATTTATGTTAACAAAAAAACAAAAACAGTTAAAAAAAATAATAATTATATAGTGTTATTATACAGTTAATTGTTACATTTCTATACCTGAATGCTACTATTTTATTTGTAACTTTGTTCTGTTGTATGTATCTATGTTTGTAATTTGTGCATTTGTTCTTTATTTCATTACTAACTGTTTACTTGTTTGAACTTTATTGGTTAGGCTAGAAGTTTTTGCTCTGGTTTCGAAGAAGTACTTCAAGTGTTCTTTAAGATGAGTGAGATCAGTAATTAATTAAACTAAATCTGATTGGTTCTTTGTGTTTACAGGACCCGGAAATGGGCGATGCAGATGCAGGAGGAGCTGGTGCAGTTGATCGATGCTGAGACCGGCATACAAGAGCTCCAAAAAGTAAGACCACCCATTTGTTTTTCAACACGCTAAACAGATTTTATGCAGCTATGAATATTTTATATACTTCCACAAAATAAAATACAAATATGAGTCACATTAGCTTGATAATTAGTATATATCCCAGCTATAGAGTGCTACAGCGGCTTTAGTTCCGGAAGTATGTTGAAATCCGGACGCAAGTTAAAATAATGATGGCTGATGGCTTCAACAAAAGCATATACCATTGATTAACAAACATCAGAGGTATTATAGATCCTGTTCAGTTTTAGACGTTTCCTACAAATCTATTCCCTTGAGAAAGCAATGGACTGCTAGTGCAGTAGTTCTAGAGTTCTACTTTCATGGATGAAGGAAAGTCGTGACATGAAGGTGAATAAATGATGACAGAATTTTCATTTTGGGTGAACTGGTACAACTTCAAAAGGAGCAAAACTGCATCAGCATCTCTGTCACCCAGTCTCAGCGAAACCTTGTGCTGTACGTCATGCAGTTTGCCATTCTGAAAGCGTTTGTGTCCATTGCCAAAGACTATTTACTGTGTGAGAAAGTCAAAGAATTTCATCAACCCACAATGCCTGCTGCCAGCTGTTAAGCTTGGTGGCGATCTTTAATGGTACATGTGGTCATCTTATAGAGGTCATGAGGTCCAGTGTTTTCTCTGAACCAAAGATTGTTCTATTATTATTTTTTTTACAGGACTAGGTACACATAGTGATACAATCACAAACTTTTACGGTGTATTTTAATGCCTCATTCACACTACTAAATAAATTAACAAGTATATCCCTCCAACTTTTTTAATTTATGGACTTTTTACAACAATATTGATGGAAACAGTTAGAAGAAAGACAGAAAGTGATAATTCTTATTTTGACCTTGATGTTAACATTATATTTATTATAGTATGTTTTTTATTTGTTATTCTATTCCAGTCTTCTCAGCACATCCTCATTATTGATGTTTTACAGTTGACCTTCTAACCACTAAATAATTGACTGTTTGGTTTAGCAATGTCTGAAAACTATACATTCTTGACAGCTTACTGTTTTTACATAGTCGTGTTTTGGATAACTTTACGGTGGCCGAGAGAGCTCAACGCGCTGCAAATAAAAAAAAAAAACACATGCAAATAGAAAAAAAAACAAGAAAACGTCTTCATCAATTTGACAACACACGCGCTGCAAATAATCACAACACAACCAAATAAAGAAACACAAAAAAAATAAAGAAACGCGCTGCAAATGCTCACAACACAACCAAATAAAGAAACGCGCTGCAAAAACAGAAAGGCGCTGCAAATGCTCACAAGCAAACAAATAATAGAAAATGCGCTGCAAATGCTTAGCATAAATAACAAATATTTATTGGGAGCATTTATGCTGGGGAACCTTTTGTGAGCTTAGGAGATGTTTCACAGAACCATTTAATGTAAATTCTTTGATGTGCTGAAAAATATATATATAGATTACTTTTTTGCGGGGAGGGGAGAGGGGGGCCCCAGATAGAATTTCTGTGGGAGAGGGTGGGGCGCTGGACTGAAAAATCCGTAACGTTGGCAGGTCTTATTTGCGGGCGTTATGATTTCTGTTTTGCAGGCGTGTCTTATTTGGTTGTGTTTTGGGAGCATTTGTGGTGCGTTACTTTGTTTGTGTTGTGTGTATTTGAAGCACATTTCTGTTTTTGCAGCGCATTTCTTATTTGGTTGTGTGGTGAGCATTTGCAGCGTGTTTCTGTTTTTCATGTGTTGCGAGTATTGCAGCACATGTGCTGGGTCAACTGATAAAGATATTTTCTAATTTGTGGGATTTTCTATTGGCATGTGCTTTCTGAAGTTGACCGCTATTGAGCCTCGCGGCAACTTAGACCACAAACCGTTGTTTACATTAGACTAATTTTGCAGGTACATTTTTTATAAATGCTGTGCGGTCTTTCATGGCTATAAGTGTGCCCCCCCCCCCCCCACCCCAACCCCCCCAACCCCCCCCCCCCCCCCCCCCCCCCCCCCCCCCCCCCCACCCCCCCACCACCCCCCCCCCCCCCCCCCCCCCCCGCTCAATAGATAATGTCAATTTGAGGACATTTCCGGCAAGTAAACCTGAAACCTTAAACCCCTCTCTTTATCTTTTTCTCTCAGATTTTCCTGCAGTTTCGGAACCACTATAATGTGAAACAAAACAACGCTACACAGCTGGTGGCAAAAGCTGCACGTGAAATCGAGAAACTTCTTGCCAGTCGTTCCAAAGCTCTAGAGGTAAGTAATGAGAATTATTACACATTATCATCTCATAATACAAAACATATAGCACCTTTAAGGGGTTTTGAGATATTTACACTGAATATACATGTGTGATTTGATGCAGTTTGGGTTATAACCATGCAAAACAATGGAATTTGCTTTATAATCATGCATATTTCCTGTTGAGGTGTATTCCATGTGTCTCAGAATAGCATACTTGAATACTACTTTTGCTATTTCATCTGTATGCATAAAATACCCAGATGATCTACTACATTTGCAAAAATGAGCAGTGTACAACCAAAATGTGCTACATGGAAACATGTGCACAGTGATATGTAATTAATACTATATCTATTATCAAAAAATAGTATATAGTGTAGATACAATGTAATATGTACTAAGCTAGTGTTCCAAACATACTCATTGTTTTTCTCTTCTCCGTTCAAACCCTTCCAATATTTAATATTTTTAGTAAATTAGATCTTGCAGAAAGATCCAGCTTGGATCGACCTGCATTGATCCAGCTCTGATAAAACCGGGTCCAGAATGTTGGCAGGGCTGCTTGAAGCTGAAAGTTAATTAGTTTGTCGATACACTCTGTCCTTTTGATTTTTTTTCTTGATAAACTGTATGCTGGGTGCCCTAAAAGCTACATTTCAAGTGCATTTTCCATTAATATATGAACAGAAATCATTATATATCATTATGCAGGCTAATTTTCCAAGATAGTGGAGAAATATTGCATGTTGTGTGTGCTTAAAGGGGTCATATGACGTTGCTAAAAATGAACATTATTTTGTGTATTTGGTGTAATGAAATGTGTTTATGCGGTTTGAGGTTAAAAAAACATATTATTTTCCACATACTGTACATTATTGTTTCTCCTCTATGCCCCGCCTTTCTGAAACGCGTCGATTTTTACAAAGCTCATCGGTCTGAAAAGCGAGGTGGGCTGTGATTGGCCACTTATCCAGTGCGTTGTGATTGGCCGAAAACCTAAAGCGTGTGACAGAAATGTTACGCCCATTAACATATTGTGATGATGCCCTGTCAGGCCAGAGCGATGATTCAAAAACATGAAACCGTCTTGGGAAAGAAACAGAGAGCAACATGCCCCGCCACCCAGACACGGCAATTTCCGTTGCCTCAGTGGGGCACCTGACTTGCTGTGCTTCTCCTGACGTCTCCTGTTTTTCTGCGCTGTGCTACTTCGGGCCAGCGCCGCGCCAAAGCCATTGAAACAACCACACGGACGTCAACCTCTTGCACTGAGTGCGGATACCTCTGAACCGCAGGCGAACTGTTCCCCCCAACACCGATGCTCCTCTACCTTCCCAACCCTCGCTGTTTGCTCGTCCGTGGCCACCTTCAGTTCACCCTGATCAAGGTGTGCTCCCTGAGAACCAGAGGACCTGGTACATTACACATGTCTGTGAGTAGGGACAAATGCAAGCAATCCGGCAACATCTTGTGCTTCTGCCTCTGCGCCGCCGGCACCCCGGCAAGATCAGTGGCTCCATCGTGTTGTGAGGAGAGTAGCAAACTTAAGGCCACAATGATATTGATACGACGCGTCGACTAACCGTATTGGAGGAAGAAGAACAGAAAGTAATGGATAATTAACGCATTTCACAAACGAAAAAAAACAGAGGCAACGACGACGGCGGGCATGTACGAAGGAGAGCAGGAAAGGAGACAGAGAAAAGTAGGCAACAGAGGCCGGGGAAGTAGAGGAAGGAAGAGAAATAACGATAATCCAACAGAGGAGCAGAGAAGGCGTAGGCTATAGTGCAACGTAGGAGCAAGAGGCCGGCGGGACTGAGACAAAGAGATAAATGAGAGAGAAGTAGAACGGTACAGGGGCTGACGTGAGCAGAAGGCGGGAAAGCACACGGCGGCAGGAGGGGCTGCGGCAACCACATGTGACGACCCAGGGCTGGACTACGCTTCGTCCACGGTGAAAGTCGATCCGGCGTTTCACAGCGCGAAGTTGATGTATTTCCTCAGCGACCAGCAAGGATCAGTTCCAGGCATGACGAAGCGATATTGTCCTCTTTTGGAAGGCCAAACAAAGTAGTTTCACTTTCACAACGAAACTCATAGCGCCTTCACGACATGGCGGCGCCGACAACAATACTACAGCGAGAATAAAAAAAAAGTTACACCTTCTTTCTTTGCGTGAACAATTGGGTGGCGTTATATATATTTCCACATTGTGACGTAGACATGTGGGGGGGTGTTAGAACGAGCTGTTTTAGGTAGGCGTGGTTGACTCTTAACTTTTATAAAGAATATCTCTTTGGATTTGAGACTTTAGTCTTTGCAACTTTACAGATCTTCTTTATGCACCAAGAGCTTGTAACACTCCAAAGAGAAAGGAAAAAATTGAAATCGCATCATATGACCCCTTTAAGCAGGGTCAGTCAGTGTTATAAATGTTTAACTCTTGCCCCTGAAGTGCAGGTGATGTATATGGTAGACTGTGTGGAGCTGCTTTTATTGGTCAGCATTAAACACATCACTGACAGCTCACCCTGATGACTAAATGAAAGTATTGACCTTTCACTCTCTCTCTCTTACTGTGTCTTTCCTTTTTTTTCCTCTGCTGGCTCTCGTCTGTCATGTTTAATTGGTCTGAATTAAGTGCTCTTGTTTTAATGGATATGGAAGCACTGGTGTGCCTCATATGATGGAAATAACTGCTCTTAGGTCATTGGATCTGTAATAGCTGACTGTGGTGTGAGGACAGCTTGGCTCTTTGCTTCTCTATCCATTTGTGTGTATGTGTTTTTGGCAGATTGTCTCTACCTTCAGTCACATTGCCCAAACTGGTTGCTGTCCTCATGTCACCCCATTTAAAGTAGTCTTTACCCAATGTTTTCCCTCTGCCGTCCACCAGCACAAACACAGACTTGCTTGTGTTCTTTGCTCTCTTTATCACATTCAGAACAAAAAAGATTTCAGTGACTCATTGGAGTTTCTTGCGCATCCTGCCTATAATTAGAAGATTCACAAGTACATCAGGTTTGGCATCTCTAATGAATCAAGAAGAAAATACATTTAAATGCAGCTAATTCAATTTTGTCGTTAAGCACTGAAGCGTACTTGTTTACAATGTTTACGTTTATGGTAGAGTATATTGATTTTATAGTTTTATTACAAGAACTGCAAAGCTGAATTTTCAACACAAGGAACATTTAATACTAAGAATATTAATTTATTTCTAAGAATAGTAATCATTTTGATTGTCGAAAAACACTTGTGCTGCCTTTTTGTGAAATTAATCCTATTCATCAAATAATCCTGAAAAAATGTATAATATAATAATATATATAAATAAGGAAGAGAAGTGGACAGAAGGAAAAATGTCAGCACACCATGGCTCCAAAAAAAAAAAAAAATATTGACAGACTCACCGAAATAACAAGTTGAGCACACAGGCTGTTCTTATGAATATGTTATTTTTTAATAAAATATTTTGTAGAATATATGATTGTATAGTTTTATTAAATAACGGTTTTAAAATGTAATTTATTTCTATGGTTTTTCAGCACAAAAAAATTTAATACTAAGAATACTAATTATTTTCATTGTCAAACACTTGTGCTGCCTTTTTGTGAAATGTTGTGATGTATTTATTTATTTTTGTTTGTGGAAACAGTAATAAATTTTTTTCAGGTTTGTTTGATGAAACAGTTTGCTGAACCTTTGCACGCTGATTAGTGGCCTTGCATGCTAAAATAAATCAGACATGCATGCAACAGTTTATTTTTCTGTCTCTATAGCACAGCTGAAAGCTAAAGATATACAACCAATTATTTTTTTCAGACGGGACATGTAATCTTAGCAATTAATTTGCACACTTTTAGCAGGCATTTATACTTTTGTAAGTCCTACAGCTCAGGAACATTATTTATGGAGTCGCTCATATTCCAGTAAATAGCATAACAGGGAGTGAAGCTTTGGCCAAGGACAGTTGTAAGAGCAGATCTAGACATGTTTATCAGATAATCTCACCCATCTCTTGACAGTCAGCACACATGACTTTGTACAATCTTGATTTATTCCTGACATCTGTTTGCAGAATCCGTTTTGCTTTATGTACAGTAAATAGTCAGTAAGTTATTGTGGCACCAGCTATCAGATTAACCTGCATCTTAAGTGGGCGGTGCTTGGTTGAATCACATTATCTTTAAACTCATCTACCAAGAAAAATCTTATCAAAAGAAACTGCTTTTTCTCGAGAATTCTTATTCCATAGCAGGAAGCCAACTGTCACTCTGATGATAAGCATATCTTGCCGATTATGTAGTGCTGTTCATGTTCCTGTTGTTTTTTCCTGAGTGACCCCTCGGGCGCAGGATGGCCACAGATCATGTCTTGTTCTAATCTATATCTGCTGGATGGGGCCTGACTGATCTGGAGGCCAAACGTGACTGTGGACCGCTGTGGTTGGATTAGACTGATCGATTGATTGGCAGCTCAGTTAAGTTGATCAGTGGGAGTCTTTAATTTGGAGCCATCCATCAGCAGCTGTCTGCGCGGTCGATGGGAGTTAACGGAGGTTGCTTGACGTGCGGTCGGGATGCTGTGTTGTCTAACAGGAAACTGAAGGTGCTGCCTGCTGATGGAGACTGTGTTATCCTAAACGTCAATCAAATCATGTAAACAGCAAATATGTCTCACTCATGCCCCTCTCTCTCTCGCTTGACTTTATTCCAATTACAGCAATTCAGTTTATAAACATGAACCTTTCCTTGTCAGTCTCTGTTTCTTTAAGCTCTCTCTCTCCAGCTGTTTTCTGGACATCGCTTTTTTTTATCCTACTGACCTCCCTATACACCAATGAATTTAAACTAATTTAAAGAGTACGTAATATAATATAACATAAAATGGAGCTATCATCAAATGTGGGTATATTTTGACCTTACAATAGTTGTTTTGGACTGCATTTATTAACCTCAAGCATTCGTCTGGTCTCCCAAGATATTTATAATCACAGAAAAAAATATATTTATATTGATTTGATAGGTTTTATTAAAAAAAGTTTTTTTTTTTTAAAATATAATTATTTCTGGAGGAAAAGTTGAAAAACGTATACTAAGATATAATTTAATTGTTGAAAACACCTGCCATATGTTGTGAAATCTTGTGCTTTTTTGTGGAAACTGTGAAACAGTTTAAGAATTCTTTCATAAAAAAAAAAATAATTATATATATATATATAGATATAGATATCTATATATATATATATATATATATCTATAATATATGAAGAGGTCGATGCAAAAGCCTCTAAGTGCATTGCAATTGTCATCTGAACTGAGCATTTTGATCAGGCTGCTTGTTTAGGTTCAGTAAATTTTATTCATGGCAATAAATATATAAAATAAACAGAGAAGTTACAGTAGAAGAAAAAAAGTAAAGTCAGCACAACATGGCTCCAAAACATAGTCATTTTTACCTTACTATGGTCGTTTTGGACTTCATTTGTTGACCTCAAGCATTCAACCTGGTCACCCAAGGTATTATAAGAAAAAAAAAAGTTTTTTTTTGGGGAACTATTCAGTAAATGCAAATAGCATCCCGGTTTATTTATGTATTGATTTGTTTGTTTATTGTTTACAGGATTTATGTTTTTCATTTATGTCAGTTATTTTCCAATTTCGTAAATTCCAAATCATTTTATTTTGATGTATTTCTAGACAATAACAAAATCACACAAATTGTGGTTTTAAACTGTATTTAGACCTGTCTCATGTTTTGGTTACAAGATTACAAATATTGCAACCTCATTTAAAATTATAATGATAAACAATATACACAGATAACTAAAACTAATAACCTTTTTTTGTTCTCTTGAGGTGACATTTTTGTAATGTACCATCTGTCAATGCCCATTAAAATGAAAAAACAAAAAGGTGTAGGTTTTCTTTGAAAACTCCCTAAGTTTTTTTTTCTTTTTTTTTTTTTTAATTAATTAATTAATTATTCATAAATTATTACAAACAAACGGCAGGTAACAAAGAACATCCTCAAGTAATCTTTGTTTTATTTACAACTTTAAAAAGTCATTTTTTACAGTGTATGAAATGAAGTTTAAAAATTAAATAAATACAATTTTAAGAGCTGCCTAGCCTATTTTGTACCCAATTCATGAAAAGTGTCATATGCAGATGAAACTAAATGCAGTAACTAAAACCTAGTTAGTTTACCTCGTATAACCAAACTGAAATGGAAACTCCTAGTGACTCATAGGCAGGAACTACACACAGATAATGCACAGGAGAATCAATTTACACTGCTTTTCAGTAGAGTTTGATGTTATTGCTAAGATAAACCCACAAAACTTTACCAAGCATAAAAAAACACAAGATTTGAGAATAATAATTTTAAGTTTGATCTTTTTTTGATACTTTATACTTTATTACATAAAAATAGTGTATTTTACTCAACACCTCCTTTATGTCAGGAAAGTGTATGTGTCTTAAAGGGATAGTTCACCCAAAAATGAAAATTTGATGTTTATCTGCTTACCCCCATCCAAGATGTAGGTGACTTTGTTTCTTCAGTAGAACACAAACGAAGATTTTTAACACAAACCTTCTGTTTGTCTTATAATGGAAGTGAATGGGAATCACGGGTTTGAGAGTCAAAAAAACATACACAAACAAAACCAAATTAAACCCTGCGGCTCGTGATGATACATTGATGAGTAAAGACACGAAACGATCGGTCTGTGCAAGAAACTGAACAGTATTTATATCGGTTTTTACCTCTGATTCACCGCAATGTCTGAACTGTCCTGAGCGCGTTCTCAGACGCGCCTTCTTCATCTTCTTACTTTACGGCGAATCGCAGATTTATAAGTGCATTACCAACACCTATCTCTCAAATGGACCATTGAAACTCCCAATTGAGATTGTAGATAGAGATTATAATGAGCGATTTGAGAGTAGGTGGCGGTAAGCATTCTATAATATAAACCCGTATCATGTCTGCGATGCGCCGGGTTAAAGCCAAAGAAGGGGAAAGAAGAAGAGCGTCACGCACGGCTTGTTTTGGTGACGCGTCAGGACAGTTCAGACCATGTGCCCCGTGTGAAATCAGAGGTAAAACAAAAAACTAATAAATACTGTCAGTTCTTGCCCAGGGGAACGATCTGTTTCGTGTCTTACACATCAAGTATCGTAAACGAGTGTGCAGGGTTTAATTGTTTGTTTGTGTTGTTTTTTTGACTCTCAAAAAGCCCTCGTTGATTCCCTCCACTTATTATATGAATTTTGAAGCTGCAACGGTTGAGATAAAATATCGTTTGTTGTTATGCTTGGGAAGAAACAAAGTCACCTACATCTTGGATGCCCTGGGGGTAAGCAGATAAACATAACATTTTCATTTTTGGGTGAAATATCCCTTTAAAGTTCCGTGGGCAGCTTAAGGTTTTGGAACAGAGCCAGTGTGTTTATGTATGGTAATTCAAAGTTAATATTTTTCTTGTCTGCTTCTCTTTTTTGGGAGAAAAGTAAGGAATAGAAAGAAAAAGAAAGAGGTGCTTTCACAGTGATCTGAGAGCCCAACTGCTAAATGCTGCATCAAAAGGAAGAAAAATGAAAAGCAGGACAGAAAAAGAGAGAGACAAGGGAGAGAGTGCCATTTGCATCCATCAAAAGGGAAAGAACAGATGGAAAGGAAGGGTGTTTGTTTGCTCTCTCTTTGATATGGCAGATAAAACAGCAGCAGCCAGTTCCGTCGCTCTATGCGCTGATTCTTAGACAGTCAAATATCATTAGAGCTTTTGGAAACTAGATTGCAGACTCTCATGGGCCAGTACTGTATACACCAAATTTATCTGCAGGAGCCCATTCCCTCTCCTCTCCACACTTGTCTCTTATCCTTTCAGTCTTTCTGTTGATGATGTGCTGTGAAGGGCCAAGGAGCTTCAGGATAACATCAGTAAACAGCACTGGGTTACAGTTACAGTACAGTTAGCTTGTTAACCTATACTTCCTACTATTTCTTGTTGTTTAAGTAATAAATTATTATTTTTCTGTTGATTAAGGGGAAAGGGCAGCAATAGTTAACTGGTCCCACAAGAATATAAAGACTATACAGTACATACAGAGTACATCACTTTTGAGCTATGAGACATTGTACTATATCTGTATACAGTATATGTAATATGTATGTTATATTATATTATGTAAAACTAATAGTAATCGTTGTCTTCTCCTTCGGCTTATTCCCTTTATCGGGGGACGCCACAGCGGAGTGATCCGCACAGTCGATTTTGTCATATGTTTTACGCCAGATGCCCTTCGTGCCGCAACCCACCCCTGAGAGTGCGACCCCAGTGCTGGGACACACTCACTCGCTCATTATGTAAACCTAGTAATACTTTAAAAAATGTCTATATGATTATGTGTGTGTTTAAAATATTTATATAATTTGAACAAGTTATGTATTTGTATACCTGTACTTGTAAAACTTATACAAAGACAAAAAAAATATAATACAGAAATATTAATATGTTATAATAATGATAATACTAGTAATAGTGGAAAAAATATTTGTATGTATATATGTATGTATGTATATATATATACATGTGTGTGTGCGTGTGTGTGTATATACTGTATATATATATCTAAAAAGATTGTATTTTACTGTAAAACTTTACAAGATAACAAAAATGAATAACAGTAAAAATAATAACGAGTTATAAAAAAAAATAGTAATAATGAAAAAAAAAAACTGTATTTGTATATATTTTTATTATACAGTGGGGCCAAAAAAAGTATTTAGTCAACACCAATTGTGCAAGTTCTCACACGTAAAAAGATGAGAGAGGCCTGTAATTTCATCATAGGTATACCTCAACTATGAGAGGCAAAATGAGAAAAAAAAATCCAGAAATCACATTGTAGGATTTTAAAGAATTAATTGGAAAATTCCTCTGTAAAATAAGTATTTGGTCAATAACAAAATTTCATATCAATATTCATCTTTGTTATATACCCTTTGTTGGCAATGACAGAGGTCAAACGGTTTCTGTAAGTCTTCACAAGGTTTTCAAACACTGTTGCTGGTATTTTGGCCCATACCTCCATGCAGATCTCCTCTAGAGCAGTAATGTTTTGGGGCTGTAGCTGGGCAACACGGATTTTCAAAAATCCTCCAAAGAAAAGAGCATGAGGAGAGGGAGTAGACGAAGAGGCCGAGGGGATAGGGGAAGGGGATGTTTTCTATGGGGTTGAAGAATATGGAGACTGGATAGGCAAATCCACCAAACCAACAACTCCAGAATTTGAAATGTGATTTCTAGAAGACACTAATTAGCTTTTTGCCCGGGCGTTGTTGTGTTTGGGTAATCATTTGTCATGCTGGAAAGACCCAGCCAAAGTTTCATCGTCAGTGCACTGGCTGTGGAAGAGGAGGTGGTTTTTCACTCAAAAATTTATCAGATACATGGCCCCCATTCATTTCTTTAGTTTACAAGGACAGTCGGGCTGGTCCTTGCCAGGGGAAAAAAAACAGCAACCCAAAGATGATGTTTTCACCCCCATGCTCTCACAGTAGGGTATGGGTTCTTGGATGCCAAAACTCCGCATTTCTTTCTACCTCCAAACACGACCCAAGTTCAAGTTGAGTTTTTTTTTTACCCAAAAAGTTTTTCCTATTTTGGTTCTGACCATATGACATTCTCCCAATCTTTTTCTGGATCATCCAAATGCTCTCTAGCATACTTCAGACGGGTCTGGACATGTACTAGCTTAAGCAGGGGGAGACTTCTGGCACTGCAGGATTTGAGTCCCTGATGGCGTAGTGTGTTACTGATGGTAGCCTTTGTACTTTGGTCCCAGCTCTCTGCAGGTCATTCACTAGGTTCCCCCCGTGTGGTTCTGGGATTTTTCCTCACAGTTCTTGAGATCTTGCGTGGAGCCCCAGATCAAGGGAGATTATCAGTGGTCTTGTATGTCTTCCATTTTATAATAATTGCTCCCACAGTTGATTTCACACCAAGCTGCTTACCTATTGCAAATTCAGTCTTCCCAGCCTGGTGCAGGTCTACAATTTTGTTTTTGGTGTCCTTTGACAGTTCTTTGGTCTTGGCCATGGTGGAGTTAGGAGTGTGACTGTTTGAGGTTGTGGAAAGGTGTCTTTTATACTGATAACAAGTACAAACAGATGCCATTAATACAGGTAAACAGTGGAGGACAGAGGAGCCTCTTAAAGAATAAGTTACAGGTCTGTGAGAGACAGAAATCTTGCTTGTTTGTAGGTGAACAAATACTTATTTTACTGAGGAATTTACCAATTAATTATTTAAAAATCCTACAATGTGATTTCTGGATTTTTTTTTTCTCATTTTGTCTCTAATAGTTGAGTTGAGGGGTATATCTATGGTGAAAATTACAGGCCTCTCTCATTTTTTTTAAGTGGGAGAACTTGCACAATTGGGGCTGACTAAATACTTTTTTGCCCACGTAAATTTCAAAATTTTACAAATGTTTATTATTAGTTTAATATTTTTCTTCATATTTATGCATTATTGTAAAAACTATACGAAATAAAGAAACAAATTATGATAATAAAAAAAGTAAGATATAATTGAAAATAATTTATGTAATGATGTATTATTTGTTTGTTTGTTTTTATGTCTCTTATATAGCTTTACAGTATATATTCAGTAGTATAAATGATAATAAAAAAAATAACAGTAAAGACTCAAATTTATAAAAACACATAATATATGAAAAAACTACCAATTATTTGTATATATGTTTATAATACATGTCAAAATGTTAATTGTTCACAATTATTTTTATTATGTTTAATTATTTTTTTCATTATAATGAATTATGACAAAACATAGACGAGAATAAGAAAAAAAATTATGATTTAATTTTTTAAAAAAATTTAAAAAAAAAAAAAAAAAAACACCATAAAAAAAAAAAAAAAAAAAAACCCCCCCCCCCACCCCCCCCCCCCCAATAAAAAAAAAAGAATAAATAAAAAAAAAAAATATAAAATAAAAAAAAAAAAAAAACAAATTGTTAAGGATTAAATTTGAAAAATTATTTTTTTGTCATTTTCTTATGATATATAGCTTATTACAATAAATAAATTTCTTACCAGTAGTTATAAATTATATAAAAATAAACTAATTCCTGCTCTCATTAAATGTATAAAAATATATTGTATAGCCTTACATTTTCTTTTATTTGCAAATCATGAAGCATCTAATGTAATCTAATTTTCCATTCCAACACTGCTTGTAGTCTTACTCAACTTCTATGAATGTCTAGACTGACTGATTAGATTGTAGGAAGGAGAACTGCACCTTGGGAAATGTACTGAATTAGTCACTCATTGTAATGGGGAAGAGTGAGGACTTGAAGGACTTGAAGGACGAAGGAAGGGTATGACGTCAGATTACAATACCCATAAGTGTCCAGTGCTTCTCAGAGGACAAACGGCGGTCACAGGTACCACATGTCAAATAACCGAACTAATTGAGCAGCGTAAATGACTGTGACTTTCATAACAACTTAGAAAATAGGAAAGAGACCTTGTTTGTCTTGATGTTCTCAGCACGCTTTGTGTTGGAAATATGCTGAGCTATAAAGCATAGTGGTCGCTGGCAAAACATTACACATTACAATCATACATTATGCTTGGTTGCTACAGTACCTTGGCTCCATACAGGCACTGCTAAACTTAGCCGTACCGCCTGTCTCCAAACAACAAATGTTATAAGAAACAAATGATAGAAGGCTCACGCTAACTTCATGCAAACTCCACCAACCTAATATGAGACGTAATGAAGCACTAGTGTGAGAGCTGGCAGTAGTTAAAGTCTCATCTCAAGCAATGCCAAGCTGCTTAATTATAGTGCTGTCCACCCACAGTGGGACTGTACCGGAAGATATTTTCACTTCTGGTTAAACACCCTGTACTGGGAAATGTAATGGGATGTTACGAGCTTGGGTAATCTTACAGTTGATTCACGGATGTTTTTAGTGAGATCGAGAGGAGAGAGGCTGGTGTATGTCCAGTTGTTGAGGTTCGGATAGATATAATGCACACAAATGAGATTAAGCATATAGAGTTATGCAGTGAATATGGAGATTTTAGCCTAAATGGTTTGGTGTTGGAAGAAACGCTAGAATTCTTGTTGAAATCTCTGATCTTTAATTTCAGATTTGGCAAATTGGAGCAAAGTTTGCATTATTGTTGAGATCTGTTCTGAATTTGTAGATACACGTGAGATCACTGGGATCTTTTTCACAGAAGCAAAAGAGCAAATTCTCTATTTGATCCCCATTTAATCTTATTGCTACTCAGCAACATTAGTGTAATCAATTTAAGTTAATGAGCCAATGGTAGAAATGCTCTTTTAAAAGATGGATGGAGTGATAGATGAAAGGCCATCAATATTCATCTTGGTTGAACTGTTTCAAAACTAATGTATAAAAGATTATTATAGTACCCTCACAAACTTGTTAGCATTTTTACATTTTTATTTAGTTATAAAATACATTTTATTTTATTATTTTATTTTAATTGTTTATTTTTTTATTATGATTTGATTTAAATTGTTTTGTATTTTATTGTTTTGTTTTTTTAATGTTCTAACAATGTAGATATTTTCAGGTTTTACTATCCTAGTGGGGACATTATTTATATTGTTTTGTTTTGTGTGTTTTGTGTTTTGTTATGTTTTGTTTTGTGTTTTGTTTTATTTTGTGTGTTGTGTTTTGTTTTGTGTTTTGTCAGTGTTCTAACAATGTAGGTATTTACAGGTTTTGTTATTCCAGTGGTGACGTTTGGTAAAACAAGGAACTTGATCCACACACATATACACAGAGCCATCTGTTTTAAAGCACATTGTGGTGGTGTGGATCAGCTCCCTCAGCCTCAGGCTGGTCTTCAGTATGTTGAAGTGTAGTGCTGGACACCAGTTTCATCACGTTGTGCTTGGAACAGTGACAGGTGGTGGATCCCCAATAAGCATCACACTCTACCCACCTTGAGCCAAAATGGCTCCTGTTGCACACTGGCAAGCCAATACAGTTTACTATGCCACAAGCCAACATGGCTCCAGCTCCCATCAGTCTTTGCCAGGCTGAACACGATAAGCGTTATAGGGATCATAGTTTCTTATTATAATCTGTGTTTACTCTGTGCTGAGAGGTGTGAAAACTCCTCGATTACCACAAACATATTTTCACGTGCTTGTGTTTGTAGCTGGAGTACTGATATCTACAAGTGAATCTTGAGAGAACTTCAGAGATTCATTCTCTCCATGTTGTTGAGTCACATTCGAAGGGTTAACAACATGGACGCTTTCCAGCAAGAAAGACTTCAGCTTCACATTTTCATTTGAAAAGTGAATACATTTACCCTATTCATCTCATTTCGATTTGGCTGGCAGTCATGTTACTTGTTACAGGTCCAAGCGGGGAAAGCATTAAGATTGTAGGATAAAATTTACATATTTATTTAAGGAAAAGCAGATATTTGTAGTTTCAATGCTGTGACTGTTTATTTTAATTCCTTGACCATTTCCTTGAATCATATTTTACATTCACTTGTTCATTGTGGCACTGAGTTGTGACAGAAATGTTTATAAATGTAGAACACAACCTTTTGAGCACTTACTATGGTACTACCATGTTTTTTTTTTTAATGCATTGGAGTCTGGTAAAAAAAATACCATAGTATGTGAATATGGTACTTATCAGGACAATGGTGTTTTTCAGGTTTGGGCAAGTTGTATTATTGTATACATTGTATTTATTACAATATTTGCTGACCAGTATTTGTGTTATCTTTTAAATTTTTTGCCATTTCATGAATTGTTTTATGTTTTATATATGTTTTACATGTATGTTTTCATGCATCCATCTTAAAAAATAAGCCTATGAAATATTTACTGTGTAAAAAGTGTAACAACTACTTACAGTACCAATAAGAACAGGTTTTTTGTCCTTGTTTAAAATGGTGTTTATATACTATATACTCTAGTTTAAGGTCAGTAAGATTTTTAAAATAATGCTTTAAAAAATACATACAATAAATCGTATCAAATATTACAATTTAAAAAAATCAGTTTTCTATTTAATTATATTTTAAAATGTAATTTATTCTGTGATGCAAAGCTGAATTTTCAGCAGCCATTACTGCAGTCTTCAGTGTCACATGGACTTTCACAAATCAATCTGCTGATATGGTGATTAAGAAACATTTCTTGTTATTATAAATGATGAAAACAGATGTGCTGTTTAATATTTTATTATGCTTTTGTAGTGTTCTTTTTAGTACTTACTGTATTTCATTTTATATTATAATGCAGTTGTTACAGAGAATACTGTACATTATATTTAGCAGCTGTTAAAATAAGAAAACAATAAACAAAAAAGAAACAAAAGAGAAGTCAGATCCTGTTAAACTAACTGAGCTAAATGACACACATTCACAACAGCAGGGAGACATGACAAATCCACCCTGCAGCATTTCACGCCAATTCTTCCATCATCCCTCAACACTGTGGCAGGATTCAAAGGGTAATTGGCTGACTTTTGAAGAGCTTGTCAAGGCCCAACAAAATGTGGCTTATTTAATGGTAAATGTCGGGCTGTTACAGAGACACATAAGCCTGTAAGTTTTCTTTTAATCCACGGAGAATGAATGAACTGGATGTTCTGAATAGAGTTTTACTTTTCTTTAATGTTAAAATGCCCTCATCAAAGCAGAATCTACATATATATTATTTAATTATCGCTGTAATTAGTCATGTAATTATGCTAGCCAGAGGGCATGTACTGTATAACCCCTGTTTTGTTCATGTGTGAACGTGTGTGCATTAGTCCTTTGTTGATTCCCTATAGTTTTTTTTATGTCTTCTTTTTTTTGCTAAGTATTCTGGGAATTAAAGGCTAGATAGACAGGAGCAGCAGATGTTTGTGTTCTCAGCATGTACAGTGATGCTCTGCACATCAGTTGTTTGTACAAGACTGACTAATTAGCTACTAATGTATAATGCAAGTGTGTGCGGTGCTCAAAAAGCGCTGTTAAAGATTTGATCTCTTGTGCTTCTCTGCATACATTAGTAGAACAATCACCTGGGATTTCCCTTATTGTGTTATTAGCCTCATTATGGCTGATACAGGTCTGACCTTTAACTGTACGCTGTGCTTAGGTGAATTACTGTAAATATTAATAATAATAACAACTTTCAGTTCCAAAAACAGTGAGAAGAGAGTCTAATTATGTACTGGATTGATAAACGAGATGGATTATATGCACATACTGTATGTCAGAGGGATGTCTTACTGTTTTCGGTGTGCAGTACTGGTGAAAAAGTTGCTTGTTTCAGCTTTTTGATTGACAAAAACATAATAGCATAGGTTTAATAAGTGTATGTTTTTCAATAAAAATAATTGCTGATGGGACAAATTTAACCCTCTGAGGTCAGTGAACACGCTGGTGCATTCAGTTGCATTTTTTCTTGATAACAGTCAAAAGAACTAAAAAAAAAACTTCGATTTTGGGTTGCACAGAGAAGAGTAATATCATTCGAAACCATAAAGGGTCTACATAAGAAATATGATGTCAGTTTACGTTTTACTTTGAAATTGAGGTTAGATCTAAATAAATAAATAAATACATGCATACATACTGTACATAAATGTTTAGTTCATTACAAAACAATCCAAAAAACATTAGTTTTATTAAAAATAATACTTCAAATAATCCAAAAGAGAGACAACTTGAATGAATGAATGAATGAATGAATGAAGTTTAGGTTTAGTTATTTAAAAAAAAATCACATTATCCAAAGGTGAGACACCTTATACTTATAGAACCAGGCGAATGAATGAATGAATGAATTGATCAATCAATTAATAAGTCAGTCAATCAATCAATAAATATTTTTAAATTTAAAAATATTTTTGTAATACTTTTTTTTGTTTGTTGAAGCCTCCTGGTGGGCCCTTACAGCTCTATAGTATCAGCTTTCTCACATGGAAGAGGGGCCCATGCACAAAAACATTGTTCCAGACCCTGTGAATTTTAGCGATGACCCTGATCAGTCCGAGATGAGACATGTTTCTCTGAAAATCAAGGCTCTTGCCATGCAGATTGTGATGGCCTTCCTGGGTTGTGTGACAGTAGGGGCCAGCACTAAGACAAACACACACCCCAGTCCTAATGCGACCATGCCACTGGGGTTGTTATGGCAACAGCTCATCAGAGTGCGTAGACCCTGGGGTCAATGTTATTATGGGATGTCTGGAGTGGGTGGGTGGAGAGGTTTCATCATCTAGCCATGCGTTACACTTATTTGTTCATTTCCCCTGGAGGATTGAGTGATTAAAAAAACTGTATTTTTAGTCTTCTTATAATGGGGAGACTCCGGTGAACCTTTTGTGTGGAATAAGATCACAAAACTCTGAAATTCCACTATGTCCCTACAGCATAAAAAGCCTTCAAAGCCGTTTCACCATTATGCAAGATGTGCTTATGTTGGCTTTAATTAGCTTTAGTGGCATTTATGCTCTTCTGATGTCATTTATTCTAGCAGCGGTGATATCAAGCTGATGTTTTAAATGTTTTATTGCTGCCTTCAAGTCATGTCAGAAAGATCGTACGAAGGTCACATGAATGGCACAACAATGGCAAATTGTAATTAGCAAAGAGAAACATGGGGTTTTCTTTAAACGCTTAGTTGCTGTGAATACCTTTACATTTCTGTGTGGATATGATATGGGGATAGTTTTACTCAAATGAAACGGTCAAATGCTCATGAAGTGACTCTCAGAGCAGTTCTGGAGATGTTGTTCATGTATTTATGTCCTCGTTATTAGCATGACTATTATTAACATATTGGCTGTTTATTAGTACTTGTAAAGCATATTGTGCATGACCATATTCTACATCCCTAATCCTACCCAATACCTAAACTTAACAACTACCTTACTAGCTATTAATAAGCTTATACTACTAATTAGGAGTATATTGAGGCTAAACTCATAGTTGATGGTTTGTTAATAGCGAGAATTGGACCTTAAAATAAAGTGTGACCATTTTTTCTGTTTTACATTTATGTTTGTTAGTTGCACCATGATTTCTGCACTAAACCCTAAAACACCATTAAGTTTCAGCCTTTATTCTAAATTTCCAGAAAATGAGAAACCAACTGTTTATTTGATAAACGTTTCTCGAACTCATATCTAGCAGTGAGCATCAAATGAGAATTTCTTAATTTGCTTTTAGTCCCCTGGTTACTCCTAATCTTCAATCTCATTTAAAAGCCAATAAAAACGAAAACTAAAAAAAATAAAATAAAGATACATAAAGAAAAAGGCTCCGGGACAAGTTACAGGAATGGGATGTGAAAGTTCCCAGGGGAAATTAGGCGTACAGTGAGTTTCTAGTACAGACAAGATTAAAAAATGATGCCATTATACTGTTATTAACCTAATCAGTTGAGGAGACCTGGACCGGACCTGAGCTGCTGTCTAAATTTAGTTTGCCGTCACTGAGGGGTTTTCACATAGGCAGAGAATCTGGAGTAAAGGCTGAATGCAGGTCAGTCTGAGAAAAATGTGTCTCCTCAACCGTTTAATATGAGGTTTAAAGCTGAGCTTCATTTTCCTTCATTAAAACCAACTGTTGACTGAATGATAAATAAATTAGCCAATTGTATTGGAACTCTGTCATGTTAATGCATTTATTTGGTGTTAAAAAGTGTCTGAATGTTAACGTTTGGTTCTGAGGCTCTTTTATTAAGTTTGAGAAAATCAATGAAGCTCAACTTTCTTATATAGATGATCACATATTGTTAAAACTAATGTTTTTATGTTCTTTTCTGGTTTAAGATGATGATTTATAGGCATTACAGTATACTCTATACCAAAAGTTTGGGGTCAGCAAGATTGTTCATTGTTTTTATTTGCTCAATAAGGCATATAAAGACAGTACAGTAAAGACAGTAATACTGTGGAATATTTTAAAAATTGTAAATAACTTTTTTCTATTTGAGTATATTATCAAATGTAATTTATTTCTGTGGTGCAAAGATTAATGCATCTAAAGTATTTCTTCGTTTAAATATCATGCATTCTTTAACACTTTGATCTCGCGTTCCTTGTGTTTGTAGGCGCTGCCGACGGCTGCGGAGAACCTGCAGAAGGAGCACCAGTGGAAGGATGATCTTGATGTAATGCTTCACACATTCAACACATGGTTCTAAACACTCTGAAACACACACACACACACACACACAGGTGGAAGAAATAAGGCTGTAAAACTTTTGCCAGGGCATGTTTTCAATCAGTCCTTTATTGGATAAGAACAGATACGGACACTTATTTACAACTCGTATCACATTTATGTTCTGTCTCATTTAGATGGTTATGATGTTTAACTTTATGTCTTATGCATTATTGAAGTTAGAAATGATTGGCCACATCCTGGTATCAGGCCACGGCATTTGAAGGTTTATCACTATATCAAGTATTGATGTCACTTATCAGCGATTACCTACAATGTACGACGAGAAATCATTCTAATTTGCAGAGAAGGATTATATTATTTTGAGATTTGCTTACAAGATTATTACTGTGATGTTCTTGTCCATTTGTTTTTTTTTTTTTTTTTTTTTTTTTTCTTTTATTCTAGTTGTATGGGAGTATAGAATGTGTCATGAACTCTAAGTATGTATTCGTGAATGTAGTCTATGTATCATATACTATCTACTGTAGCGAACATGTGCCCTGACTCCCAATATAATTCATTTCTGGTCTTAAAGCATGATCTAGTGGTTACGGACTTTTTCACAGCTATTTAAATAGGGTTGTCTAGGATTGTAGGAGAATCACTTTTAACTCATAAGAAGTTTCAAAACAGTTATAATCGAGATATGCGATATTAATCGAATATCTGGTTAGTCTAGAGAGTATTGGCAAGATAAGATAGATCCCAAACCAGTGTGATTGACCTGACAGATAATATGTTGTGACGCCTGTGTTTACCACAGATTAGATACCGAGATCTTATATGTAGTCAGTCTGGGCGTGTAGACTTTGATAATGCATATTCACTAATCAAAATGACAGTTTTGTATTGTGTCGTGAATATTACGAAAGTATGATGATTTATACTTTATGCGCAAAATATCTTCTATAGGAATATCATATCAGGTACAGTTTACACTGTAGCATGATTTCCTACTGATGAATTGTATATTTTGTGCCATAAATCAGACCATGACGCGAGTCTGAATCACCACGAATTTTTCTTATAAATATATTTCATAGCCACCACTGATTCTCCATACTTTTTTTGATTTTAGTATAGCGATGTTATTGTGTAAGATATTTCCCCCTCGAATCTTCTCCCCTTGCATGACCTTGATCATAAGGCGTTTATTATTTTCCTTCAATATTTAGTTACGATTTTTCTTCTCTGCTACATCTATCCCATGATTTCTCCCACCTTTTTATTATTCAATTATAGTTTGCTTTATCCCCTCTCGGCCAAATATTCTCCTATCCTAACAAACCACACATCAACGGAAAGCTGAAACTTAAGATGGTTTCTGTGGTCCGAGCGCCTCACCACCAGCATATGTGTCAGAAGCATAGATATCTCTTTAATGTTCACTTCATATTAATCTTAAAAAACACTGTTAAATGTAATTTTTAGCAAATCTCAAAATTAATATAATTTTTTTTATTCTGTACATTATAATGTTGTGATCATTGTTATTAAATTAATTTCTAGTAATTTAAATTAAGCTAAAATAAGTTAAAATATAATTTGGAAAAATGGTAAAAAAAAAAAGTTACCAGGCTTTGAAAATAATGAATTTTGTTTAATAAATTTCGTTGAAATAATACATGGCAAAAGTAAATAAATTAAAAACTAAAACTAAATAGACATATTTTAAAAAAAAATAATAAAAATGACAAAAGTACATAACAAAATTAAATTGAAAACTGAAAATATACAAATAAAAAGGTAATTCTAAATATTAATAAATATTATAGTAGTATATAGATAATGCTAAGTAGCATTTAAAACTAATTATGTTGTAATTTTATTTATTTACACAAAATAGCATTGAATATATATATATATATCGGCCATAATATGAAAATCGTTATTGGACGGTTCTAATTTACATGGTACTTCATGATACTGTGTTAAAAATGTATTTATATTGTCATAGTTAAGATGTTACACTCATTAGTGTTTTTTGTTGACTGTAACTCAAAAGTTTTTACAAATTTGGGGCCTTGTGTTCAAAAGTTTATTTGTGGTTCCTGGTTTCATGGTAGGTTTTACGGTCGTTCGCTTCTGTTCAGGTTGCTTCTCTTCAAGCCTTTTGTTTTATTGGACACAATTGTTTGTGACAGACAGACAGAGAGGTTTTCTTTTAGGTATGATTTGGTTTGCATGCATATTGGTTTGGAGTAAAGTCACCGGTTTGATGTCCTTTTCATGGCTTTTTTTTTTCGTGTGTTTTTTTTGCTTTTCTTTTGACGGATGACCTATATGTGCATGTCTAGCGATAGGGGTCTCCATAAACCTAATTTTTAATAGATGTGTCTGCCACATGATTAGAAAGCATTTAGTAGGACATTGGTGGCGGCAGCCTTTTTTGTTGTTTGTGATGTATTTTTCACTCCTATTGGTTTGCGCTTAGTTAGGCAACTGTATGTAGATAGTGAGTTCTTGGTTTGTGTTGATCGCTTCCCCTCTATATGCTATGTCTGACATGTTAGTGCCACTCACCGCTGCCAGGAGAACAACCCTTGAGGACACACACCACACACCTAAAGCTTTATTGTGTTCATTTTTATTCACTTCTGGGAAAAGTGACGAGTCAAAAATGGGGTGTTTCTTGTTTCTGAGGTGTGCAACTTCCTTTTGGTGTGGTTTGTTTTGAGGTTTGATTGCATTTGTTTTGTTTCTTTTTAGATATGGTTGGTACACAAAAACTGTCCCACATATTGATTTTGAGCTAAATAAAAACACTTGAAAATACATAGTCACATTCAGATATATACTGTTAGAGATGGACACTTTGACAAAAAAATGCAATAAATTGATGATTGATATAATATTAGATGGAATGATATTTTAAGTCTCATATGTGGTGGGTTTGTGTCTTTTATTTATTTATATTTAGCATGTTGAATGAATTTCCTAAATTTTTATATACTACTACTACTACTACTACTAATAATAATAATTTTTAAATATATAAAACCAGCTTGCAGAAAACTATTGCAAAAATAGATTTGACTTCGGAGAATCACAAATTAATATAGAAACACTTAAAACTTTATGCAAATACCTATACAAATGCCTATATTTCTGCAACATTATGGGAATGTTAATTTGTGATCATGAAATATAAATCAATATTGTGACAAAAACCTAAGAAGAACATTAATAGAATGCTAGAAATGGGTGATTATGAAACATAAAAAAATTTGTTTTGTCTGTATATGTTTTTATTAGGTTGTTGCACAAACCTACCCTGTAAACTTTCTGGAATGTTTATGATTATTTAAAAAAAAAAAGAAGAAGAAAAACAAAAAAGGAATAACACTAAATAGGCTGCCCCCACTAAAAAAAAAATTAAACTATCCTAATGAATATTTAAAGCTTTGATAATAAAACACTAAAGTCTTGTTCACTCTTTGTCGAACAGGTTAATGATACCATCTACTACAATGCCAAGGACAAGGTAAGGTTTCTTTTTAAAAATGCATGCTTGGATATGAACTAAACAACAAAGAAAGGAAAATTAACAAGGTGTTTTTTGTAGTTTGAGAGGTTTATGCTTATTTTTATGTTCCTAGTTTGACATCAATGACACTGAAACACGACTAACCGCCGTCAAGATAGAATTCAAAGAAGATCTGCTTTCCAACGCACTGTTTCCTTACAGTACAAACAGCAGTGAACATTTCCACTGATATCTACGAGGGCTGTGAGTACACACACACACATCTTTGCATGCGTTCTTTTTTTTACGACTTTGCATGGTAGCTAAAATACCAGTTTATAAAATCAATCTTTCAGTGACAGCTCAGCTTTATTGCTGGGTGTCAGGTGTGGACAGCCAGAGGCTTGTGGAAAAACTTCAGACTAAATTTAGAGAGCAGCCCAGCTCAAACGCAGCACGCCTGGCCCCTGAGTGACCCCACAACCCCCAACATCCTCCAGCAAGAGAATAGCTCTCACTCTTTGTCTCTTGCTTTAAAAGGTTATGGGTTATGAATGCTTTGAGGTGAGAAAGCTACTGTAGATCATGAGTAGCTTGAGTCGAATCCAAGATGTTTGTTTCTTCTCGAACAGATGTGGAGAAATTTAGCATTACATCACTTGTTCACCAGTGGATCTTCTGCAGTGGGTGGGTGCTGTCAGAATGAGAGTCCAAACAGCTGATAAAACATTCATTAAAACCGCACATCCAGTCGATTAAATGACATCTTGTGAAATGAAAAGCTGTGTGTTTGTAAGAAAAAAATCCAACAAGACTTTAAACCATGGCTTCTTGTCAAAATACGAGTCCATAATCCATAATAACGTTCCCTCCAGTGAAAAAGCCCATTCCCTGTTATCTTCTCACATCAAAATCAACCAACATGTTTGTTTTGGACTGTTTTTGCTTGTAAACAGTGCTTGATCTTTGCATATTTCTCTCCTGATTCAGACGAGATGACTTTTTCACTGGAGAAAACATTATGATTAGCGGACTTGGTTTAAGGTTAATAATGGTGGATTTTTTTTTATTACAACACAGCTTTTGCTCACACAAATAATTGTGTATTATTGTGATGTTTTTATCAACTGTTTGGACTCTCATTTTGACGGCACCCATTCACTGCAGAGGATCCACTGGTGAGCAAGTGGTGCAATGCTTAATTTCTCCAAATCTGTTTTTCCGATAAAGAAACAAACTCATCTACATCTTGGATGGCCTGAGAATGAGTAATTAAAAAAAAAAAAAAATCTCATTGGTCCTTCATAGCTTTATGTTAAACATCACATGCATATGTTGGCTGTTGGTCAAATCGGCTAGCGCTTTTTTAAGACATGGTGTATCACTCTGTGTTGGCAGAAATCTGATCTCCTCAATGATGGGCTCACTGTGGCCTTGCGTTTGTGTGTTTTCACAGGCAAATGAGTCTGATGTGATATTTGTGTTCTAGATGAGGACTGAAGCATTCATCATATGACTCATCTCTCTCTGTCCCGCTGTCTCTCTTTATCTACTTTTACGCACTTCAAATTACTCTTAGTACCTTTTGCTTTCCGCCTGATTTTCTTGGTCCTGCAGTATTGCTTAGTGCAACTCAACAACAGCTTGAATAATAGTTTATTATGTAATAAATAATAGTTTATTATGTAATAATGTGGCTGATTATTCAAGTGTTTGTGTATTCGTATGTGTGTGTGTGTGTGTGTGTGTTATTGGGGGCTCTAGGCTGTCAGTATGTTTGTGTCTTATTAAGATATGAATCTGTGCTTTTTGCCTCAACGCAGTGTGTCATCTGTCATCACAATCTCAAGATGGACACAGACATGCTCAGAGAGTGTGTGTGTGATCGTGATGACGTGTCCGTCACATGGATCCCTCTGGCTGTGCTCGTAGTGCACAGATTGGTTTTTCTGTTGACTGTTTGCCCTGATTCATTTAAACCAGTGAACGTTTTTTGTTGTTGTTTTTCTACCACACATTTGGTACTTGGCGAGTGTTCATTTTGGACCCTAAGTGCCGTTGTACAGTCATACACTTCCAGTTTTATTTTGTAATTGGACTTTGATCTTGTTATTTGCACTAATTTTCCAGACAGAAGCAAATAGAGATATGACTGACAGAGAGAGAGAGATCTGGTTGTATGGGTGTTAGCTAATAAGGATGTGTGTTGTGTCTATCCCTGCAGACTGACAGCATGATGAATGAACAACAGGAAGGGTTGTGAAACCTCATCTAATCTGACTGAAAACACACACGCACGCACGCACATATATTAACATAGATGATTGTAAACAGCTCTCATTCACTAATGCACTTCCTTTAGGATCAGTAAATTATGCCTTCATGGACTAGTCTTATATAGATATATGTGACAGCCTTTACTTGAAGTATTGACTTCTGACCTATAGAGTCTGCATGTATGTAAAGAGATGACGTGTATAGTAAGTGTGTGTGTGTGTGTGTGTGTGTGTGTGTATGCAGAAGGGATATCCTCTCAGTGATTACAAGCTTTCATGATTCTGAACTGACCCTGCAATTTAGCACTCTCTCTGCTATGGCACCACTTTAAGATTATTGTGTTTGCAGAGCTGTTTTGTGCTTCAGTGTGAGAGTTTGGGCCTAGCAAAATTATTGTGTTATAGATTTTGTCACTGTATTTCCTTTAATGATCATGTACACAAAAATTGATTAACTGATTGATTCGATTGATCGATTTAATTTATTGTTAAAAATATCAAACCAGTCAATTCCAGCAATTACCAACAAAAATGTTTATGAAGTTATGGCTAGTTTGGAGTTGTCTGTACATTACATTTAAGATACATGTAATTTCTAGGTATCATTGCATGTTTTCTATATAAAGGAAAAATGGTAAATTGTGCAATATTGTAAAACAAGTAATTAAAAATATATTTAAATAATAATAATGCTTGTAATACAATAAATAATATTAAATAATAATGCATGCACAGTTAAACTAAATGAGAAAAGAAACATTCTAAAGGTAAGTAATTATAACATGTACAAATATAAATGTTTTTAAATTAATTTAAATTCATAAAAAATGCCACTGAAATTAAAGAAAAAGCCTTGCTGTTGAGCCTATGTGTGTGTGTGTGTGTGTGTGAGCGTGTGTAAAAGGTGCTATTCCTCTACTGACTGCAAGTGTCCTAAAAGTGCATGAAATGGCAATTTCTAGCAATTTCTTTAATTTGTCTGTCCACACTGAATGCGAAAATGCGGCGCAACGCTACACATTTTAAGCCAATCAGAAGACGTTGAATTTATGTGCAATTTTGAGGGACAGGATTTTAGACCAATGAGATTTCACCATGGACTTTCTAAAATGACTGGTTAGGACAAAAACTCTGATTTAAATGGCCAATAGCTTGTGTATACAGTTGTTAAAACATGCTGGCTGTAAGGCTACCAACTGTTTATGATTAACTCACTTGCGCATATTTTTTTTCCAATAACTTTTTAAAATCTTTTTTCCATACATATTCTTTACTATAGGCAATGAGTGAGTATATCAGGAAGCACTGGAAGGAAGTGTTTGAAATAGAGGAAGATGAGATGTAGCTTTGGGCTGCTGATGGACCCTCTTAAAGATGATCGATAGGGTCTGGTCTGCTTTTGAGTAATGGAGAAGGCCTGTATTGATTACACACCTAGAGTGGGAGGAGTCTTGATAGAAAGAGGAAGTGGGTGGCATTGGAGGGGTAGTAAAAGATGTCCCATGGGATCAAACAGAGGCTGTCAAGGCGGTAATGATTCTAATAATAATTTAGTATCATAATACTTAAACTAAACCCACAGAAGAAAGAGATATCAACACCTTTTTTGGGGAATGAGTTATGTGGCATCATGGGCAATGATGATCTTTGCCAGTGCTCTTTTTAAAATGTTAGCATCACTTTCACTTACAGAAGGCATTGTGTCCATTTATGACATTCTCTGGAAAAAAGGGCCCGGTTTTCCTATAATTCCATTAGAACTGCATTAGCTAATAGTTCACTTTGTTGTTTCCTCTACCTCAGTGGTTTATCACTTCGAGTTTAGCATAACATGATGGGATCTAAAGTTTTGAGAGCCAGTTTATTGATTTATCCCTGATTTGGGGTTCATTTTAGTGTTTGTTAGAACAGAGCTCTCAGAAAACATGCCAGCTTGAGTTAAATCCCATAAGACCTGTGGGGATGCTGGGATTTATCCTGTGTATTTGTGTTTGCAACAGCCACTATAATACTGAATGAGCTAAACTGGACTGCGGCTCTGGATGACGTCTTTAAGAAGAACAAGGAAGATGACCCGTCCCTCCTCTGGCAGGTGTTTGGCAGTGCCTCTGGCCTGGCTCGATACTTCCCAGGTAAAACACTGGAATGAATAGGAACTCAGATATTTACCATAACTCAGAGACTACGGAGAGCACACAGACACTGTGCAGCCATATATACATAGTTTCTGTCCCATAGCTGATGGTGGTATGTGAGGGTGAACACATGCACAGGGCAGGAAACAAGAATAGAAAAGCAAAAACAAGTGCCCAGAACATAGACAACCTTATGCGAGGGAAAGGGAAGTCATGAGTGCTGCATGACCATTAAATTGTGTCACATTTTGGTTTTAAATAGTATAAGTAATTGAAATTATAAATATAATGCAAGTCATAGTTTTAGATGAACAGTAACTGATCAACTCTTATTCTTTAGCATCAAAATAATATAAAATTAATTTTTAATTAATTTTATTAAATAAAATTAAATATTTAGTATTTAATAGTGTGATTGATTGATTATTTAATTTATTTTATTTTAGTTTGTTCAGGAATCACGACCGTTAAAACCTATTTATATACTTGTAAATAACCGATTGTAGTTGGAACCTTGTTTGAAATTCCTCTCCTTCCTTAGACATGATTTGTTGAAGGTTAAACATTCCATGATCATAACTCTGATACCCCTTTTTTTATTTTTTTTTTTTTCAGTATAAAATAGGTAACTTTTTAAATTATATTTATTACATTTAATCTTAAATAGCCTACTATTTTTAAATGAGATGTTATATAAAATTAAATATTTTGTTTGTCCTACTGTTTTCTAACTGTGATTCATTCATTCATTCTTCTTTTGTTTAAATACCAGGACCATACAACCTATTTCTACTTAAGAAGTGATTGTAGAAGGTTAGGAAGATAATAATCATAATAAACCCAATATCCCATCTGCTTTAGCTTCCCCTTGGGTTGACACGAAGAACACACCAAACAAGATTGACCTGTATGATGTACGCCGAAGGCCCTGGTGAGCAGACCTGTGCTGCTTGAGTTTACATTTGTCTGCTAATGAGAGAGATCACCAGTGCTTTATATTTCCTCTCCTCGATTGTTAAGCCTGTGGTTTATCTCCTGTGTGTGTGTGGGGTGTGTGTGTGTTTGTGTGTTTTGTCGGTAATATTCAAGGTGCAGCTTCACCTAAAAATACATATTTGGTATCCTGGTGGACGCGTGAGTGAAGTCTCTATGATTTACGGTTACAGTTCATACACTCACTGACACAAACCCACCAAGCTGCTCAAGCAGTCTTTCTCACAACTGATCCTGTTTCGATTTTGCACTTTGAGCAACTGGTTGATCAGCAGAATGTGATTTTTCATTGCGTGTGACACATCCCACACTCTCTACTTAAAGAGCTCATGTTAGTTCTGCATTAGAGTCATTTATCAACGTTAGAGAGAGAGAGATGTCGATTAAAGACGCGCCAATGAGAGGTGAGAGTAATAAACATGAAAAATCAATTTTTGCTTTTTTAGATTGGAAATCTTTGGCAGGCATTTAAATAACAGAGGTTTGTGTTAATGGAAGCAGTTTACCGAATATTTAAACAGTGGTAAGCAAAAAAAAAAAAAAAAAAGCATCTTTTTGTTCCAATAATATAAAAATAAATAAATATTTGCATTCAAAATAAAGAAGCACATTACAGTCATGCTTGGCATGTGAATACATTTAGATGTAACCAGAAATATACAACATCAATCAAAAACCACATTAATGTGTCATTATGTGGTATATTTTTATCATGCTTAAGGGGCATCTTTTGGTTACAAGTGAAATTAGCCTTGTTGTATTAGAAAGTATGGCCTTGAAGAGTTGATTCTGTTATTGCTCAGCCGTAATGATGATGGTGTTGTGCTGTCTGGGCGTTGAGCCCATTAGTGTAGACCAGCTTCAGCCAATCAATATAGTTTAGCTTTATGACTAAACACTAAAGCCCACACACCTCCCATTGGAATCACAGAGTGATCATTAACCCGTAAAAACCTGATGCAGCATGTCAGTTCTGGAGACATTAAAAGCCTAAATGGGCTTTAGTCTTCTTTGGATGTGTTGTTTTTACTTTTTGTTATCTGCCATTGTTCAAACTTAGTGATTGTTTTTATTTCTGTTTCCCCTCAGCTTTTTATTTTTTTGTGTTAGCAGCTCTTTGGGCTATAGCTATAAGGTGTCTCTCTTTTGGATTGATTGATTGATTGATTGGGTGATTGGTTGATTGATTAATTAATTAATTAATTAAATTTAGTAATTTCTCTCCCCCCCCCCCCCTGTTTCCCCCCACAAGCTCTTTTGGGCTGTCATTATATTTTATTTTATGGTTATTTTATTTTAAATACTGTTTATAAATCACTCATATACATCATTATTTTGTAATAGAGTTGTTTTTTTTTCCAGCTTTTTTTCCCTTTAGCTCTTTGGCGTCCACATTATATTATATTAATTACATTACATTACATTACATTACTTACATTACATTACATTACATTATAGTTTATTATAGGATTGATATTTTTAGTTAGATATCTATATTTTGGATTTTTTTTTTTTTGGATTCCCTTAGCTCGTGTCTGTCCATAACTATAAGGTGTCCTCTCTCTCCTCTCTCTCTTTCATTTTATTTTGTTTTGTTTTGTTTTATTTCAAATTAAGTTGTTTTCAGTTGGATGTCTATCTTTTGGATTTGTTTTTTATTAAGATACTTTTTCCTGCAAAAAATAATAAATAATCCTAATCTTTTGTAGCAAATTGTAGTGATTATGTACAGTAGTAACATGTTCAAACTGTGTTCTAACTATGTTATTCTCTGTAGGAGTGGAAGCGTGTCGGGTCTGACACTGAAGCTCATTCGCACTTCCGTCAGCGAGATGTTGGAGACTCTCTCAGATGATGATTACGTCAACATTGTCTCTGTGAGTCTACAGGAGATATGTGTGCTGCTGAGAGTGTGTTTAAATGATGAACTCCTCAAAAAAATCTGGATTCCTGCTGAGTAGGAATAGAAAATTGGAGGGAAACAGAGACATGGAGCCTCCAAGCATCCATAACATCATAGTTGTTGTAATTTTTAATTTTTTTTGCATCCTCTTCATCCTCTGCTCTAGACGCTGTGCAATTAATTTATGAAATGCATCGTTTATTTCATTTTCTTCATGAGACTACTGACAGGAATAAAAATCACAAACTCTGTATTCTGTTTTTAAGTGAGTGAGTTGTTTTGTACATTTTCAATTAACTTTCTTCCTCCATTTCTTTAATAACTTCACGCTTGTATTTTATGGCCTGACTCCAGCTGTGTGACGTTAGCTTGGCATTAATGAAATTAGCCAGCAGTGCTCTAAGTGTATTGCTGGCACTGAGCCATGGGACTTATATAGAGGACCCGAATAAAGCCTTGAATCGAAATGATTTCATAACAATCTTTGCATGTATGCAAGCTGCACCTCACAGTCTTAAACAGATTTTTACGAATAACTAACTATGATGCTTTTATATTGTTTCAGTTCAACAATTCGGCCAAGTCGGTCGCCTGCTTTGAAAACCTGGTCCAAGCGAATGTCCGTAATAAGAAGATTCTGAAGGAGGCAGTCCAGAAGATCACAGCGAATGGCACCACTGACTATAAAATCGGCTTCAAGGAGGCTTTTTACCAGCTCTCCTCAGTAAGAATATCTAATGTAGCTTAAATAAGAAGCCAAAAAACATAATGTGGCCATAATATCACTCATTATTTACCCCTCAAAATATTTACCTACGCAACAGCTTTTTTGGTTTTGAAATAATTTTTTTGTGATGGACTTTTTTTCTATAAGTTATATGTGTATTGTATATATTGAGATCAAATCTGTTTAAAGGTAAGTTTTAAGTTTATTGCGCCATCTTGTGGCAGCAGTGAATATTATAGCTAGTGGCATCAGTGGTTTATTGTACATCTTCAAGACAAGTTATATATATATATACTATCTATATATATGTATGTTTAGTAATGCTGGCCACAATCTTTGCACTTTTAAAAATGATTTGTCCTTTTTATAGAATGTATGTTTCAAAGCAAACTGTATAGATCTCATGCTGTTCACTGATGAGGGAGGACAGAGCTTCATAGATCTCTTGAAGAGTACCACAGTGAAAAGAATGTGATGAACCACATGACACACACACACACACACAGAAGAAAATAATACTTTTAATTCAGAATGAATTTATTAAAGTGATCAAAAGTGACTAAAACATGTAATGATGTTATGAAGAAAAGATTTCTGTTTCAAATAAATGCTGTTCTTTTGAATTTAAATTTCTTCTGAATCCTGGAAAACAATGTGTCACGCTTACCAAAAACAATATTATGCCTTATAATAAGCATTATTATATACATGCATGTTTTCAACATAGATAATGATACGAAATGTTTCCTGAGCACCAAATGAGCATATTAGAATAATTTAACGAATGATCATGGATAAATTACATATTCAATTGTAATAATATTACACAGTATTAGTGTTTGTACTGTGTTTTGATAAAAAAAAAAAGCCTTGCAGCTGTGGTGAGCAGTGAGAAATCACATCTTTCAAAAACATTATACCATATTTATATCATATTTAATTTTATCTGTAACACTAGCACTCTCTATTCTATTTTATATTGTCGCTTTGGATAAAAGCATCTGCTAAATGACTAAATGTAAATGTAATATCATATTTAATTAAATATCTTTTTACCAATAATAGTAAAAAGTAGTGATGCTGAAAATGCAGCTTTGCGTCTCAGGAATAAATTATATTTGAAAATATATTAAAATAGAAAACTACTATTTTAAATCGCAATGATATTTCACAAAATTAAATTTTTTGTGTATTTTTTTATCAAATAAATACAGCCATGTTGAGCATTAGAGAGACTCCATTAAAAACATAAAAAAACTTTGAAAAGCACTGCACATACAAACACATAATCATGTACTTTTGTTTCTCTCTTCTGTCAGGTTCGAATATTCACCTTTTCTGTGGGCCAGCATAACTATGATAAGACACCAATTCAATGGATGGCTTGCAATAACAAAGGTGAAACACTGAAATTTAATGCTGAGAAATTTGGAAGACTTACAATATATTAGCATGTATTAAGATTTGAATGTTTCCTGCAGGTTATTATTATGAGATCCCCTCGATTGGAGCCATCAGGATCAACACCCAGGTAAATGACATAAATGTGACTGTTGTCCAGCATCATATATGATAGTAACCAGCATCCTTTCCCTGCAGGAGTACCTGGATGTGTTGGGTAGACCCATGGTGAAAGAATACAAGAAAGCAAAGAGCGTACAGTGGACCAACGTTTATGTGGACGCTCTAGTACGTCTAATGTTCGATATATCTGGCTGATATTAGGCTGATTCTGAAGTATTGAATAGCTGTTGTGTTTGTATTTGTGTTGCAGGAATTGGGCCTTGTGATTACAGGCACTCTGCCAGTGTTCAATAAGACCAGCACCAGGAAGAGTCAAGACAAGAATAAGGTGAAGTCAGTGAATTGATGTCTTGTGAATCAGATGAACTGAAGTGGAACACGATCTGTTTTAATGTCCTTGTTATCAGTTGCAGGCCCAGAGCCAGCTGATTTTGGGGGTGATGGCCATAGACGTGTCTCTGGATGACATCAAGAGACTGACTCCACATTACACTGTAAGGCGTGAGAGCGTGTGGGTGCGATCTGCACTTCTTAATTTACGACATATGAGAGTTTGCAACATTGAAGAGCTTGCACAAGCGTTGCATTGACCTGTAGCAGCCGGGTCATGTTACCAGTGCTGCTGCATTCTTTGTGTTTAGTCAATCTTGTTATTTTTTTCTTTTTGCTTTCAGTGCCAAATAAATTACCAAGGGGTAATTTTATGTTAAACCATAAGTTAAATATTAAATATAGGCTTACTATAGCAAACATACTCAATGAAAGCAAGGAAAACTTTTTGTGTCTGATTTTGACCTTTTTTGAGTTCACATGATTAATGTACAGTACTTTTATAGATTTGATTAATTTGCATGAGTTTGATACACATTTTATATAATAAAGTTTTATAAAGTCCTTTGTATGTTTTAAGGTTGCGCTGATATTTACATTTTGTTTGATACTTATAAGCCAACAATTATTATGCACTTGTTCAATTAACAAAAACATTTTTTTTTACATTTTAGTTATTTCAATAAACCTAAAATATAAATAGTAAAATACTAACTAATAATAATATAAAATACTAATACAAAAATAATAACTAAAACTAATTCCTTTTGATTTAATGCGACAAGTGAATTTAGCATCAAAACATAATATACATAACATACCATGTTATAATATATATTATCAATGAATATTTCATTGTGCGATTTGCTTTAAAATTACATTGAACAGTGTTAATATCCAATATCAACAAAATTAGTTATGTCCTCTTAAATTGTCTGATAGGCCGTATACTTCGTTCTTGCCTTTCTTTCTTTCTTTCTTTGGGTTGAACAAAGGCTGTCATAAACTACCTAAACGGCTATTATTATTATACGAATTTTGCAAATAAGCATTTGACTTCCCTCTTAAATGCTAGATAAATACATTTTAATTAATCAAGATTTAATATTAGATTTGGAAAACAGGAAGAGAAGGCACTATATATATTTTTTTATATATATATTTTAATAGTTTTACTTTAACTAGGCAACAATATTTCTCAAGAATAGGATTTGTTTGTTTGTTTGTTTTGTCTTCTGTCTGTGCATACTAAGCAGAACTACTTGTGCCAGCATGGTGGGAGTGTTTATAAACAGTTCACATGCAAAAAGGTTCGCCAATAATAACAAACCTCATTTGCATGTAGCAGTCTTAAAGGTACAGTAGCAAAAACACCCTATCAAATGTTACAGAATAATAATCACCATTGTCTTTTGTTCCATAAAGCTCGGACCAAATGGATATTACTTCGCCATCGACCCCAACGGCTACGTGCTACTTCATCCCAACCTTCAGCCAAAGGTATGACTCTCACTCATGCCATCGCTGTATGTTTCTTTCTCTCGGTTGTTAAAATTAGCTGCCCATAACCATGTGTATGATTAGTTATGCACGGCTGAAGGACCTTCACTACAGGTTATGATAAAATAACTCTGGCCACCCACATGTGCAGAGGTCATCTGTCCTTTGTAATAAATAGCATTTGTGCAATCCAAACACAATCGTTCTGTTTAGTTCACAAAGAGCATTTATTCAAAACACATGCATGACAATTAGTAAATGTTTAGTCAGTGATCCATGGGATTAGTGAACACTTTGTGTGGAACAAAGTAGGTATGCTGAGAAACAGTTCCTCATTGGGCACTTCTTCAAGGAAAAAGTGACTCATTTGTAAATATACTGGACACAAATATGCTGTCCAGTATTGATTTATGGTATTACTTTGAAAGTTGTTGTTGTTTACCTGAAGGATCTCAAGTCTCAAGAACCCGTGACATTGGACCTCTTGGATGCAGAACTAGAGGATGAAGTGAAGGTGGAGGTGAGAACAAACTTTTATGATGTTCTTTCTTATGCCGAAAACTAATTTGTCAATAAAATGAAAGTAAATGGGGTCCAAAACAACGCTGGACCCAACTGACTTTCATTTAATGGACAAAAACCCTTTTTCAAAATAATCTTATATCCCATTAAGTTCAAAAATATGAAATCAGCTTTCAGATTCAAGCTTTCTTGTGTTAAAATGAATACAGGCTGGTGTGATTTGATTTTGTAACGTTACTTGTGCTCTGTTGTACAGAAGTTCAAGTCATAACAAAGTGATTATCGAAGGAGCAACAAACAGCAAAGTTGATTCTCAGTCCTGTGTGATTTCATAATATGTTGGCTATAAAAATATAATTTTCTCACTTCACAACCCAAATGACTAATTTTCTCACTTGAGAGTGACTAAGGGGATATTAGATTACAGTAGTAAATCTCTTCTTTTAGTTGAAAGCAACCCACCTGTCTGTCTGTCTGACTTCTGTCTGTCTGTAGATCAGAAGTAGTATGATAGAGGGTCAGAAGGATCAAAAGAGATTCCAAACACTTATGAAGTCTCAAGATGAGGTAATCATGCATGATTTAAAGAGGAAGTGCTTCTCAGCTGGTTTTGCTTCAGAACCTTTTTTAAATTTTTTATTAGAGGTCAAATGGAACAACATAAAACATTTGTACATTTTTAAAACATTGTACAAAAGCAAACAAAAATGGCCTTTAAATGTTAAAACATATTCATTGAATTTTATTATCATTTCCTAAATATCTCTGGTAAAATTTTACTGCACAAAACACATTCTGGTTGGTAGAAACCATGTTTATCTTATTAAGCCATATTAATATATCATATGTTTCTTATAACAAATGACAGATGAAATTGCGCACAAATGGTGCAGAGTTGGATTAGCCACACATCCTTTGACATAAAAAATAAAAATAAAGGCCAACCATCTATTTGGCTCACTCTTAAATAAATGAATAAATGAATACATTTTAAGACATCACAATTCAAGCATAGATTGGAAAACAGGAAGAGAACAAATCACAGATGAAATTACACTAAAACTGTACAGAGTTGGATTAGCCACACACACACACACACACAAAAACATTTTCTCCCCTCTTTTAAATGTTTTTGGGTCGCAACCCACCGGTTGAGAACCACTGGGCTATACAATAGTTATTCAGAAGTAAAACACAGATCAATAGTTCATTAAAGCACTAAGTGTTATTTTATTCTTATTGCAGCGTTACATAGACAGAGGCATCAGAACCTACACTTGGGGTCCAGTCCATGACACAGACTACAGGTCTGAGAAATGTTTTGTTTTTGTCTTATGTCTTGTTTTGTTGTCTTCTTGCTACTTTTATTTTATTTATTTTATTTTATGAGTTGTTTTTGTCTTGTTTTTATTTATTTATTTATTTTTTGGCTCTTGCTTTGTTTTCTCTTTCTTCTTGTTTTGTTTTTGTTTCATGTTTCATGTTTTTATGTTGTGAAGGTGTGTTTGGTTCTGTGTGGTACAAGTGAACATATTAATGTTTTTTTAAAATATTGCTGCTACACTCTTAAAAATAAAGGTGCTTCAAAAGGTTCTTCAAGCGATGCCATAGAAGAACCATTTTTGGTTCCACAAAGAACCATTCGACTTAAGTTTCTTTAAAGATCACCATCTCTTTCTTGGTCTTCTCTTTCTTGCTTTTTTGTAATCTGAAGAACCTTCTTTCGCCACAAAGAACTTTTGTGAAACAGAAAGGTTCTTCAAATGTTAAAGGTTCTTTATGGAACCATTAAGACAAAAAGGTTCTTCTATGGCATCGTGAAGCACCTTTATTTTTAAGAGTGTAGGGGGCACTGTTCAAAGTCATGTTGAACAGAAATTTGACATTATACTTCTTCCGTAAAAGATACAGTGAAGCGAAATAGAGTAATTTATGTTAGAGTTTAAAATCTCTTACCATTTGAGTTGGAATCTATAAATTGCAACCTGCATGGACAAGAATGGGTCTACAAAAAACAGGCCCAATTTTAATTTTACCAGAGGGTTCATTTCTCCCGGAATTATAATAATGTCAGGAAGTCTACTGCTTTTCATCCTCATTTATTTATTGTGTCTTCTCTCTGTAGTCTCGCTTTAGTTCTACTGAGTTGTACAGTGTCAGCGCCTCTGCTCTCTTCATCCAAGGCCACTATAGTAGACACCATCACTCATGCATGCCAACATATGTTACTGTCTACCAGAACTGCCCATATGCTCCGCTACCTTTATCCAAAGATTGGAAGGACAGAGGCCGTAGCACCGGTTATGCTCTCGGACTCCATGCCTTGGGTTTTTTTTATCCAGAGAGTCCCCTACAGCCTCTGTCCATTTCACATCTCTTTTTGACACCCTCACCTCCTCTGGAGATGTAACAGAGTGGTTCCTTAGTTGTGGTTTGTCTCCATGAGCGTGCGCCAGACGGGGCGACGACTCCTTTAACAGCAAAAGGGTTTCACCTTGTGCACATTAGCCCAGGTTTTTCTTCCAGATGCACCTCTGTGCCCATGTTTACCCTCTCGTCCTCTCTCATGTGGCTTTTGGGAGAGGAAAGGGAATCTCAAATGCCCCTCTCTTCAGGAGAGCCCTCACAGTTCCTGTACAATATTCTTATTCAAAGCTTCTGGGGTTGAATAAAATATTGTGAAATCCCTCATGTTCTTTCCTATATCTTGCTTTCCCCAAAACCTTTTCATTCTCTGTTTTTCTCTCCATCTCTCTCCCTTTCCTCTTTTCCCTGTCTGTCTACAGCTTGGAATGTCTCAGAAAATCCCGGCAAGTATTTTCCTTCTGTATTTCCTTCATAGTATTCAGTGATACTCACTAGAGATCGGCCGATATTGTTGTTTTGTGATATACTGGCTCAGATGGAATTACCATTCAAATTTATTGAGCTGCTTACTGTCAGTAAAGACTTAATTTAAACCATTTTATTGGCAGTATGTACTTCAATTAATGTATTTTTTTTTTCAAATGTTAAAATAATATGAATTTTAGGATCTATAATTTTAGGGTATATTAATGTATTCAAACATACATTAAAATGCAACAAACTGCAACAAAAATGTGACAAATTTTTTTAAATTAAAATTCTGAATTAAAATACATTTTAATGTTTATAGGGATATTAAGTCAAGAATATCAAAGTAATAACATTTTTCTGATACTATAATATATAGAAAGACATTCTTAAAAAGAAAACCTTATAAAATTATTTGAAATTGAGTTATTTACTGTTACTGTTATTTCTTATAAATAAACCATTGGAGCAATTTTCCTTAAATATTATAAATATCTGAAAAATGTTTGTCTAAATCAAAATCATTTGATGATTCATAATCAGAAATGATATAAATACCTATGAAGACCCTCATGACAGTGTGTTAAAATCAATAAGTTTCTTAAAATATCTGATAATTTTATGTTTTTTTTTAAATGGCAGGGTGAGTTCAAGTAAAATGTCATGTGGTGCAACATATATATTTAAAAAATTATATTTATGTGAGTTCAAGTAAAATGTCATGTGGTGCAACTTAAAAAAAATTATATTTATGTGAGTTCAAGTAAAATGTCATGTGGCGCAACTTGACATGATATTGATGAATAACAGTTCTTGATATTAGTTTAAATCTAAAAATGGTTATTTAAAATACTAATATAAAGTGTACACAGATTCGGGGTGTAAGGAAAATATGTTTTTACTTTTTACTTGATGGTTACACCACTTGACATTTTTGAGAAGTCATTAAATTTAAACTTTAAACTGTTAAAAAATGGTATACTCTAGTTTTTCAAAACCATATGAAACCAACATTTCTACAAAGAGACATTTCTAAGAACTTAGATTCTTATCGTGATTTTTCCTTATCGGCCTATCTCTACTACTAGCACCTGCTCTACACTTACAGTATCTAAATCACAGCCACCATAAAAAAATAATGCGCACACACACATTCGTTCACTCTTCTATGTGTGCTTTGCATGTGTAAATGTTTCCCAGCTGAGTAAATCAGTTTAGATGTGTTCTCTCTTTGCAACTTCAGTGTGTTTGTCAACGTTATGAGTGTCATGAAGTGTGACTATCACATTTACTGACCGGGAGCGAGTCTGAATGTGTGTGTATGTGTGAGAGCATCAGGAGATGTTTAGTAGATGTTTTCCTGAAGGTCTGGAAGGTGAAACCGCAGAGGACATGAGTGTGACTCTTTGTGCTTTTATCTCCGCCCCTTCGCTCTCTGAATCATCTGGATGCTTTCAAAGCCTCGTAAAAAGGGCCGGTTTAACAAAATACAGGCCTCGCTCTTTAGAAGGCATGTCCTCTGTGTGTGTGTGTGTGTGTGTGTGTTGGGTCCACGTGTTTATGTCCAGGTGCGGATGTGGTATGTGTGTGTCCCTTTTTAACTTTAACGGGACAGTGTAACTTCAAGGCTGTTCCGCAATAACAGTCTGTACTAATCGCTCATCTGCCACCAGATCTTGGCTTGTCCTTCTGCTAAACTATATTTTACATCCTTTAAAACCATAATTTACCACTTTTTTTTGTCTTTTTTCAACCTGACACCATCACAGAGATTGAGTTTAATGTAAATCAAGTGAAAAGGCAGCAACCTCAAAATGCATTTGGACAGTTTGGCCACATTTAAAAATGTCTGGATGCCATTGCATTAACAAAATATCAAACCAAGTGACGTTCATTTTGAAGAAAGTCACTTCTAATTATTTTCTGCATGAAATTTTCCCCTTCTTCTTCTGTCATGTTTTTTTGGCTCATGTGAATGCATAATTCATTAACGTTGCTTGTCTTTCAATTTACAACCAGCAGACAACCTTAGATGAGAGTGGGGGTGAAGCCATATTTTATTCAAGGCTCTCGGTTTCGCATCTACCTGTTCTAAGTGAATAAAATATTGAGTCGGAACCGTGAACTTTGTCCCCTGTGGTTTTACCCTGTTTCTCTGCCTCTCTTTGCCTCCTTTCCTCTGTAAATTGCTCCCTCCTTTCACTCTTTGCGGCATTTGACCCTTCAGAAGAAGCTGGCAAGTACTGTTTTTCTCTCCTTTTGTCTTTTCCTTCATGTTTGAACCTGGATGTGACATCTGACCTCTCACATGTTTGAGTCCGTCATCTGGTTTCAAAAAGAACAAACATACTCGCAAACAAACCCACATGCATAACTATGTAGCAGAATATATGTGGGAGAATGTGATGAATTTGAAACAGACATTTATTTATTTAAGAATACATTGTTACAGTGCAGAATCTTTCATATTTCTTGACCTCAACTTTGCTCTGAATTTTTCTTATTTAATTTAATTGTTATTATTATATTTTGAGATAATAGATCTTTCTCGGTCTGGGCCCACCCGTATGTGAGGTCGTGTGCCTAAACAGCAGGGTGTCACAGCAGATAACCGCATTACTAGACAGAAGCTCAGAGACATATTTTCACAAGCTGTTGTGCAGCAGCCTGCTGTCTGTAGAGTTGTGTTTCACTGTCAGGTCATTTTGAATGTACCTATATGTTTTGGGGTCTGTTTTTATTCTGTATATATCTGTATTGTATTATTTTCCGCTCTGTAATGACAGAACTTATTTGAAATGCTCTTTGATCTTGCTGATTTCTGATATTTTCATATTTTCTTTCAGTTTTTGAAAGCCTGCATGCGGACAGATTTGAAGAGTATGGATATACTTTAATAGCACCCAGGTCAGTTTCTTAAAGGGATAGTTCACCCAAAAATAGTGTGATCATTTACTCACCTTCATGTTGTTCCGATCTTACTTATTACTTTATTTGTGCTAAATGATTCTGAGAAATGTTCCTTTTCCATGTTTTAGAGATTACTGCACAGACCTGAAAGCTCAGAGTGACAACAACACACAATTCTTCTCAGACTTCATTGAGTACATTGACATCCATACCCCCAACCACTCGCCGTGTGAGTATCTTCTGGAGCTTTCTGGGCTGCTGCTTCAAATCCACTGAGGTCAGGGATTCATACCACTAGTTTAAAGGTTCAGAGTTCATTTCCAGGGCTGCTCCGGGGAACATAATCTTGATTAAAATGTTACTTAAATGTAGTCGCTACTTTTAGCTAAAAAAATTGTATATTCAAAGTTTCATAGATGCTGTACTTTAAAATAGTATTATAAAAATGTATATAATATATTGTTAAATGATACCATTACACATTTTTAATAAAGTGGCAGAATTTAAATTGTTTTAACATAGTATTATGAATATTATTACTAAATATTGCAATTACACATTTTAATACAGTATTATAAACATGACTAAATTCTATTACTAAATGATGTCATTACACAATTCACTATTTTCTAAATTTTTAAAAATGTTTTTTATTACAGATTAAAACATGATACATTATATTACTAAATGATATCATTGCACATTTCACTACATTTTTTTATTTATATATTATAAATATAACTGCGTTATACAGTGCCACTAAATAAGAAAAAAAATTTTCTAATAAAACGTCTATGAAATAATTACTACAATTGCAATCACACATTTTAGGACATTTTCATCATTTTTAATACAGTATTATCATTCCACATTTTACTACTTTGTTTTTAAATAGCTTCATACAATATTCTAGATGCCAAATATTTCTATTTCACGTTGGAATATATTTGTATTATTTTTAAACAGTGTTATAAATAGTGCTGTATTATATTACTAAACAATGCCATTACACATTTAATTATTTTTCAGACAAAAAAAAAAAAAAAAGGAATTTTCCATATTTAATTCCCTAATAAAACTGAATTAAATAAAGTCATAGCCGGGACTATAGATTAAAAAAAAATCAGTTGGAATAATTTGGTCTGGCATAGCGAGATTCATTACAATCACACACTTTGCTTATTTAAAAAAAAAACACAAAGCAATTCTCTTACCTTTTCTTGAGTAAATTAGGGTTGGGTATTCAGTTTTTAAAATCTAATTATATTTATTGATTTCTTGTTGACCGTGTTAATACAGTAAAAACTCATCCTTTGCTGCACACACAGACACCCCTTCCCACCTCAATTCTTCTCTGCAGGCGGCGCTTTGTTCATCAGGAATCAGTTGGTGCTGCGGTAAGCACCTTGGTTTGGTCGCCCCGCATGATATGTTGAACGTGTAGGTTGGCTGTAGTAACTTATACCTACAGGGGGGCAAAAAAGTATTTAGTCAGCCAAAAATTTTGCAAGTTCTCCCACTTAAAAAGATGAGAGAGGCCTGTAATTTTCATCATAGGTATACCTGCAACTATGAGAGACAAAATGGAGAGAAAAAAATCCAGAAAATCACATTGTAGGATTTTTTAAGAATTTATTAGCAAATTATGGTGGAAAATAAGAATTTGGTAATAACAAAATTTCATCTCAATACTTATATACCCTTTGTTGGCAATGACAAAGGTCAAACGTTTTCTGTAAGTCTTCACAAGTTTTCACACACTGTTGCTGGTATTTTGGCCCATTCATCCATGCAGATCTCCTCTAGAGCAGTAAATGTTTTGGGGCTATCGCTGGGCAACACAGATTTTCAACTACCTCCAAAGATTTTCTATGGGGTTGAAATCTCAAGACTGGCTAGGCCACTCCAGGACCTTGAAATGCTTCTTACGAAGCCACTCCTTCGTTGCCCGGGCGGTGTGTTTGGGATCATTGTCATGCTGACAGACCCAGCCACGTTCCATCTTCAATGCCCTTGCTGATGGAAAATCAAAAATCTAAATCTCACGATACATGGCCCCATTCAATCTTTCGTTTACACGGATCAGTCGTCATGGTCCCTTTGCAGAAAAACAGCCCCAAAAACATGATGTTTCCACCCCCATGCTTCAAAGTAGGTATGGTGTTCTTTGGATGCAAATCAGCATTCTTTCTCCTCCAAACACGACAAGTTGATTTTTTACCAAAAAGTTCTATTTTGGTATTATCTGACCATATGACATTCTCCCAATCCTCTTCTGGATCATCCAAATGCTCTCTAGCAAACTTCAGATGGGCCTGGACATGTACTGGCTTAAGCAGGGGGACACGTCTGGCACTGCAGGATTTGAGTCCCTGGCAGCGCAGTGTGTAACTGATGGTAGCCTTTGTTACTTTGGACCCAGCTCTCTGCAGGTCATTCACTAAGTCCCCCCCGTGTGGTTCTGGGATTTTTGCTCACAGTTCTTGTGATCATTTGACCCCACGGGGTGAGATCTTGCATAGAGCCCCAGATCGAGGGAGATTATCAGTGGTCTTGTATGTCTTCCATTTTTCTAATAATTGCTCCCACAGTTGAAATCTTCACACCAAGCTGCTTACCTATTTCAGATTCAGTCTTCCCAGCCTGGTGCAATTTTGTTTCTGGTGTCCTTTGACAGCTATTTGGTCTTGGCCATGGTGGATGTTTGGAGTGTGACTGTTTGAGGTTTGGACAGGTGTCTTTTATACTGACAACTGGTTCAAACAGATGCCATTAATACAGGTAACCAGTGGAGGACAAAGGAGCCTCTTAAAGAAGAAGTTACAGGTCTGTGAGAGCCAGAAATCTTGCTTGTTTGTAGGTGACCAAATACTTATTTTACCGAGGAATTTACCAAATAATTCTTTAAAAATCCTACAATGTGATTTTCTGGATTTTCTTTTCTCATTTTGTCTCTCATAGTTGAGGTATACCTATGATGAAAATTACAGGCCTCTCTCATCTTTTTAAGTGGGAGAACTTGCACAATTGGTGGCTGACTAAATACTTTTTTAAATAAAATAGAAAATGTAATTTAATTTAATTTAATTTAAGGTTCCAAAAGTTGATCTCTATTTCAGATATCCTACAAAAATTCTCTCACATTAACCAACAGACAATAATTTCGACTCATTATGTTGTTGTCTGTTTTTTCACTCAAGAATAAAACTTCCTCGTGAGGATAGACCATAAAATTTTGTAACCAGCAAAACATAGCCCTGTAAACACTCATTTCTGTGGCTGTTTGTCACAGAGGCCTGGTATTTTAAGTCCATGATTTCCTCGCTGTCAAACACAGGCGGATCAGTTGAACTGTGTTCTTGCGCTGCTCTCAATCAGGTCCTAATGAAAAGCATGCAGCGTGCAGAGGGGGGCGGAATAAAGTTGTACACCAGCTGCTCTCTCTGAAGTGTGTGTGTGTTTTGTCATAAAGGCTTTGCGGTAATGAACTGCAGTGCGATGTTATAAAACACTCTAACGTTCTGAACGTGCCCGCACCAAAAAAACGAAAAACCTTTGAACACTTACAGCCGAAGAATACAATCGTGTTCCACGTCTCGGAAAATTCATCTGCGTGTTACTTTCCCGACATGTCTCTCCGCCTCGTTTTTTTGCGTCGCTGTCTCGCTCTCTTTTTTATGAAGTTCTACTTCTTTATGACTTTGGCATCGGTTGCCTCAAAGGTCAGAACGTGGAGCCTGTGCTTACTCATGACCAACAGGTGTTTATGCATTTATCAAGTTAAAGGTGAAGCTTATAATGACGTAAAGCTTTGTACTGTGCCTATTGATCTTCCATTAGATGTTGCTCCTGTAGTGCCAGAGTCATTTTGATACTTGTCATGTCAAAACGATGGTAAAAGGATGGCGAGATGTTAATAGAAGCCCATTTTTTTTTTATGTATGGTTCCTCAGGTAATATGGAGCTAATAAACAGACTGCTGTTGGACGCTGGCATCACCGCTGAACTGGCCAAACACTGGAACAAACAGGGGCAGTGAGTTGCACTGAATTATAAATGCAAAATACACTAGGCCAAGTGAATTTAACTTCAACTTTACTCTCCTCATGTTGATTCAAACCTGTATGAACATCTTTCTTTGGTGGAACACAAAAGGAGATGTTTTGAACTGTTCATGCTACTTTTTTTCAAACAATGAAAGCATATGCTGTCAAATTCCAAAAAGAGCCTCATAAAAATAGTATTTTATGGTGCTATATTGTCCTTTTAGGAGTTTGGCCACTGTATGCGTTTGTTGTATGGAAAAGAGCAGCATGAACATTCTGCTAAGCATCTCCTTTTGTGTTCCACAGAAAAAGAAAATCACATAAGCAGCATAAAAGAAAAAGTATGATAGAATTTCTTCTATCTATTTTATACAGCACTTTTTTCAGTCTAGTTTGTGGTTTTCAGGAATGAGAGAATCAGGGCTAAGTTTGTGGTGACAGACGGCGGAGTCACTAGAGTCTATCCTGCGAGGTACTATTATATTTTAAAGCTTATTTTAAAGAGAGGGAATACCAGGCAGGCCTAGGGATTTAGACTAAAATTATCGCTCTGTGTGTGTTCTGCAGTGCTGGTTCAGAATGGACTGAACAGGCAGAAACATACAAGTCTAGTTTCTACAAGAGAAGTCTGGACAACAACATTTTTGTATTTACATCATCGCCATATGCATTCAATGGTAAGTATGTGTTGGTGATTATTAAAAGCAGCAAAATCCCATTTTTCCTTTTGAATTAATGGATATTTTCTGTCCCCTTTTTTATCAGAAACTCAAGATTCTATTTTAGTGAGCAGAGCGATGGACCTGAGAGTTGATGAATTCATGCTGAAGCCAGCAGGTAAGAGTCGGACGTTATGGTTTTGATATGGGAATATACCGTAGATAGAAAGATGTGGCGATAAACCAATATAAAAGCTTGGTCAAGTAATCAAACAATATTTTCAAATTATTGACACTTACCAGAAGTGGCCAGTTCAGAAAGCTACCAATAGTGTAATTAAAGTAGATTTTTTGTTTTGCCAGTGAATCTTTGTTTGATTGTGTGATTGTGAACTGATGGAAAACTTAAAACTAAACTCATTTTGATTTCAGTGGTTGGTGTTAAACTGGATAAACAGACTTGGATGGAAAGCTTCATCAACGCTACGATTACGCCCAAAGTGAGTGCAAGAAATTAACTACCTGTATTCATTTGAACTGTAATGCAGGTTAGAAGGATGCTTGAGAATGTTGTCAATTTGATCCATCTTAATAATGTCAGTTTGTATTTGTATGAATTAGGTATGCAGTGATGAAAGTTATGGTTAAATGGTCAATATTCAAATTCCAAAAAGTTAATTTGAAATCTAAATACTACAGGTGAACTTTGTAATCACAACAATATAATACACAGTTTATAAAAACAAACAAACAAACTGATATTTGTTTTGAGATTTGCATTTACATTTAATAGTGTTATTATTGTTGATGTTTTTTGAAAGATTAATTTCAAGTGAGCATTAGATGTTGTCAAAGGTGATCTAAATGTAAAAAACGAGCATGCACAATTACATATCCGATATGAGTTAGTATGTCCCATGTCCACTGATACCAATAAATTAAAAAAGTCTTTAATATTGCCTGATAATACAGTTTTGATATTTTTGTGAAACTCTAATATGAATCCGTCTATATTTTTACTCTTCCTGCACAGTGTGTTGGGAAATCTTTTGTGCAGGAGGACATAGCGTAGAGATTCATATTTAATGCGACTACTTGTGTTAATCAAAAGATGTTAATTAGCTATATTTATAAATACTGTTTTAAAATTTTGGAGTCAGTAAGATTTTTTATACGTCTCTATGCCCATCAAGGAGCAAAAATACAGTAAAAACAGTAATATTGTGAAAAATACAATTCAAAATAACGGTTTTCTATTTTAGTATGTTTTCTCAAGAAACATTTCTTATTATTTTCAAAGTTAAAAACAGTTGTTCTGCTCAATATTTTTGTGGAAACCATGAAATCTTTTTCAGGATTCTTTGATGAATAGAAACAGCATTTATTTAAAAATAGACATGCCAATAGAATGTCTTTACTGTCACTTACGACCAATTTAATGCGTCCCTGTTGAATAAAAGTATTAATTTCTTTAAAAAAATTAAAAAAAAACTTACTGAGCACAAGCTTACTTTAAATTACATTAAGACTGTATTTATCTTTTTCTCTCAAAGAATCTGGACTGCTTTCTTCTGGATGATGGAGGCTTTCTTGTCATGACCAATAAGGACCTGTATATCAATAAGGTGTGCCTCTCTTCATACCCATCACCATTTTGCTTCCATTCCACATTCCCCTTCTTTGACCCCCGGAGAGCGCCCACCCAACCCCACCTGCACCCCGCCGGCAACAGCAGTAGAGTAAATGTTTAAAGTTAGGCTCAGCGAGGGAAACCAATCAGAGCGGAGTGTGTGCAGGATAAATCACGGCCGGAGTGTTTGGCAGCAGGACTGAAGCCGAGGAGACCGACTGTGCCCTAAATCCCATCTCCTCCCCTCTGTGTGGGCAGACTCTCCAGGGGTCGGCTAGGACCGTCAGGCAGACCTCACATTCATTACGGCTGTTATTGCACAGGGAGCGGCGGCCGTTCTGTACGCTCTAGGATTTATATCGCCTTTGGACTGACTTATAGTCTCGGATGCACACACTTTTACATTCTTACGTGCAATACAAAGCTGGAAGTTAAGTTGTGTGTGTTCGTAACAGTATCCAGAACAGGGGTGGTTTTTTAAAATTTCACACACACTCGCGGTCGGTATCACACCTCTAAGATTTTCTGGGCTCACAGACAGCTCTTTCTTTGGTTTAAATTATGATAATGCAGTATGCCATCCTAATAAGATTAGAACAGATCCTATTGGCTCCCCTGAGCACGGTGGGCTCCACACTCTTTAAACACACAGCATGAACTTATTCTACAGATTAGTACGGACAGACATCCTCATACCCTGAGTGACACATGCCTGCTATGTAACTCGGCCAATGTTGTGAAATTTTGAATAAGAATAGCCACAGGAATCTGACAGAATTCAGCAGAAAGCTGTGCATAATTATTCACTATTTAATTCTGCACATTTCTGTTTTAACACAATGTAAGCATTTTTGGTAACACTTTAGTATAGGGACCAATTCTTACTATTAACTAGTGGCATGACTATTATTAAGATATTGGCTGTTTATTAGTACTTATAAAGCACATATTGTGCAAGACCATATTCTACATCCCTAATCCTACCCAATACCTAAATTTAACAACTACCTTACTAACAATTAATAAGCAGCAAATTAGGAGTTTATTGAGGGGAAAGTCGAGGTTAATGGTTTGTTAATAGCGAGAGTTGGACCTTAAAATAAAAGTGTGATTGCATTTTTTACGATTCCACAGAATTATGCACATTTTCCCCAAGAATCAGTGTGGCAAATATGAAAAATTTATTTTTATTTTATTTTACCTTTGCTTAACCAAAAAAGAAGCCACACTTTGTCTTCCTGCAAACTGTTAATAGTGGACGACTCATTCGTCAGGAGCAGATGTGTGGATTCAGAGCGTGATTCTTTATACTGTTTGTAGCTCATCTCAAGACATCTGCAGACCAAATGGTGAATAAACAAACATTTCATTGCGGGTTTAAATGATGTTAATTGAAAACAAAAATAGCTTTTGTATACTTTATTTTTCAATGGTGAATCTTTACAGTCTGTGCCTGTTGCTTTTTAAAATGCGGGTTCATGAAGGATATTCTTTTGGGGCATTAAATTATCCCCAGAAGTAAGCAAAAACTGATCAAATCCTTTGGAGATGCCAGCAAAGTTTTGTGGGTGAAATCCAGTCATTTCAGTAGGAAACAAAATTTTACATAATGGGAAAAAAAATTTGTCAACAGGATTTAACAAGTTTGTCATACTGACCGATAGAAGGCTGCTTGATTTGAAAGTAGCTGTTTGAGCTGTGCGACGCTGCACTATTGACAATTATAGACAACAGACCTTTTTTGTCTGAAAAATTTTGCTGAAATTTTGTGAATGTGATTTTTTTTTAGTCTGTAGTAATTATAATTATCCCTATATAATAACAACAGAAACCTATGATGCCCCCGTCTCTAAGTAATTGTGTGTGTTTGTGAATGTCTGTGTTTTCAGATCGGACAGTTTTTCGGGATGATTGACCCCAGCCTAATGAGGAATCTGATAAACGAATCCCTGTTCTCCATCAACATAACCTATGACTACCAGGCCCTCTGTGAACCCACCAAAGAAACTAAAGCCGCCGCTGGTCTCAGATCAGTCTATGTGGTGAGTTTCATTTTCTTTAAATTAATTTCAGTTTCTTAAGACAAAAAAAGTTCACTCACAATAAAATCGTATCCAGTAGTGGTTTGTGTGTTATCTGAAAAGTGTTTTGGCACCTGCAAATAAAGATTTGCTTGCATAGCACATTTTCCCCGGACTATAAAGCTTAGTCATGCAATTAGTGAACTTCATATTATTGTTCCATATCACACTGATAAGTTAGCCTCATGATACTCTCTCTGATCTGTGACTCGAATGATTTCGGCCTTGTCTTACATGCTGACTAAACCTCACAACACACAGAGTCAACCGTGAATCATCACAAAGTTGTGAATCAACTTCCTCTCTCTCATGCTAATCAGAGCAGCGTGTGCTGCAGCTAATGGTCCCCTGAGCTCATTCGTTTAGCCTTGTTTGTGGATTTATGCTTGCATCTGCTGAGCTTTCGTCTAATATCTCCCGTATTGTTTGGCACCGGGTCCCTTCTGTCTGGCAGGGTCATAATAGGGCCCCCTGCCAATAAAAATCAGGATGTTTTGGTGCTTCTCAGCTCCGGATATGCAACTTGCAAAGTTAGAGAAGAATGTCTGAGAGAATACGAGTTTAAGATGCCGACATCTTTGAGTTTATGCTGATTTTAATGGGGATGATGCATCACAAGGACCTTTTAGATGCCCTTAGTGCTCACAGAAATGTTGTGTAGATTTAAAACATGTTGTTTGTCCTTTTTAGCCCACCATAGCTGACATCCTGAACATTGGTTGGTGGGCTTCTGCAGCAGCCTGGTGAGCGATTTAACTTTCTCAGGTCACACAAAAAATGAAAATCCATTGATTATTAACTAACCCTCATGTTCCAAACCTTTCTTCTGTGGAAAAATGGCCTCTTTGTATATTTTACAAGAAAACAGGAGTCCAATGTTGTTTTGGAACCCAATGACTTTCATTACAGCATATGGACAAAAACATTGTTCTCAGCTCAATCAGTATTTCTTTTGATTTCTCCAGGTCAATATTGCAGCAGTTGTTTGTCAGCATCACATTTCCTAACTTCCTTGAGGCAGGTAAGATCTAGACATTAGTAATGCCTTGCTATGAAAGAATTATTAAGCTACTGCAATTTGGCAGACGCCTGTTTTTCTTGTCGTCTGGTGCACTGCCAAAACTACAGTGCTAATGACTGCTAATGTTGAATTCCTGTACGTACAGAGTGTGACCATGTATTCTATTCAGAATGTCAAAGACAATTAATGTGATGGGGGTGTGGTGTAAATTTTGACTGTATTCTGTGAAATTTAATTTTCATTTTTTTGTAATTGACTCAATTGACAGTTCAGTGGGTGTTATTTAAGCACTAAATCAACAGTAATTCATATAATCATTTCAAGTATTGTAGCTCATGGCAACTGAATATCAATTGTGTTTTGTTCACAGCGGACCTAGACGATGACCTGTCTGAAATGCCATCTAAAGAGAGTTGCATTAAAGAGCAGAAACAGTATTTCTTTGAGAATGATGAGACAACTTTTAAGGGGACTATTGATTGTCAGAACTGCTCCAGGTGAGACTTTTATGGAACTTAATCGTGGAGTCAAAATTATTTTTTATTTTTTTTTGTTGGTTGTCAATTTAATGTGATAACATTTTTGTGATTAATTGTTTAAAAATTTACGCAGCAAAAAACATATTCATTGCTCCTGAGCTTTACATACATTTTCCAGTTATCTTTATTTGGGAAAAAATAACTAATATTGATTATTATAATTGAATAGTTATACAGTCCTATTTATTTATTTACTTATTTAAATGGCATATATCATAATAAATAAATATTAAATGAAAACAAATCTAAATTAAACATGCAATTATACAATTCTGTAAATTATGTTTTCTTTTTATTTAGTCTGCATATCATGTAACAATAAGTAAATTAAATGTAACATTTTATGTCATTATATAGACTTTTAATAAGTTGTCACCCAGTTCTTAATGATCAAGGTCACCTTTGTCACAGATGAATTGTGCCCATTGGTTTGTGCATATTTTTGTGTTTTTGTTTTCAGGCAGTTCATAGCTGAAAAGCTTCCGAAGACAAATCTGGTGCTTATTGTTGCCGACACAAAAGAACCGTGTTGCCAGGCTGATGAAAGATTTTTCTCCCAGGAAGAAAAGCCTTGTATCCTTCATTCATGTACAAACAAACCTGCTGTTTTTTCCCGTTCGCTATTTTCCTCTATTTGTATTTGTGATACACACGGATGCCTTACGCGTCAGGTGTGGTGTCAGCTTTGGGAAGGAAATTCAGAAATAACTAGAAGTAGCTTTTCCAGTAAATGCATCGCTGTCATTTTAGTTCATTTTAGTCAGTTCATTCAACCAGCTCAAGTCATTACCCAACATGTTTATCCAATGTCCCATTTTCCTTGTAAAGTGACGTGACATGTGGCCAAGTATGGTGACCCATTCTCGGAATTCTCTATGGTCGCTGCATTTTATCCCATCCTAAGTGCAGCCACACCCAAGACAGATGAACACAGCCAACACTCACCGATGGAACTCGTGAACAGCACACTTGGAGCGTTATGGTGCAAGGCCAATATTTTGCTGTGTGTCGGCTCCCGTGTTTACTCTAAGAGCAGTTGGGGGTTGGGGGTACCTTTGGGTTACGAGTCCGACTCTCTAACCATTAGGCCACGACTTCCCCAAATACGTGACTTGTAGAGGTTAAACAGGTTGCAAAGTTTTATAAAATTGTGCAGTGCTGGTATTGTTGGTACTTTACTAAATAAACCAGCAAAACTTCCTTGGAGCTCCAGAAAAAACAGGTTTTGCTGCTGAACAGCTAGACCACCAGCACTAGACCTGCATAAACCAGGATGGACTAGCAGTTTTTTTCAGCAGGAGTGTATTAAGTCCAACACACTCTAATGTCAATTATAATTGTGTGTTTTGTGGTTGGTTGTGGGTTCAAGTTTTTAGTGAATTTGGCTGTATATATCAATACAATTTTGCGTACAATCGCATTCGTGAATTTTTGTACGATCTGCGTACAGCCCACTGACTGTTGGGTTTTCTTCTAAAAATCATATGTTTCTATACAAATCACATTCACGTCATTTTACTACCACTTCGGCCAATCCTTACTTTTTCGCATAATATCAGATTGTGCTGATTTGAATCCTGAACTTGGTCTCACAGCTCCAGGTCCAGATCCCTGTGAGATAGCCCAGAACCCACGCTATCGGAAAGGTCCGACACAGTGCTTTGAAAACAACGCAAGTGTAAGTCACTTAAACACCTCCCTCCTGCAAAAGCCTACGACAGATTGAGACCAAACTAGCAATCAGCATGACTTGATGTGCATCATGTCCTATTCTTCAAAAACGGCTGGTCTTTGCTGCTCTCATCTACCACACTGAGACTCTGGATGAGAATCTTTGAGTCATGACCGATGTAAAAAAAACGCTATTTGGCTCTGTGTGATAGATCTTGGTTTCGGAGAGCTTGACTTTGTTTGACATGTTCTAATCTCACACAAGCATACATTTCATGGCCTAAAGAATGTGGACACCTTTTTTTAAATTAACTGGGTTGGGTGTTTCGAATAGAACAGGTGCATAATATCAAGCGTATAGTCATGCAATCCCATTTTTGAAGACATGAAGAGTCTAGTGTGAAAGAATTTGACTGGCCTGCACAAAACCAAGACATGAGCCCCATTGAACAAGCTTCCTATTCATGATTTTGAATTGAAATGTTCACCGACTGAGTGGGGTGAGTGGGGTGTCCACATACTTTTGACCAAGTAGTGTATCTTTATCTAAACATACCTACTTCCTGCTCTGGATTCTCTCTTTTTACTTACAGTATTAACGCTTTTTGGCTCGTGCACTTGTTCGCGTGTTGCTTAAACTTCTGACTGTCAAACATTTTTCTGCATGACTCTTCCTCTCTCTTTCTCTCTTTCTCTGGTGCTGTGTATTTGGCTGTATAATGTATGTTAGGATGAGGCCATGTGTAGGAGAAATGCAGGCTCTCCACTGCTTTCCTCTCTGCTCATGTTACTGCTGCCAGTGTTCATGTGCTGTCTCGGGTCAGTCCATCTCTCTATCTCCCTCTAGCTCTCTATCTTTTTATTTATTTATTCATTCATTTACTTATTTATTTTGATCTATCTTGTCTGCCAAATAAGTAGTAAATTCACTAAACACCTGTGTCACTTTCGTTTTTTGTATGTCTTCTTATTCGAGTTTGCTTAACCAGCTTTCTATGGAAATTTCTTTCATTACCTGAATTCCTTTAGTGAATTAGCTGCTAAAACAGCACTGGCAGTTTGTGCAAAAGGCTATCAGCGGGCACACTTCTGTTCTTTTTATCTACATTTTTTCTGTCTAATTCAAATTAATATCTCTTTCTCTCGTGCATTTAATTTTGCATGAGTCAAACTAATTAACTTAGCTGTTGCTTCTTACAACTTGTTAAACTGCTGATGTAACTCTCACGCTTGACTAATTCACCAGCTGATTCATTTACGTTTACATTTAGTCATTTAGCAGACACTTTTATCCAAAGCGACTTACAAATGAGGACAAAAGAAGCAATCAAATCAACAAAAGAGCAACAATATATAAGTGAAATACAATTCACTGTTAGGCCTAATGCCGGTACCCGTGCAAGTATATATATATATCATATATTATACACACACACACACACACAAAGAAAACACGTTAGATGAATAGAAAAAAATAGAAAGCTAGTGTTTTGTTTTTTTTATAAAAAAAGATGATAAATATAGATAACATAGAATTAAAATAGAATAGAAAGTGTTAGAGTTAGAGGGTCAATAAAGGTGGAACAGAACAAGTTGTTGTTTTTTTTTTAGTCGTTTCTTGAAGATGGTTAAGGACTCCGCTGCTCGGATTGATTTGGGCAGGCCATTCCACCAGGAGGGAACAGTTAATGAAAAAGTCAGTGAAAGTGATATTGTGCCTCTTTGAGATGGCACAATAATATGCCGTTCACTTGCAGAACGCAAGGTTCTAGATGGCACATAACTCTGAAGTAATGAATTTATATAAAGGGGTGCAGAGCCAGTGGTGGCTTTGTAGGCAAACATTAATACCTTGAATTTAATGCGAGCAGCTACTGGTAGCCTGTGCAAATTGATGAACAGAGGTGTGACATGCATTATTTTCTGCTCATTAAAGATTAATCTTGCAGAGGAGTTTTGGATTAATTGTAGAGGTTTGATCGATTCACCAATGAATAAATTATTAACAGCATAAGCATATTTATTCATATTATTAAAAAAGCTTTTAGACTGATTGTAGTAGGATATTGTAGTTTTATGGTGCATTCACCTAATGTCACAATTACTGTATTAATCATTATAATATGCTAAAATAATATATATATATACTGCAATTCAAAAGTTTGGGATCAGTATTATTTTTTTAAGTTTTTGAAGGACTTTCTTTTGCTCATAAGCTGCATTTATTTGATCAAAAATCCAGAAAAAAAACATTAAATATTGTAAAAAATAATATTGCATTTAAAATAATCGATGTACGATTTTATATAATTTATTTCTGTGATGGCGAAGCTGAATGTTCAGCATCATTACTCCAGTCTTCAGTGTCACATGATCCTTCAGAAATCATTCTAATATGCTGATTTATATCCTGTTGTGCTGCAAGTTGAGCTGCTTATCTTTTTTTTTTTTTGGAACCTTGATACTTGTTTTTCAGGATTCTTTGATAAATAAAAGTTTTAAAGCATAATTTATTCACATAATAATTTTTTTCTAAAAACAATACGTCTTTACTATCACTTTTTTAAATCAATTTAACACATACTTGCTGTAATAAAAGGAAAAAAAAAGCAAAGAAAAAAATTTACTGACCCCCAAATTTTGAAACGATAGAGTATAATTGTTTTAGATTATGCTACCACAGGACATTGGACCAAAAACATTATGCAGTAATAATAAAAACGTCTGTAGTCACTGAGTATAATATGTATTAATTTATTTACAATACTTAAAATTGTATTTGTATTTTTAATATTTTTCTAAATATTTTTAGTCCAATCGATCAATATCACAACATATATAGTACATATATATATCTATATATAATATATTATATATATAACTCTCTATACATCTATATTTAAAATATTATGTAAAAATATGTGTAAGGTAATTATGAAAAAGGAAATTACAAATTATAATAGTAATAACCAATACATATTTATATATATTTTCATATTTTGCAATAAACTATATTATCTATTGTCAATGGAGAAAATCAAGTAACTCCCACATGTGATCGCACCATTAGTTCCGCAGCTGACTTATTGGCTTTCTCTTGTTGGCATTGCAATAGGAGCAGAATGAGGATTGCGGTGGGGCGTCAAGTCTGAGTCCATCTATCGTGTCCATGGTCATCCTCCAGCTGCCGCTGCTCTGGCTTCTGATTGGACGAGGACACTGCCTCTCGTGACCTCAGCATAGAGACGCCACACCCCTCTTCGATGCCAAAACTTACATTTAGACGTTCATCTGGACTCCCACGCTACAGCCCAGCACATGGAAGGAGAGGCTCTGACCCAGGAAGTACAAAACCCAAGCCGCGATCACTCACAGCCTTTGAGGTCAAAGTAGGTCGGAGATGATAAATGAGCAATGACCTTTGACATTTGACCCGTAAGGTCAGACTCTCTCCACATGAGCGACAGGGTGGGCAGACCTTGACACTTCATCGTCACTTCGCTATGAAGAAATGTCCTGTCTTTAAAACGAAAAAAAAAATTATCCAATCACAACACTGCCAACCAAAATTTCGCCCTTTACTGGTGTGATGCCTTTTTTAACCTATTTGTCCTTCAGCATATTTACATGGCTAATTCCTCAGTATTACACACTGTTCGTGTGTGACTTTTATGGTTTGCCCTGCTGAGATCTTTAATGGACCCCTCCGGGTTGGGTCAAAATCCAGCCTTGTTTGTGGTCTGCAGCCCATTACTGGACCTGATGCAAAAGTCTCTTGTTTTTCCCAGTGGTCTCCACCTCTGTGCCTCGGGAATATCAGTTTCATTTCAGACCGCCGTTTTATAGTAAACAATCCCTCCCTCCATTTGTCCGTGGGTACCTGTATTCGCTATTTATTATCGGCCCATAGTGCATTTCAAAGACGCACTGCTGCCAAACGTTACCCTGTGTGTGGTCTTGCTGTACTTTGCCCTTGATACCAAGCAGGTCGTGTGGCCAAACAGCTCTTTGGTTCTTATTTAGGGCTTTTTAAATGACTGCCGATTCGTACCGACCTAAAAGCTTGCAAAGTTATGTGTCCTGGCTGTGAATATGGCGAGAAAAACCTGCTGTTGTGTGTGTGGGGTTTTTTTTTTTTTTTTTTTGGTGCATTAGCTGTTTATTTGAGATTAAGTTATTGAAAATGAACTAAGAGTTTTCTGCTGTATGTTTAATGTTGAGTTTTATGTGCTATGTTTAGTGTTTGTGTGTGGATATGCAGATGCTAAAGGGTGAAAGGCATTTATGATATAGTTGCTCTTTCCCACACTTTAATTTCATCTGGAGAACTCGAAAAGGTGGAAAGAAAATTATCTAATGTTTACAGATATCTTGAGACACTCGAGAGAGTTTTTATAAGAAATGTTGCCCCTGGTTGTGTTGTCTGAGTCTCTGATGTGTCGTTTTTCACTTTAATGTCAGAGGCAGAACTCTGTCAGCCTTTCTTTCCTGTCAACGTGCCTTGATGTGAATGGATTCATAAAAAAAAATAAGCGAAGGAATATCACAATGTGCAATCTGACTCAGAGAGATGCAAAATATCGGCATTCTGATCTGATGAAAAATTTAACTTCCGTCCCTTTAAGAGGTCCTGACTGGATCTTTGTGCCTCATTGAAATCTGGGCAATTTATGAAATAATTAAGATTTTGAGAAGAGACAAGGTTAATTACAGAACCCCTGGACTGCTCACAAATTGAACGTTATAAAAAAGAACATCGCCTTTTATTTGTTTAATATTGATAATATAATATAATACTAATAAGATATTTTAATATTTTATGTATAGTTTGTTTTTACTTGTAGTAATTAGTGGTAGTATTATTATTATATTATTATTTGTTTTTAATTAAATAAACATATGAAAAATGTTTTTAAAAAGTAGGTAGAAAATTATGGAGAAAAACATATTTTTTAGAAAATGGAGAAGGAAAAAGAAGGGGGGAAAGTCTGCATTCTGTATATCTACGTTTTTGCCCAGTTTGTTACAAACAGCCACATCTTGTGGTTCAGAGCTTCTGTAAATAATAAACATAATTATTAAAAGGGGTGGGTGGGAGGTGACTTCAATTACAAATGATTACTTGGTACATGAATGTTATGCCTGTAAAAAAGCAAAGCTATTTTTTTTTTCTATTTAAGTATTCAGTTCAAAGTTATTTTTGTTTTGAAGAGAAGGAGGGATGCCTAATGCTTAGCCAGTTCCCAATATATTCAATATTGTATTGATTATGAATTATGATGATTAATTAATAGCAAACAGATGATTTCTGCAAGTTATTAATGGCCGCTGAACCATATTTGCATTGTTTTTGGCTTAGTGTATATGTACAAAGTCATTTGGGTCTCTGTCAGCACTGATTACCATCGTGTTCTTTCTCATTTTAGAAGCGTAGACAAACAGGAAATTAAAAGACATGAAGACACACAACATCAAATCCGTAATGGAAAGTGAATTTTAGTGAGCAATATCACTGCTACTTTATGCATCATTTCCTCTGTACACAGGAAACGGTTTTGGTAATGCACCTGAAAACAACATGATTGGACTTTGTGGATTTGGCTTGCGTTGAAAAGCCATTCTTCTGAAAATCTTTCCATGATTCATCACCGTAATCAGACAAGCATTCTAGAAGTGACGTGCATTAAATCAGTGTATGATAAAAAGAAAATGCCATAAACATTGTAGTTAATTGGCTGTCAAAATGAGAAATTATTGAAAACATCTCCAGTTCCAGACCGTTAACTCGACGAATTACCCACGTTAATTCCCAGCAAAACTAATGTCATCTTGTTTATCTATACCAAGGATAAAGTACATGTTTTTCACTTCCTCTACCTGTACTTTAAAGTGCTATCTCAAAATGTTTTTCCAGCCTAACACACAAAATCTGCCTGTGAGGGTATTCAAACCTTTAACATAATCTTATCTCTTCCTTATGCCCTATTTAGTTGGCATGTGTTGCACTGGAAGTGAAAACTAAGCTGTGTGTGCGATGCTACAATATTTTCCTCTGTAGATGCTGGAGTGTGTAAAGTAACAGATTACGGCTCTGTTCAGAATAGCATACTAGCATACTACTCTTACATCCTCTCGTGCAGGTTTCATGTAGTGGTTATTATGGACGGTATGCAATGTCTCCCTTGAGGCCCGGCAAATGGGGCGTTGTGCATTTTTCTAAAATATGAGGTATTCGACAGCAAACTGCATGGAATACTGTATCCCACAATGCAATGCACCCTTCATTTTTTTAGTAAACCGACTGCAAAAATGTACATATTTATACAAATTAGTACACGTTGTTTCCCATCTGATGATGTCACTATGTAGCATTCTACTGTTTAGTGTGGAATAATGTCTACTATTTTTTTTTTTAAAAAAAGAAAAAAAAAACCCCCCCCCAGAACATACTGCGCAGTATTCAGTATATACTGTAGTATGCTAATATTCCATTCTGGAAATGCAGCCTAAAGGTCTTTGCACACTGAGTCTGAATTTTTCACATGTTAAAAAATAAATACGACCACACATTGTGTCAATCACATCTACATACTGCCTCCGAAACATTCGTCCGTCATAGAAAAAATCTGGATCGGGTTCAATTTTCTGCATTTTTCGCATCCGTAGCAAGCTTTTTGACTCTGTTCGTGCCGATGATGCATACGAAAAACACATGCGAAAATTTACGAAAATTTTGGACTCGGACCTTAAAGGTGCAAAGACCATAAAGGTGCAATCACATTTAGCAAAATTTCACGGGAAAAATCCAATTATTTCAGTAGGACTATGTGCGATCTTGAGCCTCGCATGAGGACGGATGCAGATTTTGCGAATTTTTGCTGGCTTTGAAAGTGAGCTGTGCTTCATACGTCGTTACACTACTGACAAAGGACTTTTTTTCCGAAATCTCACTGAAATTTCGTTAATGTGACCTCACCGTAACATTCACTGCTTTTTTCTTGGGGCGACAGCTGCTGAACCGAGATGTGTCCCGATCCTGACGGTCCAAGCTAACCTTAACCTTAAATGTCAAAACTGATTTGGGACCAGTATTTGAAAGCATTAAGGGTCTCCAGCTTCTGACAGAAATAGTTTACAGGATACCTTAATAGAGGTGAAAGTGTTTTCTAGAATATCAAAAAGACAGATGTTTAGGGGAAATATGAGATCAATTCATATAATTCCTTAGAAAATACTGAATTAGATTTAGCAACTTAGTCCTTCAGACAAACTGGGATGAAGAAAGGCTTTCGTTTAACTTCCTGTAGACTGAGCTCAGATGCTGAACAGAAAATGGCAACGTGTGATTTAAAAAGCTGCCGTTTCAGTTCTCTGTCTCTCTGGTCTGTGTGGGTTTTGATCTCTGGAATTGTCCGATAGTGTGAAGTGTGTTTTAAGTGGTCAGTCAGATCCTGCTGCCTCCACTTGTCTCCTGGTTGACCGTTAGTCTGCCTCAGTCAGGGTTTAGGAGGACTTATCCCTAGGCTTATTTTCAGCCCCCCTTAATTGTACTGTCATCCAGTGGTTCACATCTGGTTTTGCTTCAGGAACCAAATTTTAAGTGGTGACCCAAACAATACAAAACGTAACCGGCATTTAATGTAGTCTGGGTTGTATTTTTTCTTCTTTTTTTTTACCATGCAAAGTTTTGTTCATGGTTTTTGAACAATTTCAATAGCCGTGTTGTCATCGGCCTAATTTGGTTAAATCGCTTCTAGTAAAATGACTAATTAAATTACGCCAAGGTATTTGACGTCAACTAAAAAAGATATAGGAAGCATTTACTCCTTCCTTTAAAAAGCTGATATTTAAACGTGCAGTCTCCTAATGTGTCATACTGTATTTTTAAAATAATTTTAAAATAATTTTTTTAACTAGACATTTTTGGAAATTTTTAATGAATGATTAACACAACAGGTATACAACAGTACAACCAACTGTATGTTCATCCCTCACAGCATTGTTTTCCTTCACATAAAATTAAATATGGCATTGACCTTAAGGTCCATGCAAGATAATATGCTTATTAGCATTTTATTATTTGTGTTTAGCATTTTTTTCTACAGTCTGTAACCCTCAGAGCAGACCTTTGGCCCACCAGTTGAGAACCACTGATTTACGCATAAAACTCTTGTGAATCTTGATTTGCCTGATTCAGACTGATTCTGTATATTTGTTTAAAAAAAAATGTTAAAAGTAACTATCTAAGGCAGAAATGATAAAAAGCCCACTGTTTATAATCCTGGAACTGTCTAAAATTCGTGTTCAAGTATATTGAGAATAAAAACTTTATCATCAGTTTGAGTGTTGCTGTGTCCTTTGCCTTGACTGTTTTGACCGTGACAGATTTCTGTTTTTCTTCTTTTCCAAAATCACTTCTTCTTGTATTTGTCCTGGTGCCAAAACATTTTTCCCCATGTATGTCAGAGGGAAGTTGGAGTCTGCAGTTTCTCTGCTCACATGTGACATTCTTCTGTCATCAGCGAGGACTCGGACCGAGCCAACCACAACACGGCCCGCGAATTGCTGAAAGCCATCGATATTTTCACACAATGTTATCTGACTGCCATCGCTTTTCTATTGCTCCATCGCCATATGCGCTCACTCGCCTCTGATTTGACGTTGAAGGCCTCGGTAGCGTTTCACCTTGAGTTTGAATGTGAAACCAGCAGATATAAAGGATCGTTCCTACGTTTATTGGCGATATTAAATGTTCTCCTGCGATATGTGATATACTACGAGATCGTTAAAGCTCACGTATGGTACTTCAGTGCTCCGGGACATTTCAAATAAGTTCATTTACAGTCCCCACCGTGTTTTTGTTTAACGAACGGCCCGTTTATATTTGCGAAACAGCTGGGGGAAGCCTTAAAAGGACACGTACGATATAAAATTACATATTTTACAGACTGGAGGGAGGAAATAAGCTGTAATATTAACGGCCGAGGCATTATTAAAGCTGTCAGTCTCCTAATGCCGCCTGCTTAAAGGGAGAAATGTAAAATATTTTGTGGACTGTAGAGCAGTATCATAAATATTTTATTGTGCGTTGGAATTGGTGTGAAAAGTGCAGTGGGTACTTGGTGTCTGTGGCGGGCAGGCTGTGCCAGCACGAGAATCCAATGTTTTAAGTCCTCAGCAGTCTTAGCACAATATTTTGCCTCTCATAAGTTACTTGCAACTAGTGCTGTCAAACGATTAATCACATCCAAAATAAGTTTTTGTTTAAATAATATAAGTGTTTGTACTGTGTATATAAATACACACACATGCATGTATATATTTAAGAACAATGTTATGTTTATATATTAAATATATTTATATATATTATAAATGATATGAATATAAATACATAAACATGTAAATACTTTAAAAATATATACTGTATGTGTTTATTTATATATACATAAGAAATATACACACTATACACGTATATTATGTAAACAACTTTTATTTTGGATGCGATTAATCGCGATTAATCGTTTGACAACACTACTTGCGACACAAACAACTCATGTGATTTATGTCGGTAATATATATTTGTCTCACGAGATGCCATAGAATGGGTCGATACAAGAGACAGAGGTGCCAGATGTGGAGATTGATTTCAAAGTCAATATGAAATCACTATTTTTGAACAATTGCTTGTTCATCAATAGCTAATTGGCAATAATTGTTTTAGGCTACTGCTGCCTTTCTAAAAGTTTACCAAGAGTGAGCAAAGCCGTTTAATGCCAGGTTTTATTCCATGTTTAATTGAATTTATCAACGTAGTGTTTTATGCGTAAATTCATAAATTAAATATTAATTTGCTCTCTGCATTGGCAAAATCGTGGATGGAAATATGTGATTTACAGAGTCACATGTATCGGGCCAGTTGTAAATGCAGTGTGCATTTCCATTTGGGATTCTTCAGAAATGCTCTCAACATGTAATTTAATTTCATTTAAATTAAATCACAAATTAAATTGTACTGCCTGACATTAGCTAAATCATGAATAGAAATATTAGAGCGGCTTTATATGTGATTTTTTTATGTGGCCTATTGTAAATGCAATGTGCATTTGCATTGCCTCAAAGATACTCTCGAGATTTTATTTACCTGAATTTAATTAAAAAAATTAATTTAATTTAATAATGCAATATTTATTTACCTAAAATTCTTTCAAAATCAAATTAGATATTTAATTTATAAAATGTTTTATTTTATTTAATTACATCTTCGTTTTAATTAAAAAATTAAATGATTTGTCTTTAAATTCAACATTCTTAATTTGTTGTCTAGCAGTAGTAAAATCATCAATGGATTTATATGTGATTTGCAGAGTCAAATTTATGTGGCCAGTTGTAAACGTAATGTGCATATTCAATCATATAACAGTCCGTTTGATCATGACGCAAGAAGAGTAAATGCGATCGCATAGTAAACATCCTTGTATCATTACTACATTTTTTTATTTCGTTTTTTTTTATGACAGGGCCTGTGTGGATCTGTTGTTGTTAAAAGCTGCTTTGAATAATTGAGTTAGTCATTCACTTTTTTTTTCTCTAAAATTCTTCGACATTCTTAGACTCTACAAGGCCTTATTTCACAATGAGCTCTAGACGTGGTGGCTCTCGAATGGAACGTGTCCTTATGTTTTTCCTCCCTTGTCACCACATCGACCCTGAACCCATAAACAAAAGTGGACAGTGCACAGTAAAAACTAAACATGCTCACTGTGCACATATTTCAACTGGACATAATTCACAAGTGCCATACACAGCCACGTTCTATCTCCTTCCAGGGATTTTGACAACAACATGGTTTAGTTGTTTGTATTAAAACAGCATGTTTCCTCTATAAACATTCTAGATGTTGCACATTCTATGTGCATTTTTTTTTAAAATAAGGCTGCATTACAGAGTCCAAAACATCTTAGTGGTTGGAGCCAAATCAGACTGACTAGCATGCAAGAACACCATGTCTGATTGTGGCGCTTTGCTCCAGCAGACATATTAGCCTAAAGTGTCTTTTCTCAAGGTTGATGTTGGACTGTTGGTATTTGTGTGGTCTAAAAAGTAGCAAAGGACCAAACCTCAAGATTCAGATGAGGGTATCTCATTCTTGCAAGCAGTATTTCTAAGTTTGCGGTTGAATTTCGGTGGGGTTAAGTCTTGATTGCTAAACAATTATGTTTGAATAAACTCTGCTGTTTGTATGTTGATCGCTTCTGGTTATTAGATGGGAGGCCACTTTATTTCCATTATAAAAGCTCACTGATGCTTTATGGAATGACAGTGGTTGCTATTTTTCCAGAATGCCTCCAGACAGATTTCGGATATCCAAGAAAACAGCTGTCTGTTTCACAGCATGTTTAAAGAAGTTTCAGCACTGCTTATCGCACGAGTTAGTGTCTACTTTGTGTTAATAGTATCTATCATTATTTTTACTCTGCAAAATGTAACAATCTAGTTGAATTGAATTGAACCTGAGAGGTAAAGTTTACTCCTGTCCTTATTGTAACTCTAACCCTAAAACCATTCTAAAATAAAATTGTCTGAGCTTAAATCCATTATGTTATGTAATTTATGTAATGGTCATTTTTAAAATGCAAAAGTAGTAGTTTGCTTGTAAATTCATGTGCATAATCAATGCATATTTATATTCTTTCAGGTTTATCACATAATTTTGAAAATATGCCAAGTACCAAAGATATATAAACAATAAATAAATAAATATCAAGTTGCTAATTGCAGAAGGTGTTGTGGTAATTTAAAGGGATAGTTCACCCAAAAATGAAAATTCTGTCTTTAATATTACTTATTACCCTCCATGTCATTTCTAATGTGTAAGACCTTCGTTCATCTTCAAAACACAAATTAATATATTTTTGATGAAATCCGAGAGCTTTCTGACCCTCCATAGACAGCACAGAACTATCACGTTCAAGGCCCAGAAAAAATAGTAAGGACATCAATAAAATAGTCCATGTGCCATCAGTGGTTCAACCTTAATTTTACGAAGCTACAAGAGTACTTTTTGTGCGCAAAGAAAAAAAATAACGACTTGATTACAGGGGTCATATTATGCGATTTCAAGTTTTTCTTTCTCTTTTGAGTGTTACAAGCTCTTTGTGCATAAATACGATCCGTAAAGTTGCAAAGACTAAAGTTCTCAGAACCTAAGAGAATTCTTTAGACTCTGCCCCCCCCCCCCCCCCCCTAAAACGGCTGGTTCTAACAAGCCCCCACATATCTACTTCACTATGTGGAAATATTAGCATAATACGGCCCAAATGTGCACGCAAAGAAAGAAGGCGTGGTTTCAGTAACCACAGTTAGTGTTGAAGCAGCATGTCAGAGAGACGCTGTGTTTCAGTGCAAAAGCAAAAACACTTTATTTGGCCTTCCGAAAGTAGATCCTCAGGACTTCGTGTGCGTCAGAGTGCCTGGTACTGTCATGAACACAGAGAATAAATTGTTGAATAAATTTTTGTTTTCTTACGTTTCTGTTTTTGTATTTTTGTGATTTTTGTTTACGAGAGGACGAGCATCGAAGACTGACAGGGAAGAGAAGAAATTTGAGAAAAAAGGAAAAAAATTAAGTCGTCATTTTTGTTTTCTTTGCGCATAAAAAGTATTCTCATAGCTTCATAATATTGTGCTAGACCTACTGTAATGCGACATGGAATATTTTATCGATATCCTTACTAACTCTCTGGGCCTTGAACGTGGTAGCTGCTTTGTTGTCTATAAAGGGTCAGAAAGCTCTCAGATTTTATACAAATGTCTAAAGTTTTGTTTTGTGTGTGGTTGTTTCCGAAGATGAACGAAGGTCTTACGGGTTTGGAACGACATGAGGGTGAGTAACTGACAGAATTTTAATTTTTAGGTGAACTATCCCTTAGATTTTTGAGTAACTGTGCATGACTGTTAATAGTCAGTTTTTAAAAATGTAAAATTGTATTAGCTTTCCTTGCGGTATTGACATTTTCAGACTGTTGAGGAAAGGAAATTTTTAAGGACTTTGGAACATATTTGTTAATGTTAAATAGATGCCCATAGATGTTAAATTGTCAGTGGATGTTTTTAAATGAATGCTCATAAACACTAACTTTGTTGTTAATTTGTTCACGGAAGTCTTTGTAAACATTTAATGTTTGCAATGTTTGAAACCAAGCTTTCGTGAGAATCACCCATGAGTTGGCTAGTACATACGCACAGCAGAGGATGTAGAGGAACTTCCAGGTGCTGTGAACAATTTCTCTGTTCTGTAGTCATTTCTGGAGGGAAACCACTACAATCAGGAATGTTTAGATGCCAAGTCTTTCTTCTGGGTGGGTCACTGGAAATAAAAGGATTGTTTTTTAGATATTCTTCTTATTCATGCCCACTCCCCCTACACACATGCGTGGTCCATACCAGCAGCTGTAAACTCCACAGACCCCCTGAACTGTGTGACTGTGAGTCACCTGCGACTCATTTGAGACACGCGTTCTGAAAGCGGGAGTCTGGTAGCGCTCTTGCTTTTCATGTCCTTTCATGTCCAGCTGTCTGTTGTGAAAGTGATTTGGCCGCCGCACGCAGCACAGCCAAACACAATAACTTCTCACAGATGTGTGTAATGTCCGGCTGAACCCCACCACAAAGCCAAAGGGAGAGAAAGAGAGGGGAAGCAAAGTTTTCAGCCATCACTGAAACTACAGATACTGTAGGCTAATGTTACATAAAGGCTGTCTCAAAACTTTATGCATTGGCTCGATAATTGCTAATGGCTAATTGGGAAGCAATCTCAATAAACATCACCTTAAACTTAACCTCACCAATGAATTAGCCACCAACTGAGCAAAACATAAAATTGTTACCATAAGATTGGTCCTCCTAGGTTGTGACATTGGCATGTAGCTAAGCTAACATTTTGTTAAGCACATTATTGGCTGAAATAATATGTCAATTCCACCAATTATTTTCAAAATTTTGTATTAATTTTCAATTCATAATCATTTGCCTGAGCTCTGTCTGTCACCTTGCTAATGCTAATATATGCTAACACCCTGGTAATGAAGAATTATAATGTATTATACTTTACTCTGCATTACCTTTACGAAAATTAACCATGCTTTTATTGTAGTAAAAGTACAATAACCATGTTTTTTTTTGGCAAATGAATTACCATTTGTATATAACCATGGTTTGTTGGCATAATTTGTAGTAAAATGATGGTTAATTTCCATAAGGGTATATTTTGAATACTACGATACATCAATGATACATGTCTAAAAGATCATAGGCTGAATTCACAACAGAAAAACTCATGGCAGTAGAATATCCTCATACTTTTTGCTGATGCAATTTGCTCAAATTTTGACAAAAATTTTTCTCAGAAAGTAGTGTAGTCCTCACAGTTTCTGACACTAGCATGTAGCTAAGCTAACAATTTCATAAGTGCAGTAGGCCTATTGCTTGAAATAATACATTAAAGGTGCACTGCAGGATTTTTGAAATACGCTTTAGACCACAGCGTCGGACCGAGTCCCAAAACACACTTGCAGCCAATCAGCAGTAAGGGGGCATGTCTACTAATGATAAAGAGAAGAGAGCGCTCAATTTGAGTGCACAGTACGGATATTAGCAGATCGACTATAGAAAGAGAGCTTAACCTGGCTGTGATAAAAGTAGAAAATACTCAGAAAACGAAAGGTTAAAAACAGAAGTGGTTACGATCAAGGCCCTAGATGTTCGGACCCGCCGTACACATATCGGAGCATCTATTTTCCATTGTGTGGAGGTGTTTACCGCTAGAGGAGCGGCTTTGTGAAGGCACCTGGAATGCCATACGCTCGAAGGATGTATTGTCGAGGTTGTTTCATTCTTCTTGATAGATGAGTAACATTGATTTTGATTCGTTTCACACAACTTATCCGTGTTGGCTTTTGTTTGAATATGATTGTGTGTCATCTTCACATGTTTCCGTGATCGTTGTTGCCACGGCAATGGGGTAAATCAAAATAACGGTCGGGTCCTGTTGGGGTATGGGCGTGTTTGTTTTGGTGCTTTCAAATATCAACATCGTTTGGCAAAAATCGCTTAGTGCACCTTTAATATATCAGTTTAAACAGTTAGTTTTAGTAATTCATATTAATTTTAAGAACTCAATCAAATCTATTCATAATCAGAATTTCCTAGACTCTATCCACCACCACCATGTCAATGCTAATATATGCTAATAATACTATGGTAATGAAAGATTTTTATATTCATATACTTTATGGTATTAAGACATTGTACTTACATATGGAACTTTAATGATACATATCTAAAAAACATGGCCTAAATTCGAAGTAGCATGCTAACATGTTAATCGTAACTATTTCTGCTAACAGTTTTCTATTGGTCATTGTGGCAAATTTGCATGACTAGCTGAACTCGTTCACATTTTATTTTAAGGTCCAGTTCTCAATATTAAACAACCATTAACTAATACTTTTGCCTCAATAAACTCCTAATTAACTGCTTATTAATAATTAGTAAGGTAGTTGTTTAAGGTGACAACAGGAAATCTGACTTTTCCATGTTTTCAGTGCTATAATCAGGACCACCGGTGCCTCTAACCATCAAGGAAACCTTGAAAGATTAACTCGGTAACTTTGTTTTGATAAGCTTTTTTATGCAAACGAGCGCGTCTGATCTCGCTCCCCTAGTGACGTGGCAAAGGGATCTCATTATAATATTACCGCCCCCGTAATCTGGTAAGTTTCCACCCACTTGTGCCGTCATTTTGCTGATTTCGCAACCAGCGACAACAGTGTACCATCTCTAATGCCTTGGCAAAAGTTTGAGCAAAACATGTCTAACTCTGTTTCTGCCTTTGGCTGCACATTCACGCGACAACCACCAAGAACACTGCGGTTTATGAGTCCGCCGTCATCAGAGCTGGACAGGCACGCACCAGTGATTTCTTGATTTCTGATTTACTTGTATAATTGTTCTGCGCTTCAACACAGTCGAAAATAAACATGTTGATTTATTATTTCCCCAGCGTGTTTACCTTCAGTCATAACTGACTGTTTTTGTAACTTATGCGTGTTTTTAACGTAAACTTGTGTGTGAATGAGAACTTAGTTTAGTACTCGCATGCTGTGACAGCCTCTTTCTGTCCATGTGCTTCAGAGTGTGCACTCAAAAAACTGTATATCAGAAGTTTAAACTAATATGGATTTTAAACACGCATGATTTCAGCACTATAAACATATAACTCAGCACAAAACAGATGTTTTTTTCTACAGTATAGAGCTGTAATGAGCGCAGCTCATATTCGGGAAAGGGCTGTCTGGCAGCAGGCAAGCCCTCTTGCTTAGGATACTTCGCCCCAATGACCACCGCGTTTTTTTATCCTTGCATCCACCTCAATAGGCATTTTCTAAAATGATAAAATAAATGATCTGTGGGGCATTTTGAGCTAAAACCTCACAGTTACATTCTGGGGACCCCTGAGACTTATATTACATATTGTAAAAAGGGGCACAATATGTCACCTTTAAGTTTAGGTATTGGCTATATAGGTATTGCTCAAATTTCCACCAAAGAGTGGTCTCTCAGAAGGTAGTATGTGTGTGTATGCAGCTCTTCTGTTGGGACCTGCAGGTGTGGGATGGAGTCTGTGCAGAATAAGCATTTCTGAACACAAACTCTTGACTCACAGTAACACAATATGTTTTGTAGCAAGAATCAGTGATTGTGATAATGATCTTGTGACATGATAGGGTTATTAAAAGTGTCTGCACGATGTGAGATGCTAGGCGGCTGCTTGAGTGTTTAATCTCTCCATGCTTTATGTTTCAGCTGAGGAGTCACTCTGCCCCGGGGATGGTTTATTTCTGCACACAGATGCTCTTTTATCCTCTTTCAAGTTCTGCATTTCAGTGGCATCTTCTCTTGCTGTTCCAGCGACTGGATTCAGTGTGTGTGGCAGATGAAGCGCCGGTGTGTTTTCTGTATGTGCTTTTTGGCATCACTCTGGTCTTTGCCCACACTGGATTTAGCTGACCCAATGAAAGTCGCTTGGGCCTTTTCTGCACTTAGGATTCCAGACAGACCTGGACTGATAAAGTCACAACAGAAGGAGGCAGATGTCTGGATTCAGTTTCCTCATTTGGATGCCAACTTCTCTTGTCGAAAAAGCAACCCAGAAACATGGTTTATCACTGTAGAAGGTTCTCTAACACTGACCTAGTCCTGCAAGACTTCTCCTCCAGACTTTAAATGGCCATTTTCCATTTGCTATGGTTTATTTCCCAAAGCATTAAGGGAGAGGAACATTTGTTGGTCTTCATCATCCATCCAAGAGGTTTGTTGCTCGTTGGAGATGAGGAGATTCATGCTGGCTGATTGGTCACTGAACCCATGAGAACAAGCCAACTGACTGCCAGAGAGAAGATATAAACTTTCTTCAAAGCCAGTTGGGTGGTGCTGTTTTAAGGCCAATTCACACCGCACTGACAAAAGGTGTCTGTTGGGGCAGTGTGAGCATCACAGTTATTTTTTTGAAAATTCTAAATCCAGCTGCCAACTTGTTGGTGTTTGTTGCCATTTGTCTAGTTCAACGACAGCATGGTGCTTGCAACACAAGACCATAAGTTGGATTCTCAGTAAACATACTGCCAAATATGTGTGTCTTGAACACACTATAAACTGCTTTGGGTAAATGTATAGTGATGCACCAATTCACCAGAAAACCAGATGCTGAGACCATCAGATTTGGGACAACCAGACTTACCTTTAATGCCGCTCGTACAACATGAAAGTCCACACAAACGAAGAACATGTCACCATATATTAAGAATATGTCACAATTCACTTGGGGAGCAAGGAACGAGGAAACGAGGAGTACTTGAATAACACATAATCTTTAATAATCCACAGGAAAACCGAGAACAAGGAGGACATTCAACAAGTACCCGACAAACAAGAATTGAAATGACTAGGGCTTTCAAAGGCAGAATAATTGAGGAGGAACGAGACACACCTGGAATCAAATTAACACAATCAACATGAGGAAGAAACTAGGTCACAGGGGCAAAAACACACACAGATTAGTCCATAATCCTGACAGAATATATGCATTAAATTATTATTTGTATTTTAATTCATGCTGCCTTCAGTTGGTTTGACTTGAAAATAATGGTAGCACTTCATTTTAAGGACCAATTCTCACTATTAACTAGCATGCATTTTATTAGCATACTGCCTTTTTGTTAGTACTTACTGTATAAAGCACTTAATGCCTTATTCTGTATAACCATGTTTTAGATCCCTTAATCCTACCCTATACCTAACAACTACCTTACTAACTATTAATAAGCAAATTAGGAATTTACTGAGACAAAAGTCATAGTTAATAGTTATTAGTGAAAACTGGGCTTTAAAATAAAGTGTAACCAAAATAACATATACTGTAGGCTCCAACAAATCTTTACAATGTTGATCATTGTAATGTTGGCTTTTTTAACAAACTATTTTAAATAGATATCCGTACAGTATATTATGATATATCAAAAATAATAGGAAAAGCAAGAGTAAACTGAATTTGCAATCACTTATTCCAATATATTTCAGGTAAATCTTTTTTCTGTTTATATTTTTGTCCAAGATTTTCAGAGTATTTTAGCTTTTTATTTAGTGAAACTAACAATGAAAATCTCTTTGTAGGCCTTCAGCTTTACACCCTTAGTATCCAAGCACACATGCCAAACATCTTTTCTGGTGAAGGTGTGTATTTGAAAGACAAGGGGGTCAAACTGCGGTCCAGGTAATTTGCTGCCTGTGAAACTGAAGTCCAGCATCCAGACCTGCATGAGGGGCTTTTGAAAACTGTAGTAGGACATCTATTAACACCTGTCTCCTGCTTTCTTCTATTGCTTGCCCTCTTCCTCTGTGTTCTCTCTTCCTAATAACTCCACTTAAGACACCGTAGTCACTCAGAGTCCGGTCTTGAGCGGTCTCAGCAGGGTGTTGGGCCATGTGTCTGGAAGGGTAAAGCAATTTATTTGGGCTTGTTCCCTCACACGTGGAGCCACTTAGTAAGCAATGAGGTGCCAGACAACCTTACAGTTGCCACAGCACCAGGGCTCCAGCCCTCCACCCTTTCCAGGCCAGGGTAGGGTCTTTTCTTTGGGCTCAATTTCAAAACTGTAAACCAGGAACTGGAAGACAACCAATAAGCAAAAGGGATTGAATCAGTCCACTCATACTGAGATTTTAAATAGTTTTTAGGACACCCTCATCTGATTTAGTTTCATTACTTCATTACCTTCTCGGAACATTTTCTGTGTTTTGTTTTATGTGTAGTTTTAGAATTTAAAAGTAGTTTAATTTTGAATTTAGAAACAGGTTTGTCCAATCACATGTTTCCTAAACTGAGAACGTACCTCCCCTAATATCACCTGCCTCCAACTAACAGCAAGTAACAAATCATAATGAAACAAGTGTGATGTAACTAAACTATACTGGCTATTTGGAAAATAAATACTAGCCTTCAATATGTCCCACCCCAAGAGATATGATGTGATAATCATTTTTAAAGACTTGTTTTGATCCATTTAAGACAAGAAGACAAACTTATGTAAGAAAGAGAAGATGCCTCATAAGTTTATCTTGGAAATTCTTCATTGAGCCATGACGACGAAACAAATTATCCTCTTAACATTGTTTAGTCCATTGTGTAGTTTAACTTTGCTTCAGTGAAACTCATTCATTTGTGTCCTCGCTGACGTCAAGTTACAAAAGTGTGGTCAGTCCACTTTCCTGTGTTTTCATCCGTAACATTGTTATCTGGGGAAAGTGCGAACCGCACCGATGTGATCTGTGGCCGGTCGCACGCGCGCCAGGGTTAAGAAACCTGCTTGTTTGTAATTGGATTTATGTGCAGGAATGTTTTTCCAAGGCGCGACTTGTGAAATAACACGCCATCTGCTCCCTATTAGAGTGTGGGACCAATGCTCGCTACACAACAAGCAAGGAAAGCCCCAGACATAGATTCATAGTGCTGGAGAGCCGCTTTATTACCGCACAAGGGAGAACTGTGGTTCCAGCACACGGATGCCATGACTCGCTGTTCTCTTCTGTTCTCTCAGAATGCATTTGTTCTTAAACTCTCAGTGAGAAACTATTACCTTTCCATTATCAAATTCCTTCTAAAGTTTATTTCCGTCATACATCTGTCACTGTTTTATTGCTAGCTATGTTTTTAGCAGTTCTCGCTAAAAGGCAAGCATCACTATTAATACGTTTACACTTTTTATAAAACTCCTGACCGTAAGTATTGATCTTCGGCATGTAAGATGTACCATGCCGTGCATTACATGCTACGTAAACAAACTTACAACTTTCTAAAGTAACATGCTAACAACCAGCCAGAACACATTAGTAAGCATATAGCAACGCATATAGCACCTTATCAGTGGCTTAGCAGTATTTTTGCATGGAAAGCCAGCGGTTTTCCAAGTTCTTTATAAAAATGTAGTTTTTAATATTAAATCTTAAATCTTCCTCCTCACTTTATATTCTTTTTTCATATCTCATCTTTTCCACTGAAATTCTGACTTTAACATGAGGAGCAATGAGAAACAGTGAGAATGAGCATAAGAGGGCAAGAGACAGTTGGGGCAAGGAGGCCGTTACTTTGACAAGCTAAGGTCAAAGGTCTCAGAAAGGAGATCATACTAGCGATTAGGCCCCTCAATGAGGGTTAAAACTTTAGTCCCACTAGGGAATGGTACTTGTGCATGTGTGAAAGTGCATACAGCAGGATGACAGACCCCAGCCTTGGAGAATAAGTGTTCCCCTCCAGCCAGTCCCACGTACATAGTGTGGTGAGGACCACCCTTCTCTTCCGTTCTGTTTAGGGCTCCGTTTGCAGACTTCTATGTCTTAAATGAGTCTTCGCGCAACTTTTTTGGTGGCGTGAATGGTAAAGTATTAAGATTTTTGCAGTGACAGACCAAAGCCCCACCACCCAAATTAAGTAAGCAAGTGTTGACTGAAATTAATCTTGAGGATAGTCCACATAGGTTATCCATTTCGTCCATGTTGGTGAACACTCACAGCAGGTATGGTGTGTGCGGTTCATCATGTCTGACAGTGAGCGACATAGCCCCACCTTCTCTCCTAACCAACCAAGTTATACGTTTGTAGGTACATCAGTTTCTTAAATAGAGTACTTATAACAGAAATAATATGGTTTAAAAAGTATCTAGAGGGACCAAGGTAGCAACACTGGGCATTGTGATGTAATTTTGCATCTACACCTAGTAAATGCATAGGTATTTGCAGTTAAATCTTAACCTATGTCACGTATAAGTTCGCAAATAATCTCTTATTTACAATTTGGCAAATGAGCCGTAATGCGTTGATTTATTTATTTTGTTATTTTCTTTTGATGTTCGGAACTCTTAGTGTGTCCGTCGACTGTAAGTGCTTAAGTGGCACTGTATAGGTAATATTCGATATTACTTCTAGACCAAAAATGGTAAAAGTGTGTGCTGACAATGCAGTGCAGACACTTTTATACAATATTTGTTGTCCTTTAATTTTTTCTGCTTCTTCGATACATTCGTTTAGGCTTAATGTCACAATTCCGTGTTCCACGAACTTATACTACCTAGTTCATTACTCGCGCACTCACACTGTGGCGCACATTCACCCGGACGACACTTCCCCACCACTAGAGCATTGCACGATTGCGACACACTGGTTTTACACGGAGTGCACCCAGCTGTTTCATTCCATAGCACGTCCCTCCACTATTTAACATTCCCCTGATCCCTTCCTCTGCGAGTATTGTTTTAGCATTTCTTAATCACTTCCCCCTTAGGAATGCTACCGTTACGCGATGTCCCTAGTTTCATGTTTGTCTTCTAGCCCTAGTCATGTAGCCCTAGGCATTAGCTCTTAGCCTTAGCCCTAGCCTTAGCCTAGTCATTAGCTGTAGCCCTAGTCATTCGCCTTGTCTTCCCATAGTCTTAGCCCTAGTCATTTGCCTTAGCCCTAGTCTTTTGCCTTAGTCATTAGCCTTAGCCTTAGCCCTAGTCATTAGCCTTAGTCATTAGCCATTAGCCATTAGCCTTAGCCTTAGCCCTAGTCATTACCCTTAGCCTTAGCCCCCGAGTCAGTAAAAGCCTTACCTTAGCCCTCAGTCATTTCCTAGCCTTAGCCTTAGCCCTAGCCCTAGCCATTAGCCTTAGCCCTAGCCATTCTCGTTTCTGATCTTCCGCCGGTTCCCTGATTCCCCGCCCCTTTTGGCTTGCCCTTGTGATTCTGTCTGCCGATCGTTGACCTACGCTAGTCCTAGGATTATTCTTGTGTTTTGCCCACCATATACATGTTTGCCATCATCTGACCCCTGCCTGCTGTATGACCACGTCTCTGTCTTCTCCAATAAAAAGCTCTGCGAATGGATCCGCAAGTCTCACGTCTCGTCAGCCCCGTAACAGCTAATTATTATTGTACTATTTATTTTCATGTAGCATCCATATTTTGGTAAATATATAGGTCAGGTAAATTTTAGAACTTCTTATAAAACATTGGTTCAGTACAGATAAGTTATTGTATGTTTTTTTTTTTTTGTTTTTTTTTTATATTTTGCTTTTGCACGGATGGGAACATTTCTATAATATTCTAGAGCATTATGGAACATTCCACAACATTGTGGGACTAGTCAAAATAGACAAAAATCATCTTATGTGCACTTATGAAGTTTTGGATGACTCACTTTTGGTAACTGTTTATGTTTTTGTTGGCTTGGTATTATGCATGTACCATGTTATTTTTATGCATGAGTTGGAACAGATTCGCTTTTATAAGTTGTCAAAACTTCAGGGTAATGTTTCACGAGGCCTAATGGGAAAATGGCCGAGAGATATGTGAGTGAGCTTTTTTACAATTGTTTTACAAAAAATAAAAGTGCCAGCACAGCGTCACATTAAAAACACCAACAAAACATACTATAGCACATGAAATGCTTGAGATATGATGCTTGTAAAAAATGTATTTCGTCAGAACACATGGCTACTTAATGGCTATTAACAGAAAAATATGCTTTTTGCAGACTTCTACCAGTAGGGGCAAACTGGCCCATTCTAGCCAGCCAAACCTTGACCCCTTGGTGGTAATTCACTGGTACCAGACACAAAGCTCTAATCCATATTTTACCTCAGTCTTGTTCTAAACTGTCTCCAGTGTTTTAAGAGGCCTGCGTTGTCCTAATGTGACTCTGAGACCTCTGTGCTCATGGTTTGCTTTTCCTCCCTTGATATCTGAGCTTTTTCTTTGTCCAGCTGCAATATAACGCTTGAAGCCGAAGCACACACTCTCCTCTGAGGCGACAGCACTCACACTGATGAGGAGCGTTTGAGCAAAGGCAGTGATGGAGATAGAGACTGTTTGGGAGTGTGACAAACAGATACAATCAAAAAGAATAAGAATGGCAATTAATGAATGAGACAGCAAGAAACAAAGATTGGAGAAGTGGCTGAGGTTCAGACAGGAGTTCTGATGGTACTTTAATGAAGTGTTCTCTAAAAGGAACAAGCGTTTTTGGAGCAAGATCACACACATAAACTCATTGACTCAATGGCTGTGCTGGGACAGAGCCAGAAGGTTATAGCCACAGTCAGCAAGATAAAGGAGCAGAAGAGAGAACGGAAAACTAGAAGGGTCATTTTATGAGGAATATGTGAGTGGTGCCTGCCCAGGATATTGCTTTGAGCTTGCTAGGTGGCAGTCTCTACCCCTGAATTAGGATGCAGTCACATTTAAGTCACAGACATTTCAATAGGAATCTACAAGATTGGGAATTTCTTATAAGGGTGAAAGATTTCCCCATGCAAATTTCAAATTGGGTTCAAGTTGTTGTTGGTCATGCTAATTTGGTGCATTGACCAACAGAAAACTTCTTGGTGTTAAAGTGACTTCTGTTTGAACGGTGCTTTACTCGATTAATAATAGACCTTGGACCTGCATATTTTGCAGTACCTGCTCCTTAAAACACATTAAACCAACTTGATGTCATATTTAATATTATTGTATTCCATTATTGCAGATTTGCATAACATTTTGAATAATTTTAGTGAAAAATTGTAGCAAATATTCAGTGACAAGTAATATCCTAGTGACAAGCAATTTGTATGTCTACACCAAAAAACGAATGTCATAACAAAACATTTTTGTCCCTATACTTTTTGGGAAGTCAGTGGGATCTGAAACGGTTAACAACATTCTTCAAAATATCTTTTTTTGTGTTCCACAGAAGAGAGAAATGCATACAGGTTTGGCATTACGTGAGGGTGAGTACAACGAGTATCATGACAATTGCGAGTTCATATCACGCAATTCTGAGAAAAAAGTCACAATTACGAGATGTAAACTTTCAATTGTGAGAAAAAAAGTCAGAATTGTGAAATAAAGAGTCGCAATGTTTTTTTGTTTTGTTCATTGGCAAAAACAGGCTTCCATATTAAACCCTTCCAATTTCTTACAATCGACTACATTTGCATTCAGATCTGCCTCCATCCAATCAACAACCAATGCATACCACTACTTTTTTTTGGTAATTATTCTTATATGCCACAATATGGAAGAAATTATCTGTCCGTTACATTGCAACTTATTAGCATATGTTTATGTGAAGCAGGATTTTGGACCAATGAGATTTCTCTGTGGGTGGGGCTACTCAACACAAAGCTGCATAAATAGACAAAATGTCCCAATGCTTGTCACTGTATCATGTGGGAAAATGCTCATCCTGAGCAGACTCATGCCACTGAACAGTTGTCACTCTGGAGTGTGATTCATGACATGGACAGATGTTCTGACAAATGGGACTGTATCATTATCAGTTGCTCAATAAAGACCCTTTTATCTCATTGTAAAACTAGTACTTTTCACAACAAATCCTGCAGTGGAAAAGGGCGGAATTCATTCCAATTGTGCAGCTTTGTAATGGGCTTCACCAGGCCGAGCCACCCATGGGGATTGGGTGGTGGTCGAAGCCCAGCCTGGGGTATTTAAGTCAAGGCATTTAATCTGGCCACAAACTCCCCAACAGCCCCGCAAGGCACTGCTCTCTCCTTCTCACTGACACACTGACACCTGGGCTCCACCGCTGCCGGCTGGCCAGCATGCCGCTTGGACCCACCTGCTCGCCACACATACCGCAAAGCAAACATTTCAACAGTTAGGCCGACTTTAAAAGCTCCACGCGACTTAATGAGAAAGAATCCGAGGTCTGCATTTCACCTCTTTCTATGTCTCTCTCTCGCTCTCTAGAGGGCATTTAGAACTGCCCATTAACGGCCAAAGTGTGGATTTCCTGTGAAATAACAACTGTGCCCTCCACATGGTTTGCGTCTAAATACTCAAGTCACTTTATTGATCACTCAATTCTTTATTGATGCTGTAGCTTATATTGCATATGTTGGCTTTGCTGTGGAATAACAGGGTGGGTGTGAAGTGGTCAGCCATTCACTTACTCCCAATTTCCTTACCATGATTTCACTTTCAGACTGCAATCAAACTACTCTGTGCCTGGAGATGACCTGACAGACGACTGCTTTAGTCTCTTGGATCACTTAGCTTCATGAGGAAGGACTGTGCTGTAACTCCTCAGAAGTCCACTTTGTTCCTGGAATTTTCTGGTTGATGAATAAGAATAGTGAACAAGAACAGACAGTAGTAATGTTAAAAGCCAAAGGGTAGCTGTCTCAGATGCACTTTTTAGGGACTGTTTCGTTCAACCATCAGTGCAAGCATTGATAGTGGTGATGAATTACTTTTCCCCCTTAAAAGTGTTGCAATATAGCAGTGTTGAGTTTCAAGTCTGCAACAATTACAAGCAAATATTCCTTAACTTCCCCTATATTATGTAAAAATGCTTATCATAGAAAGGTCAGTTGCTTATAAAAGCCTTCCCAGAAAACTAGAAGATTCCAATTTTAGTATGTTCATTTCAGAGCCTCCCCTTGTATGTACTATAAAGATTTTACTCTAAAATTTACTAAATGAGCTCTAATGTGTGAATAAACGGTTGACAACTAAAGCCAGTTCTGCAAAATTGAGAAAAATGTATCATGCTTTGTATTATATTGCTATTTTCTATCAAGAAGTACTGTATGTTTAAATATATTAAATTTTACAGGTAATTTCTAAATTTGAGCCAAAACAGTCAAAATAGTCTGTCAACTTCAGATAGGAATATGTAATGCATGAGACACATGGACCACTTTTATGTACTTTTATGGTGTTTTGTGTCCTTTTTGAAGCTCAGATGGTCCAGTACCCTTTCACTGTACAGTAATTGCATGGTAAAGAGCAACCAGAACAATTCTACAGAGTTTCTCCTTTTTATGTTCCACCAAAACAGGCCTATACAGCTGTACAGCGACATAGTGGTGAATTAATGAAATAATTAAATTCTAAATTGGGGGGTCATAACCAAAACCTAAAGACACTGTACCTAGTCTTGCTCATCAAGTACAAGTTTTATTTACGTTGTAACCTACATCGTAGTGTATTAATGTCCCTCCTTATTATTTATAGCCTAACTGTGTTTAGTATTAATTTAATATTACATATTTTTCCAATTGTGTCTATATCTCACACAAATGACGAACAAAGCAGATTTTACTTGCAAGAAGTTTCACAAAACATTCACACCTTTCATTCATGCATTCATTCATTATTATTATTAGTCAGCATTCACTTAATACACACAGTTCATGGCCAGACTGCATGTCTCTAATGTGGTTATCAGTCAAAGCTCTAGGAAATGACATATGTTTTGCTAAATCCCACATCCACATCCAAATTTAGGATCAAACTCGCCAATAAACGCTAATGTTGCGCGCGTGTGTGTAGAGAGAGCGTGAGTGAGAAAGAAAGAAAGAGAGAGAGAGAGAGAGAGAGAGAGAGAGAGAGAAATCGCTGCTGCGATCCGTTTCTGTTCATCACTCACACCAGCAGCGGCACCAGCTCGGACCTTATAAACTCTCCATCCCAAATCCTGGAATATCAAACCGAGAATCATGAAATCGGGCATAATGTGGATTTATCAAGCTCTTCTGTGCGTCTTTCTGTCTGTGGATGTGGGTGAGTGACCAACGCGTAACGCACACGTGAAACCAAAGTGCGTTATTGATTAGTAACTGATTGTGTTTTAAGCACAGGGTAAATGTCACTGTTAGATTGCTTTGAGAAATATTACATTAATTAAACAGAAGTTCATCGGGTTATGTATTCATAACTACTTCATGTTGTTTTTGAAAAATAGGTTAAGTGATGTAAGTGGTTACATCTGGTTAAGTGATGTCACATTTTGAGGGTAACTGATTCTGGGGATATTGGATATTATTTTGTGTATGTCCTGTATTTAAGACTGGTAAGACATGTACTATCTCTCTTTTCCGTGCAAAAGCTTAACATGGTGATTAGGGCTGCACAATTAATCGAATTTATAATCGCGATTACAATTATGGATGCCACAATTAGGTAATCGTACAAGGCGAAATTAATCGTTCAAAGTCCACTTATGTTATTCTGTGTGCTTAAGATGCTGTTTTTCTTTCTACATTTTATCTTAAGGGTTTTCCCATTGTTTTAGTTTTAGTATAACATAATACCATTCATATTTTTACTTTTTTATATATATATTTTTAGTTTACTAATTAATCTAATTTTATAATCTCCTTTTTAAAGAAGAAACCAATCCGATGTATATTTGACATTTGAGGCTTAATACTATAGAAAAGCACTAAAGGTTTTTCAGTTGGAGTGTTTTCAGCTTTAAAGTTGTTATAGTTATGTTAGTGTTTTCAGCTTGTTTATTTTCATATAAAAAATACGGCATGCAGTTGCATCAAACAATGGTATAAACATCATTCAATGTAAATTGTGATAATCGTAATTAATAATCGCAGTTACAATTTCAAGTGAATAATCGGCAATTATGATTTTTGTCATAATCGTGCAGCACTAATGGTGATCTAATACCTTATTTACTGCAGTTATACTAGTGGAACTACAAGCCATCAGTGACCTCACAAGAAATGACAAAAATATTCAAGAGCATTCTTCCTCTGTCTGAAGTAGATCTCATATTAATGACTAAGTACACTGTGAACTCTGACTCCTAATGCTCTAAAATTGGGTTTAATTCAACTTTATTACTTTTGACTGAAGTTTAATTGTTGCAAAGTGTTTACGACCGGCTGTAAATTCGTTGCACTTTCAGATGCTTTGAATGACTTTACTGATGAAGAAACTTAAGTTGAAACTGTAAACTCTTAGAAATCCAAGATATTATTATATCTTTGACATTTTAACAGTGAATAGTTGAAACTATGGCTATCATGGTAAATTGTTGGAAGGTTAAGGATTGCTGAAAAAGGAGCTCGTCTTTTTCGCCACACAGAGTGACTGAGGGGTTCGTTTGAGCTTAAATCAATTTAATAAAAGAAAATCCTCCCATCTTTTGGGGTGGAAAATGAAAAATACAAATAAACAATCCAAGGGGTTTTTAATATATGTTTAGGAGGCCATAGTTTTCAAACTGTCCCCACTCACACTAATGTATATTTGGTTTGGATTTTACACAAATCCACTGACCTTTTCTCATGTTTCAGTCTCATAAACTGAAGCCTGAAGATGTTACATGCATCACATAGTGCAAAGGATATGGGCTGGTGTGGCCTAGTGGTCAAAGACCTGGGCTGGTAGGTTGTAGGTTCAAATCCCACAAGTGTTAATCTATTGTGTCTTTTAGCAAGACACTTTTCTGCAGTATCATCTTGAGAGGGCCTGAAACTGTAAATGGTTTATAAAAGTGCCAACATATACACTGCTTTCAGTCCTGTTCCACTGAAGAAATTGATGTTGAATAACAGTGACATGCATCGTTAGATGCGCTACAGCAGTGCAACAGACCCTTCCCAGAGTGCAAATTTCCTGCAATGGGCAAAAGCACATATGGGGTGAATGGACTCTCTAAAGCTGGCGTTATCGATGTGCTGTGCAACATCTGGACAGAGCCGTTTTTCCCATATTTCACCATTGCAAATATTCACCGGACCAGATGTGCTGCGTAAACACAGAACGAGAAGTTCTTCAAATTTTTACTGAAGCTTTAGGAAAGGAAAGGACATTAGTGAGTCAGACTGAAACCATTAATGCTGATGTTTCTCTGATGCCCGTCCTCATTGCTACCAAAAACATCATCCCGTTGTTATTTAAGGAAGAGATTTAGCCAAATCTAATAAGCAGGATGGGAGATAAAGATGCCCCCGACAGGCCAGAAAGAGGAATTTAAAGGAGTCTAATTGGGGCGCTGAAGGAAAAGATCAGTGTTTGAGGAGCAGCTCAATGAAATCCAGATGTGTTCAGATGCGGTCCGAACATTAATAATGTGTTCTCACCAAAACCGCTTCAGCCACAGGAGTTCGGCAGCACTGCGCGTGTCTGAAGCAAACTGAGTGCTACCTTACACTGCTGATGTTCAACAGTTTACCAAATCACTTGTTAATCAGGGCACCAGGCCCAGGACTACTGCACAGAGCATATCCAAGTTCATGCCCACACTGAGTGAGATAACGGCATATGGGAGAGATATGAATACTTCTATTATCAGATTTTAAGAGGAATAGTTCACCCAAAATGAAGTGAGCATGCCCGTCAAACGTAAAACTACATAAAATTAGACAAACTTAAAAGTATCATAAGTCAATAGATTTGTGTGAGGAATAGACTGAAATTTAAGTTATTATTCATTGGTAACATTTGTGATTCAGTGATTCCTACAACAAATTGTTTAGTCCAATTTGTGAGCAACTGAAATGTTTTAAAGCAATGATCTGGTCAAGTTTAGTCCCAAATGCCACCCTAAATGTGCAGTCACATTTACTGTTGCTTAATTGGTGACATTCCAATAGGAATCCATGTGATATGGAGTTTCTTCTAAGGGTGAATAAGTTCCCCATACAGATTTCGATCATGTTCCAAGTTGGTCACGCAAATTTGCCATGCTGACCAACAGCATATCAGATCGGTGCTTCATACATCTACACTACTGACAATGGACACATGACCTGTTTTTGTGTCAAGCCTGGAATTCGCTTAAATTTCGCTGATGTGACCTTAATATACTCAATATACTCATGGCGAAGTTGTTTTTCGTTATTTGCTTAGGGTAAAAAGAATTTGGAAATACCTTGAAATATGCAGTAGTATACTGTAAGCGAACATACCCATAGTGTTGAGAGAACCATTTGGATGAATATGTAAATATGTGCTGCGTCCTTTCCTCACACTTTTTCAGCTCTACAATTTGGCAACACAGTGACACTTTTAAATTTTTCGATTTTTGCTATAAAGCAGCTTTTCAGTGTGTTCATGATTTATTTTACTCTCGGACATCTGACCTTGTTGGACTGAACAAAATGAACAAAAAAGATTTTCACTTCAAAGGAGACGGAGCCATGAACCAATCGTAGTTTGAAGGTGTTTACCAGCGGACCTAATTTTTCCGGAAAGTTAGATATGGCAAGCTGTTTCAAACTTGGCGGAATAGATCTGCTGCTGCTGCTGCAGCAGAGCAAGTACAGAGACTTGTTACTGCCAATACATCCACAACATGCTGCTGTGAGCATGCAAGAAATATTGCTGCTGCAAATATAACATACATGAAATAACCCCCATATAGCATACATGAATCACCTCGTAGCAGATCTATACAGGTGGAGCTGGGGAAGGTGAAGGGTTTCTGAAGCAAGCTGCAACTGCTACGGCAAGCACTAGTTATATATTTGAATGTTGAGCAGCGAGCTCATTGGCTACCGATAAAGGAGAGAACCAATCAGCTGAGCCATGTGATAATGATGTCATTAGGTCAGATTGAGTTAGACCTATCGGACTGCGCCATCTAGAGTTTCATGCCAGAACTCTGTATTTAAACCAGTTTGTTCTTAGCTTTTGCTTGAAGTTTATGGAGTTATAAAGGGGTAGTTCACCCAAAAATGAAAATTCTGTCATTTATTACTCACCCTCATGTCGTTCCAAACCCATAAGTCCTTTGTTCATCTTCAGAGCACAAATTGATTAAATCAAATACAGCAACGGAACTGACACGTTTAAGGCCCAGAAAGGTAGCAAAGACATCATTAAAATAGTCCCATGTTACATTGAGAATACTTTTTGAATTATTGAATAAAGTCATTATTTTGTTTTCTTTGCACACAAAAAGTATTCTTGGGTCAGAAAGCTCTCGGATATTCTCGGAGTAATTATTGAGTAATTATTACTTTAAGCCCTTACAGTACAGTAGTAGTTTGCTGTGGAGTCCATATCACTACTAATTAAGCAGAAGTGTGCTTTAAAGGTCTGCAGATGGGAACTTGTGAGCAACCTTGTGAAATCTACAAATGCAACATCCTTATAGACTTCAGACGGGCATACAGAAGCCTTAAATACACATTAAGTGCACGAACTCTCTGACTCAGTGGTTCGGTTCCTGCTGTTCTCCAGTTAAAACCTCACTGTTGGGAAGATTATCAGTGAATAATGTCTTACATTTCAGTGTGTTCCTCACACAAAGGTTTCATATGATTCAGAAGACTTGAAATGCTGTGCATGAGTTGTATAGACTACATTGACAAGACAATTGGAGACGATAATGATATACTTTTAAGTTTTGGGTGAACTGTATGGTCAACATTTAATAGTACAGATCAGAAAATAAAGAGTGTAAGGAAACACTAGAAAGAAGATGTTTTAGTGTGGGAGTTACAATGTGAGCTTTGAACATGTATGTCCTCGAACCACCAGAGTGCAGTGAATCATGAAAGTCTGGGCCCCACTCACTGGCCTCTCATTCATTTCTGCAGAAGAGACAGTCATAAAATAGAAAAGGAAACCTGATTTTGCTAATGTGAAAGGATATAAATGCTGAGGAGTCTAGTTATGTTTACTCCGTTTGCTTTGATGTACATCCATCTTGCTCACATATTATTGTAGCACAGTTTGTGCTGAATACAGTGTAATCAGATTTTAGCCATTAATATGTTTTTAAGATACTGAAAAAGCACAAATTTCAGGGCATGTCAAAACATCTCAAGGGCCCCAAAATCAACTCAGACCCCAGAGGGTTAAGACCCTTTGACATCTAACCCAGCAGGCACAGGATGTCAATATAACGTCAGGTTGACATTGGACATGATGTCGGACAGACATTGCATTTTGGTTGACGCCAATTTAACATTGACTTAACATTGGATTTTGTTTATGTAACCTAAAAACAGCAAATATCAATATCAGCTCACGTCGGTATTGGACATCAAATTAACATTGACATTAGAAGTTGAATTGACTTAGAATTTTGGTCACCAGATGTCGCAACCGGATGATTAAATTATGGATTATAATCACTTATACTGTCTTTTTATGCGTTGCGTTGCATCACGCCACGTAAACATAAAACCATGTCTGCATTTGTGATCGGAGAAATGACAAACAACAAGCACTACTCTACACTACTCAAAACTCGCGTTTGAATCGTCAGTGGCAAATTCTTTAAATATAAAAAACGTACTTACAGTCTGTGAGTCAGAACAGCCGGCATTGTAGTCTACTCTACCAGGATCAAAAAACAGTCCTCCATAAAATGCGCTGCAAACAACTGAATATTTGGGTTGAACGGTTCTGGAACAGTGTTGTAAATACAACTTAACCACTGATTTCTAGTCGTGTCCTCTTTTGGAAGGCCAAATAAAGTAGTTTCGCTTTCACAACGAAACAGCGTCACATACCGCGGCCTGGAGTGAGCGGAGGCCGGCTGGTGAGAGGAGGCAGGCGGGCTTGAGAAGGCCGGGCAGGCGGATTCGATGAAGGAGCGTCCGGGCGGGCTGAGGCCAACCATATGTGACGACCCCGGGCCTGGATCCACGTCATCCACGGTGAAAGCGATCCGGCGATCCACAGCGCAAAAGTTGTGTATTTCCTCAGCGACCAGCACGGATTCAGCTCCAGGAATGACGAAGTGGATAGCGTCCTTTTGGAAGGACCAAACAAACAATTGAAACACCACAGGGCCTTCACGACATGGCGGGCAGCCGGCAACAAACAATACTACATGGCGACAATAAAGTTACGCCTTCTTTCTTTACTTGGAACATTTGGGCGGCGTTATGCAAATCTTCCCACATTGTGATGTAAACATGTGGGGGCATGTTAGAATGAGCCGTTTTAGGTAAGCGTGGTTGACTCTTAACTTTTATAAAGGAATATCTCTTTTAATTGAGGACTTTAGTCTTTGCAACTTTACAGATCTCCTTTATGCACCAAGAGCTTGAATTGAAGAATTGAAATAGCATCATATGACCCCTTTAAAAATATTAAGCAGCATAACTGTTTTCAGTATTGATAATAATAAGAGATATTTCTTGAACAGCAAATCAGCATATTAAATTGTATGCGATTGGTGTATGATTGCTGAGGACCATGTTGACATGAGACGGTCTTGGAGCTTTGGAAAGCATTTTCAAATGTATACAAAACAGAAATTTGGTTTAATTGTAATAATATTTCACAATATTACTATTTTATGTAATAAATGTAGCTTTGGTGAGCATAAGAGACTTTTTAAAAATATATAAAACAAATTGCAGACCCCAAAATTTTAAATGGCAGTGTGAATATTGTAAAAATAATTAAAAGCATGATTTTAAAAACAGGTTACAAAGAGGATGATTATTTAAATTTCAATAAAACTATAATTCAGGCAAGTTTTTTTCTTTATATGTAGCCTATTAAAATGATGTAAAACAAAACAAACATTTAAAAATAATACTATTTTAAAAAGTGCTTTCATATCAAATTCAAATCTGTCAAAATATATCAGTTTTAAGTCGGAAAGACACAAGTTGGGCACAAATGGCACCATTTCCTAAGAACGACCTTTCTGATAATGTGTGTAACAGCTCCCACCACATGTATGAGATTACGAGTGTACATGTACGTGTGTGTTTTAAGTATCTGCATATGTATTTGTGTTTAATCTCCTTGTCTCTTTTGTTCAGAGTGCAGGAAACAGACATTGCAAAGGTATCAGAAAAGTGAAAACAGCCGGCTGCTTTGTACAGACTGTCCGGAATCTCCTCGAATTAGAAATCTCTCGCTGGATGACTGCGCACGCAAATGCAGCAAGAGCAAGAAGTCCTGCAGGTGACACACGCACATGTAATCCCACAAGGGATAGTTCACCTAAAATGACAATTCTGTTATCATTTACACACCCTGATGTTGTTTTGGTTTTCGTTGGAACAAGAAAAATAAGATATTTTGAGTCTTTTTTTGTCCATACAGTTGAAGTCAACCAGTGTTGTTTTGAAATTAAGTCATCCAGGTTTTTGAACGACATGAACGTCATTTCAATTTTTGGGTGAACAATTGGTTCAACAAATGAGACCCTCATCTGATCCAGGTGGATCTCTGACCCAACAGTTGTCTTTAGTTATCTTGGTTTTCTCTATTTGCCTCCTTACAGGGCATTCTACTTTGACCACATAAACAGGAAATGTCACTTGCTTCCCTTCGACCGTTTCTCTGAAGGCGCAAAAAGAGAGCGAAAACCCAATTACGACCTTTACGAAAAGAAAGGTAAATATTTGCAATACATTTTCGAAGAACTTCACTCACACTTGACTTTTTACTTTTATTTCTTTCTACTTACGTTTCCTGGAAATGTTTTGTTGCAATACCGAGCAAATGCCAGTCATGTTTGTTTAGATCACTGGTTTTAAAGTGTGAAATTGCTTCTTCCTATGTATAAAATCACCTCTGTCATTGTAAACAACACAAGCATGAGACATTTGGCAGCAAACAGCTAACAAAGTATAAGAAAGCATGACGATAAGTGTTGATGTTAACAAGATGCCGTTTGTTTATGTTTCCAGCAAGAACTGGAGTTGAACAGTTAGATTTACGCCGTAATCGACAGTAAAACTCTTGTTTGGAGACTTAAATCACCTCAGGACGTCAACGAATTGTGTAATCTGTAAACAACGTTTATAGTTTCACATTATATGAATATCTTTGTGGCGTATATGTTTTCCACAGACTATGTGAAAGAGTGCATCATTGGGTCAGGTGTCAACTACAAGGGGAGAAGATCGTTCACAAAGACTGGAATTACGTGTCAAGCCTGGAATATGTCCATCCCACATGAACACAAGTAAAAATTTATTTTGAAAATAAATAAACCACAAAGCTTTTTTATTTCATTTATAGGCAGGCAACGAATAAAGTACCCCTAAAAATTTGTCTCGCCCAATAGAAATGCTTTTTGGGGAGGAACAGGATATTGCAAGGCGCCGACATGCTGCATTGTGACGCGTCTTGATTCCTTAGTGAATTGGGTTCTACAACAATGCAGCCGGTGCATTGAAATAAAGCACAAACAATTTAAATTAATATAAATAGCATATCACTTCTATTTACACTTTGTGTGAATAGCATCTATCACTGTTTGCACTTGTAAACAAGATGCTAATTGTTGCCATTTACACTTTGTGCAAACATTATCTAACAATATTTATACTCAGAGTAAATAGCATTTAGGTTCCATTGACACTTTGTGTAAATAGCATTAACCTTTTTTACACTCTGTGTAAATATCTGCAGGTAATAAACAACGCAATTCATAGTGAATTCTCGCCTCTGTCTCTTAAACCGCTCACACCTCTGTGACTCATTCTCTCAGTAAACTTCTCATTTGCAACTTTCATATGGTCTTTGACAGCTAGCAATTTTCGCAATAGTCTTCGCTGTTTCTAGCCATTAGCCATTAGCTGTTAATCGCCGCCAGTATGCTGTCTGCCAACAATCGCTGCAGATGAGTTTGCTTTCAGGCCTGGTCCTTTGAGAGTCGTCTTTCTGACAACATAAGTTAAGTGGGACTGTACGGAGTGATGCCTTGACTGCGTGAACACGAGCCAGTCCGGTTAATGTGGTCAATTGTTGCCAGGCCCTTGTTAGCCAAGATGTTATTAGCTCTATGAGTTACACCGCTTACAAGCTGTATAAAGATTTTAGAGGTGGGAGAATGAAAGAAAGATAGAGAAAGAATGAGAGGAGGAGGATTTATGGACTGAAGTCATGTTCTGTCTGCCCTCCAGCTGAGCTCACAAAGCCGCAGACACATTAAAATACGAGCAGCATTTGAGACTAGCGCACAGATGCTAATCCAGACCTTCTCCTCCCTATGGATAACAGTGCTTTCCGACTTCGATTCCCTTCGAACCTTTTTCCATGTGATAAGATCTTTTTCTTTTCAGCTTCTCAATCTATCCACCAGCACAGTGTGTCCAAGTCAAATTGGGAGACAGCAGAAAATGATCAGAGAGAAGGTGATGAGAACCAAGTAAATCTTCTCTGAGAAGACAAAAAACGCAAGCCCTTTTTCTACCAATAAGGCGTTGGTGCTGGCTCCAGAGCCGGTGGCCAGCCAACAAGCAACCTGCTTCCCAGAAATGTCTCTTTATGAGATGTAAACCTTTTGTACAAACACAAACGAAGGGTTTCCAATAAATGACCAGTTTCCAACCCATATGACCTCCTGGTGTTGTAAATGGGATTAAGGAAAGTTTAAAATTTTCTGTTCAGATTGCATCCAGAGTGTGAGAGTGTCTGTTGGCAGCCAGAGAGAAATAGCTGGCTAACATCTGTTAGCACAACATCATTAGCTGTAGAGATCTCAGGCCTCATGTGGAACCAGCCGCAAGATCCAGATGCAGGAACAGTCCATTCCAGCACAGCACGCCTTTCGTAACCCAGTTGTTTAAGCAATTCATCTGCTCTGCATGGATTTTGTTTAGATCGTATCATGATTTGGTGCCATTCTAATTTATTTTGATGTTTTAGAAGCAACAGGAGTTTTCCAGATCAATTCAAAGGTTTAGGTTGACGCAGATTTAGATCATCAGATAGCATCTGTTGGGGCACAATGTGCTTGGTTTACATGAATGTTAACTGGTCCAGGCTGATTTAGATGATTGATTCAAGTCAACCAGGTAGAGCAGGGGTGTCCAAACTCGGTCCTGGTATGGCCACTGTCCTGCAGTTTAGCTCCAACCCCAATTAAACACACCTGAATCAGATATTCAAGGTCTTACTAGGCATACTAGAAACTTCCAGGCAGGTGTGTTGAGGCAAGCTGGAGCTAAACTCTGCAGGAAAGTGGATCTCAACGTCCAGAGTTGACGACCCCTGAGCTAAACTCTGCAGGGCAGATTTGAAGGTACCTGTGGATGGCCATCCATACTGCTTGATGTATATAGGATTGGAGGGACCCTGGTGGGACCGGGGGTTGTCAGTCCCTTGAGATACACTTTCCTGCAGAGTTTAGCTCCAACCTTCTCCAACATACCTGTTCAGAATTATTTGTAATTCAGAAGACCTTGATAAACTAGTTCAGGTGTATAAGGTGGCCCTCCAGGAGCTGTATTGGACACCCTTGTAGTAGACTATTTTGGTCAACCAGTAGAATGTAAACTATCCTGGTGTGGACCTCTGCTGAAAGACAACAAGGTTTCTTAACTAGCTCCATCAGGGAGTCAACCAGCTTCACAGGAATGACCATGCTTGTCAACCAGCTTCATCTGCTAAATGTTGCTGTTGAACAGCATGGCTATGCCAGTTCTCAAGCTGAACCAGCACTAGCACTAATTCAAAATTCATATTTGTTTAAGCTGATCTTTTAGGCTAACTGAGCTGATTTATTCAATCAGAGTCCCAAAAGACCAGGTGTGTCCAATCCTGCTCCTGAAACTCTGCAACGTTCTTTTCCAACCTGTTCAAACACACCTGCCTGGAAGTTTCTAGTAATCTTGAAGACCTCAATTAACTAGTTCATGTGTTTTTAAATGGAGCTAAACTCTGCAGGACAGTGGCCTTGCAGAAAAAGGACTGGACACCCCTGAAAAAGAGCTGGTTGATCGCAATAACTTAATTTTTAACAGTTTTCCCTCTCTTATTATCTCTATATATTGATTTTTCAGTTTCAAGCCTGCCAGACACAAAAAGTTTGACCTGCGTCAGAACTTTTGCCGAAACCCGGACAATGATCCAAGTGGACCCTGGTGCTTCACTGAACTCACTGAGACTCGGCACCAGGAATGTGGGCTGCCCCAGTGTTCAGAAGGTTAGAGATTACTTCATCCATACTGTATATAATATGTGCTTTTGTGTCTGTGCAAATCTGTATTTGAGAATACCTTATGTCAGTATATTTGTGTTTGTTGTACTGCCTGCATGACAGTGTGTGCATTTGGTGTTTGTAATACCTGTGTGCATGCATGTTTGTAGTGGAGTGTATGAAGTGTAATGGGGAAACATACAGAGGGCCCATGGATCACACAGAGAGTGGGAAAGAGTGCCAGAGATGGGACTCACAGAAACCTCATAAACACACTTACCAGCCTCACAGGTACACATTCACATGTACACACACACACACACACACACCAATTGCGATTTTCAACATGCTCCTCTGTATCTGTATTTATAGGCATGTAGGTAAAGGCCTGGATGACAACTACTGCCGCAATCCCAATAATGACGTGCGTCCGTGGTGTTACACAATGGACAAAAAAACACCATGGGAGTACTGTAACATAAGTGTGTGTGGTATGTTCACTTTTCCACCTTTCATTCTATGAAACATTTGCATTTGGGTTTTAGCTGTATTTCTGGTTTTGTTTTGTTGTGATATTGTGATGTTGTGTTATGCTGTGACCCAAACATCTCTCCATTTTATGCCTGATTTTATTTTATTTTATTAATTAATTCAAGCTAAATGTTTCTAAAGCATGTGGAGGAAACCACTCTCCTATCACAGATACTTGCATGTGTGTAATATTTAGTTTAGCCCAGAGATTGTGTACAGGTGCACTGACTCGTCATAAATCTCGTGGTTCAAGTGTTACTCCTGTATTTCATCCATGGCATGTTTCCAATCGAAACATTTTTCAAATGCTGATGCTTGGAATTCCTGACATTCTCTCTCCCTTGTTCAGACTCAGATAATGATGTGGAAGTGGAGATGACCAGCTCTTGTTTTCGGGGTCAGGGAGAGGGTTACAGGGGTACAGTCAATGTGACCCCTGCAGGTGTGACCTGTCAACGCTGGGATGCCCTTTTTCCTCACAACCATTCATACACACCTCTCAACTATAAATGCAAGTGAGTCATGCTACACTTATGTTTTTCAGGATGCCTCAGCATGTTTCTATGTGGTTGATAAGGTGTTCTGAGGTCTCATTTATAAAACTCTCCGTAGATTTCATCCTAAAAGTGTACGTATGCAGGAAAGCTAGATTTTGCGTACGCACAAAAAAGTTTTCAGATTTCTAAAACCATGCGTATGCCAGAACCTGCGCAAAAACCCCTTTATAAATCGTTTGTGCATCTCCACCCCGACTCCTCCCCGAAATCACCATATATGAAGCTTACAACTCCTAGTTTTTCTATGCATAACCTCATCTGAACATTATTTCTATGCATATTCCCATCCACGTGACACCATGTTTAACATCGTCAAAGGTACAAGACATTAAGGAAATATGAGATACGGACTATAAATGCCATTTGTGCCATGCACATTCATTTTTATTGCTAAAAATCATCCAGTATCCTTGTTGTTATGTTTTTGAATAAATATATCAAAATATCCATAAAAAACTGTTTAAAATAGTTCTCAGAAAAATTGATCTCATTCATTTCCACTGGCCAAATAATATTTCAATTGTTTTAAAAAAAATCGAAATAAATTAAATTAATGCAGTTTTGCTGATAAGGTGAACATCTTTTAACTATTTTAGTGGAAAAATATATTTCCTATATTTATTGCAGTGTAAATACAATTATCTGACTCTGCGCGTCATAAGTATTTTAAAAAGGAAACGTGCAAATCTTACCGTTTTCTTCAAGTTGTATCCTTTAAATACAGTGGTATTTTTCATAATGTTGTGGAGATGCCTTCACACGACATCAACACCTCCGTGCAGCTGTGGTTATACAGTAAGCCAGTGGTTTTCAATCCTGGTCCTGGGGCCCCACAACTCTGCACATTTTGTTTGTCTCTCTTATCTGATACACTGCGCCACAGTTCATGGATCTCTCTCCTAATGAGCTGATGATCTGAATCAGGTGTGTTAAATAAGGGAGACATGCAAAATGTGCAGAGCGGTGGGTCCCCAGGACCAGGATTGAAAACCACTGCAGTAAGCTATTATCATTGGTCCTATTCAAACCGGACAATAGACCGTTCCACCGAATCCAGTAGTGTCCGCCACAATATCAAAGTAGATCGTGCGCATCAGTGATCTTGTTCTTGCTAAAAATGGCAGTTTAGTATAAGATAAATATCTTATCTGATCTTATCTTATCTTATCTTATCTTATTTTAAAACAGGTTAAAGTCGTTGTTTACTTCATTACTTTTCTCTCTTCAGGAAAAAAAGTCTGTATGCATTGGTCAGAGTTTGCGTGCAGGTGCACAAATTTTCCCATCAAGTTTGTTTTTAATAAATCCCACCTTTTGCGTAGGAAGTGGCGTACGCCTCTTTCAGGGCAGGTTTTGTGCATACGCAACGGTTATAAATGAGGCCCCTGGTGATTGCTAGGACTTTGTTAGGTAGTTGCTGGGTGATATAGCTAAAATATATAAAAAATCAGAATGTAGCTATATGTTGTATATTTCGGTCACACTTTATTTTAAGGTCAAATTCTTGCTATTAACAAACCATTAAAACATGCCTTTTGCCTCAATAAAACTCAATAATTGTGCTTATTAATAGTTTAGTAAAATTTGTTACGTTTACGTTGGGTAGGATTAGGAATGTAGATTTTGACATGTCCATGACAATATTCCACATTAAGTACTAATAAACAGCCAATTGTAATAATAGGCACACTATAAGCAACTAGTTAATAGTGAGAATTGGCCCCTATGCTAAAGCGTTACCTATATTTCTTACAGCCTTATGGTGAATCTTATTAAATAAAGACAAAAATAAATAAATAACAAAAATCGTAGAAGGCACGTTTTCTACAATGCTTCTTGCTAAATTATAATTTTCAACAATATACAGTACAGCAATATTTACCTGCATTAATTTTAAATAAACCTTTTCAATGTATAAAACATCACATTTGAATAATTTAGTCAGAGTTTTGAATCAGTGGGATAGTTTTATTTCTGTTTTAACACTGTCGTACAAGCAGGTTATGATGCACTCTTGAGGAAACTTAATGACCAAATAAAAAACTGCATAACATTTTCACAATGATGCTTAATTTATGTTTCCAGGAAAAACATTGCAAATATACAGTATTGTAAATATTTGAAACATTGCCCTAGGTGGCGAGCTTTACTGGCAAAAATCGAAAAAAATTTATTCTAGCCCTTAGTTAGGGGCTGATCCTAGGATTTGGGTCGAGTTCAGACATCACTGATGATCCAAATCGGTCTCACTAACAAAATTAATGAAAAAAAAGATAAGCAAGCGACATCTTTGCATTGCAAAAATGATTTTACTAAATAGTTTGTGTCCCACACAGGGATCTCAGGGAGAACTTTACTGCATCGAGAACCCTGATGGCCTCGGAACAATTCCCAGTGGTGTTTCATCTACAGACCATAAAGTACACAATAGATTCACCCTGTACCCACACCCCACGATGTGATTCAGAGAGCCCGACAGCACAGGTGAGCCCCACACAACACTTGCTGACACAGCTTAAACACACCGCACCTGGCTAGGAAAGCTGAACCATATTCAACCACACAAAGAATTGTGTGTTGTTAGAGCAAAAAACGCTTAGTGCTCATCACAATTTACAAGAGTTTGAGAGGCATGAAAGACAAGATGTTTTCGCGCATCAGGCGCCATCATAGAGACGTTATGGGAGAGCTGCCTGTAGAAAGATCTGGCAACCTGCTCGATTGTGGGATTTGCGTACGGCGGCACCGGAGCTTCCTCATATTAACCCTTGCCTCTTGTGTCCACAAACGCACAGTACTAAAGAAAAACGCCCCTTCGTCTGTACAAATTGTGTAATCAGTCCTGTTAGAAAAATCTCTTCTTTCATGAATGTTCCAGCTTTGTGTTTCAAAAGACACATTTCTCACCAGAAGCGTCCCTTTGTGGTTTCAGGTCAGAGAGACAGGGCAGTGCCTCTCTGGATTCATTCAAACTTCAGTCAGATGTTGGCACAGACAAAAACTTTTTTCCCTTACATGTTTGCCAACCACCAATTGTAAAGTGGCCCATGACTTGAAATTGGCCCTCCCCCACTAATAAAATGCTATTTCAAACATGCTTACTTCATGACAGCATGGATACAATCAGCAAATCCATAAATAATCTAAACATGGAGCTTTGAATAAGCATGGATTTTACTGAACATGTTAACATTGTCTATGTTATCTTTATGTCTGTTTTATCTGTGTCCTAGAATGTTATGAAGACAACGGGGAGAGTTACCGTGGTAATTTGTCGAAAACAAGATCTGGTATTCCTTGTGGGCTGTGGTCCGACCACACATTCAGGTACATGTTTCCGTGAAATCACTGAAACCATTTAAAGCTGCCATGTGTCATTTTTTTCAAAGTCAAAATACTTACTATTCCAGTGTACAAAGAAAACCACTGGCTGCCATTGTCTGAAATCATAAGTAGGGAACACGTAATCAATTGTGATTCGAACTAGTGTCTATTGTGAATATTAAACCGCAAAAGACTGCTATTTATATATGAAGCCTGCATGGTCTGTGTGTATCTTTGTGAATGAGCCGTGCAGGTTTTCACTACAACCTGACAAAAGAAAAGTTTGTTTTATCTTGAAGAAATTATGACAGACATATATTACAATTGTACAATAGAATGTACTCCTTGTAATAATCATAATACTAATAATAATAATATATTCATTTATTAAAACCATATTTTTTGTAAGAATTTTGACAGAATAATCATGACATATTTTTTATTATATTTGTAATTTAAAACCTTGTGAGCAGCCAAATTAGCAATTGTGAATTTTTCATGTATGTTACATTAAAAGATTAAATTTCGGGTGTTTTAGCTTTAGGTGATTACCACCAATATTTTGGATAATTTACATTTTTATAAAATCAAAAATATTAATAATAATTCTGGAAAAAATGGGCCCTATTTTAAGTAGGTTTATTGTTAAATAGTATTGTGTACTAAATCATTTTAAAAATGATAAGTGATTAAAATTGTTGTGAATTGATTTGACATTATCTAAAATTTTATATTAAACCATTAACTGAAATACAAAAAAGCGTAAATGGAAAAAAAGGAAAAAATTGGAAACATAGGCACATGTCAATATTTTTGGAAATTCTAGGATTGGACATACAGAAAGACACACGGAAAATTCATAAAGAATAGTTCTTTTTGTGTTCTTTTAACTATTTTGATTATAATTAAATGCAGGTCAATACAATTTTTCAGATATGATAGTGTCCTCAAATTCTGTGAAATAAAAACCATCAAGGACACGTCCCCTTCAATTATTCAAAAATATAGTATCAATCAGGTTTGTTTCTATGACAGATTCTACATGGTAAAGGTCACATGGCATGAAAATTTCACTTGATGAGGTGTTTTGTAACATTTAATAGGAGTTCCTAGCTGCCTAGGGTCCCCCAGTGTTGATAAATGGCGATAGGTTTGTAAACCGAGGGTCACTGGGTATCTGCTTCTGCCTTTGAGGGAAAATGAAAATCAGATGACAAATGGGAATCGCCCTTAGTAGTATACGGGGAAAGTTACCTCCCCTGTCTATGCTTTGCCCGCCCAGAGAATTTGGGACGCCTATGAGAAAATGAGTGAATACCGTGCGAGGACGCGCCTTTTTTTTTTCCTCGATGACATCATGGCTTTTGCAATTCCGAGGCGAAGCACCGGCAGGGGCCCCCCCTCTTTCATGATTCGCAGTAAAGCTACAGACACAGGAATGGCACGTCCTAAGGAAAGCTCATTGTAGGACTGGCTCGTAGTGGCTGAAATTCTGCACCAAGGCTGAATTTCGGGAAAGAGACTTCAGATACAGTACTAGGGACCACATAGGCCTATATAAAAGCATCTAAAAACCAGCATGTCATGGGACCTTTAAGTAAGCTGTAACACTTCAAGCTATACTGTCCGAAATGTAGTTAATAGAAAGTGTTAGTGAAACGATCCAAGAGGTCGCATATATGAGTGAAATGTTGATATAATATACTACAAAAAAATCAGTAATCCAATGCTCAATATTAAGTAATCAATTAAAAATAGCAAAAAATACCTTTGTTTTACCTGAAATCTGTGTATTTTATCCATAATATTAACAGATATTGTGTATTGAGTATTGTGTCATTCATCTTGCATTGCCTGTACTGAAATAAGTTGTGAGTGTTTTGTGCTGTTACATATGAAACACTATTTTTATGGCACCTGACAATGTAGAGCACTTCAAATCAAGGCCCGGGTGTACTTCATTTTCCGTGGACTTCCACAGACCCTGCCGGCAATGACAATAACGTCATGCGGACAGTGTGCGGACCATCACGACCGCGGGCGGCCGAAGTATACTTTGGGCTTTGGTCACTCACAATGTTCCATTCCAGTTAGGATGCCGTCTTAGGAGGCAGCTGTCTATGTAGGCAGGGAGGCAGATCACTAGGTTTTGAAATATTTAGCGCTTTTTTGCACTTTTGTTCTCTCGTGGGATGTTGAGTTTTGAAGGCAGTTATCAGGCAGTATTACAACATTGAAAGAGAACTGAGGCAGTGATAACAAACAGAGAAGGGCGAGCCGGGCCGCTCATATTCATCACTGATACACTGAGGACAGAAAATGCCACACGCTGTTCCACGGGAGACAAATGCCCCATAAAGCAGCTCGCTCAGCATCCTGTAGTTCCTCAGCTGTTAACATCACTTAATTTACAGGAATTTTAAAAGCCAAAATGGCACAGACAGATGGACATGTTGCAGGGGTGACCTCTGACCCCAGGAAGTGCTGTCCCCCACTCTCAAAACATGGGCAGATCAAAGCCAATCAGCTTCTTCAAATGGCGTCCAGCCAGTGAGTCTGCCTCACATGGGGTCGAAAGGTTGTCTCTGAGAAAACTCAACGTTGGCTTGGTCACCGGGGACGAGAATTTACCTCTCCACTCTATCACTCTTTGCTTCCTATACATTTTTCACTCTGGGTTTTCAGGCCCTGCGATCCCAGGGCTGTCTGTCTCGCTCTAGGATTTATTTTCTTTGTAAGTCAACTCTGTAGAAGTTGCTTGGCGTGCAGTTTCAGCCTGGCTTGTGTGTAGCCTTGAGGACAGGTGGTGTAATACGCAGAGCTGCAGCGACTGTTCTGAGTTCATACTTTCGAACTTTTATGGGTGCTGGAGGGATGATATTAATATGATTCCTTCTTTGAACATCTTGTCACACAACGACATACGAGTCAACATTTCCATTCCTCTTGTGCTGGCCTGTTTCTCTGAACTGAGTAGCTGATTTCCTGTTCTTTGTTTTTGTGTGTGTGTAGGAGAGACTTGCAGTCAGCGAAGGCCAGCGCGGGCTTAGAGTTGAACTTGTGCAGGAATCCAGACCGAGATAAGCACGGGCCATGGTGCTACACGTCCAACTCCTCCATTCCTTGGGACTACTGCGGACTAGAGCGATGTGAGTTCCTACTTCCTGTTTCTCTCCTCTTTTTCTCCTCTTTTTCCTGGTTAAAAGACCAGTGTAGACTAGCATGAATCTTCAAACTGGTTCAGGGGTGGTGCTTCGTGTGCCGTTGTGGTTGTGTGGTTGGTTGTTTGCCAATTTGTGGTTCTGGTTCTGTCTGTCTGTCTGTCTGTCTGTCTGTCTGTCTGTCTGTCTGTCTGTCTGACTACTTCAGTAATTTATATGAGTACAAATGTTTAAGCATATAATGATATTCTAGGGAATTGTGTTTCTAATTTACAGTAACAGTTTGTACAGGACCCTTTTCTATTCTAACATGACAATGCCTCTGTGTATAAGACAAGGTTAAAAAAGAAATGATTGATTCGGTCAGTGTGGAAGAACTTGACTGGCCTGCAGAAAGCCAAGTCCTAATCCCAGCTGAACACCTGACTTTAAATGCAGGACATGACCAAAAAATCATCACAAACACCAATGACTTGTACATATGTTGTACAGTAATTTTAGGGACGCTTATTAAACTGTGCAACAGAGATTAGAAATCAATTTTAAATACTGTACATGAATGAGATTCCATCTTTGTTGCCACAGTTGTTTGGATATAGGCCTCTGTTCTAAAGAAGGGTGGAGGGCGTTTCCAATACTTTTTGTCCATATACTGTATGTACAAGTCATTGGTGTTTGGTGATGAGAGTTTTTGGCTCAGATGGTTTGTCTGCATTTAAAGTTGGTGTTCGCCGACTAGAGGTGTTCGCCTGGGACCAGTCAAGTTCTTCCACATGGATTGAATCAATAATTTCTTTTTGAACGTTGTGTAGTTATCTACACAGAGGCATTGTCATGTTAGAATAGAAAATGGTCCTGTCCAAACTGTTGCTTTAAAATTAGAAGCACACAATTCCCTAGAATATCATTATATGCTTAAAAATTAAGATTTGTACTCATGGAAATTATTAAAGTAGTCAAACCTAATGTTCATTAGAAGGGGGTGTCCCAATACTTTTGGCAATATAGCGTATAGCTCTACATATTTAGTTAGTTATATTAATTCATTCCATATGTAATACATTTTCCACTTCCCTAAATTCCTTTCCTTAAAATCCTACATTCTACAACCTCATTTCAAATTCAGAAATCCAGTTGGAACGTAATACACATTCTCAGTTTAATTCTGAATGGCACACAACTCTGGTTATGATGACAGACAGGGTCTCGACCTCCATGCCAGGGGTATTTTGTCATCATTTGTAGCTTTCAAAGCCTGTTGGATGTTATGTATTGAATTTGTGTCTGTGGATATTGTCTCCTTGAATGCGTCGTCACACTACAATGCCAGACAGATGCAATCCTCGTCATCTTTGTGCCCATGCAGCTGTGTCACTGCAGCTGGATTTTTATAATTGTGTTTCATTCAGGCACGTTTGTGATGGTCTTGATGATGAATGAGTTGCTGTTTGTGCAGGCTTGGCATTCATCATCATAATAGAAAACATGTTCTGGGTGTAGTTCCATGATTATATGTAGGTTTATCCAAATTATATTAGATTCTTTTTAAGTTTCAACAATATCACCATTTTAATTAATGAGAATTTGTCTGAAAGTTTTTTTTAACAATGGGTAATATGCACGTGAAATGTTTCATTATAATATTTCGTTGCTGGTTTTGAGTGCAAACTAACATTTAATGTCTTTATTATTCAGGTAAATCAGTGTCATCGGATGACCATCAAAAGAGTAAGTTAAAATTATTATTTTTTTGTTGTTGTTGTTTTAGCAGATAATAACCATACAGTGGTTCTCAATTGGTGGGTCGCTGGCCTTTGTAGGTCCACAAGGCACCAAAGGAAACAAGGGGCTTCGGAATGTTGCAAAGAATACCTAAATTAAATACTACTAATAGATAAATAATATAAAAAAATTTAAATTAAATAAAACATTTAAGCACTATGCAACAACTATAGCACAAGTGTCCTATTGATTTGTATAGATTGATTGTTTCATTTGCTTTGCTTTCACAAAATGTACATAATTATATTTACATTTAAATTATTTTCAGCCTGTTATTAATTTTGCTTATTATTGGGTCTGTGCAGTTTTGTGTTTTTATGTTCAACGTTCTGGGTCATGAAACCACTTGACTATGATATTCTATAGTGCATATACAATATGTCTTCAAAAAATTCATATTTTTACTGTAATATCTTTTTCATTAAGTCTTCTCTAACAGTTATGTCTTTTGCTCTCAGCAGGTGGAGGACCAAAACCATCTTGTTTTATACACAAAACCACGCGAATTGTTGGGGGGATGCAGGTGCAGTGGGCAGAGGATGGAAGCTGGGTGGTCAGCATTCAGAAAGGGTACACACTTCCTGTTTGATCAGTGTGAAGTATAATCTAAGTCAACCTAAATAATTTAAAACAAATATGAAGATAAAAAGAATACTGTGTTTTAAACAAATATTAAATATACACAAAAAATGGTAACGTATAAATTAACTGGTTTTATTCAAGTCCAAATATTATATAACATCAATGAAATAATGTAAATACATTATTTCATTCATGACAACTCTCTGAATAGTTTTAGCATGTTAATGGACATGACAATGTTAAAGAATTTGGTCTTGGTGGACTAGTTCTGCTATGTATGCTGCAGCAGAGCAAGTATGGATCTGATTTAGGCAGATCTAGACAGGGGGAGCTAGGGGAGGTGGAGGGTTTCAGAGAAAATCTTAATAGCATGATGCAGGACCGGCTTAGAACTAACTGAACCAGACTTTTTAAATGTTGAGCAAGCAATATCATAGACTTCAAAATCAGCAGGGGCCAGTTGACTTGTGCCATGTAGGAAATGAAGTGATTGCTAGCATATTGCATGTAAACCATATGGAGTTTCATGACTAAACTAGATATGTATACCTACAAAACTAAGTTCATAGGTTAAATCAGGTAAAAAGCTCTTAGGTACAGCTGCAGGTTACAACCTTCTACAATGTACAGTATAGTGATGTAATTTAAGGAAAAGTACATTCTCTATTGGAAAAAAAACAGAAGTTTGAGTGAGTATAACATCTAATTTACAAAATGTCAAATTTACTTATTTGGTTTGTACATGCTGAATGTCTTTTAAAAAAAAGATTAAACACATTTGCAACTTACTTGGAACACAAAAATATTGTTGTTTTTTTTGGCATTATTATTTAGGATATTTGGCTAAAAAAATACGTTTTAGTATCTAGAAAATTCATAAAAATATGTAATATTTATAGCATGGGAGACAGTAACGACGCATAACGACACATTCTAATTGGTTCTCCTCCTGCAGGAACAAACATTGGTGTGGTGGCTCTCTCATCAGAGAAGAATGGGTTTTGACTGATCAACAGTGCTTCTCTACCTGGTAATCCTTCCATCCAACCCATCTTCCATCCACTATTAACTAGCTACTCTCTCTTGTCAGTACAACCACATTTGAGTTTTCCTCATTCTTGGGCGTGCATGATTCTGGCCTGTCTCGGCCTTGTGTTCCCATCTGTCAGTTGATGTTTTCTATGAGACGTGCGGATCCAGAGTTTCCGGTTTAAGAGAGAGTAGTGACAGATCCGCTCGAGTTGTGACTGATGGCTCTCTGCTCTGTCAGTGGTGCATCTGTTTAGACTCTATGTTCGGCTGCATGATATACGCCTGTGGATCTGCTTCAGTGGTACTTGAGTGAAAACCTGCTGGCTCTGTTTAGTTTGAGGGGGAAAAGGGGGACAGAAGGAGAAGGAGAACGAGTGTGTCTGGCTTTTAGATCATCTCTACATTGCCCAGATCCGCTCCCTGTTGGGTTCAGCTATCTTATGCTTCGCATGAAGACACAGGCCGGGCTGGATGCTAGATCTGACCTCTGTGCCTTGATCAGAACTGGAGATGACTTTACCAGGGATGCTCGCCAACTTACATATCTCACGCTTGTAGAAAGTCTTCTCCACTCTGTCTGCGATCCACATCAGATTATATATTTTCAGAAGGCTCAAATGACTTATCACCGTTCTACTGAGATACTTAAGTTGCATACTTTAGTTGTCATATAGCTTCTGTACTTGACATATATGCATATATAGTGTTTCTTGCGCGTTCCTCAGCGTTCCTGACCTCTCGGAGTACACCGTGCAGGTGGGGCTTCTTCATCTCAATGCGTCCACCGGCACACAGGGTCTCCAGATCGCACATGTGGTCTGTGGGCCCGAGGGATCCAACTTGGCCCTGCTCAAACTCGCAACGTAAGTGCATTTGTCCATCTGCCCATTCATCTTCTCATCCATCCAACCATCTTTATGGTAACTCATAGTCTTATACCCAGGCCTGCCCCTCTCTCTGAGCATGTGCGAACTGTGCTGCTTCCTGTCTCAGGATGTGCTGTTGCAGAAGGCACCTACTGCCTCATGTATGGCTGGGGAGACACTAAAGGTTCTATTCTATTCTATTCTATTCTGCAGCATTGGCTACATTTACATGTGCACCATCAATGTGATTATTTCCAATAATCAGAATAAAGACTTAATTGTAGTAAAATGGTTACATGCCTATTTTATTACTTAATTCTTAATCGCATCAATTCGATCAAGATCTCATTATGATTTTCCATACAAATGTAATCATTGTTAAACTGTTAATTTCAGTTTTATTTTTTGGTTGGAAACCCCACTCCCCCTAAAAAAGTATTTTAAATAATTACTACATATTTCTCTGGTTATAATATGCAAAATAACAAAATAGAGTCTGAAGGGTTAAATTATTTTTTAAAAAATGAATGAATATCCAAAGTGCAATGGTCCTGTTAATTAACCTTTTAACCCGCTTTTCTGTTGTACTGTGGTATATTCAATTCTATTTGCTCTTTGTCCACCTCAAAACTGCCCTAGAATGTATTTGTTTAGGCTTTCAAAGTTAATATATAAATTTATGAAAAAACATATCTGCGTGTATACACACACACTTACTGTATGTGTGTGTGTATACACGCAGATATGTTTTTTCATACCTTTTTCCTTCGAACTAGTGCTGATATAAATAATACTAATATTTTATCAATTATTAGAATTCATGTATTTTATAAAAGATAAAAAATAAATATTTATTATGGTTAATCTACACTACATTATCAACTTAATTATTTACTTATTTTCCACATGGGAATTTACTTTATTAAATGGGCAGTACAAAATCTGAAAACCCCGGTCTTCAAAGCACAGCTCTAGAATGCATTCAGATGGTCTTGATAATAATCCCAATGATTTATGGCATCTTTTGTTCATGTTTGTATCTTGTGGAACAAGAACAAGATACAGAAATAAATATTTAATCTGACTCTATTTGAATCATCATTCAAATACACACTAGTACAAACTAAACATTCTTAGCTCATATTTAACTCATTTTCCCAAACCCGTGTTGAGCTATTTTGATACAGGGCCAAATAAATAAAGATAATTGCTTTTGCATTCAAACCTTTCCAGACCTTTAGATTTCAATTAAAACTGACCCTTTGACCTCTCTGTTAGGCACAGGTCATGAGGGCAGTCTGAAGATGGTGGGACTTCCAATTGTCAGCAACAAGAGGTGTTCGCAAAGCCACAAGGGTATTCTGCCCATCACAGAGACCAAAATCTGCGCTGGAGGCAAGAGAGACCAAGGTGTTTGTGAGGTACGAATCAGATCCTGGTTTTTTAGGAGTATCGTTTCAGATGACGGTGTTTGTTTCATGAGTGTAACCTTTATTCTTATCGATTCACCTCTTACAGAAAGACTACGGTGGCCCATTGGTGTGCCAGGAAGGAGAGAGCAAGGTCATAGTGGGTGTGAGCATCAACGGCCGCGGATGTGCCGTCGCCAGGCGTCCTGCCGTCTTCGTCAACGTGGCCTTCTACTCTGAATGGATCCGCAAAGTCTTCAAATATTATTCAGACTTGGAAATAAGTTACTAGATTATTATATTTTCCACAGATTTGGGGAATAGAACTAATGGTGCGTTGTGTTTTTTAGCATCGACAACATGAAGACCATGGTTGCTGTATGATTCGTATACAAACAACTTGGAGGCCAGAGTTTAGCTTAAATGAAAACCACTGGAATGGAAAGGTTGCAAGACAAGAATATCTGATGTTTTCGCAAACAATCTGTGAAAATCAGACATCAGACATTATTTTTAAACCAACAATTGGAGGAAATGACAACTTCTGAACTCTAGAAGTTTGTTGTGGCTGGTGATTTAGCCCTTATAAATTAAGGACAGATGGATAAATGACAAAAGAAAAGCAATTAGAAGAAACTGTGGTGTCAATCCACAGAAACATATTTGCCTCAGACCAGAGCAGATGTTCTAAATGTCATTCCCTGGAGATACTTGAAGATGGCAATAACCCAACGTTTTCAGACAGGACAGAGCTTTTGTTTCCACTGGGGTGCATTTTTCAGACATTATCACTTGTTCACAGACTAATTTTCTTCATTGTGTGTCATTTTGAAGGCATTTTAGGTGCAACTTATGAGGACGATGTTCTAAACACCATTTTCAACATCAACCACTTCACGAATCGGCAGTCTGCACTGCGGCTGCTATTCATTCCTGAATGGGATGTTATCACACACTTCCAGAAGGGTTCAGTGACATTCTAATGTTTCGCACCTTGCCTTACTCCAGTTTGGAGCGTTCTGTGGCCCCTTTGGGGCTGTTTCGTGTACTGCACTCTAAAGAGTGTGCTAATGTCACTCTGTACATCCATAGGTCTTATAGATCTGAAAGTACAAACATCTGAAGGCCTTTGCTTTCAACATGGTGTAATATATCTGTCGAAATTTCATACGCAGTTTGCGAAGTATTTATTGATATCTTTTATAGATCGACTTAAGTCATGGCATTTCATCCTCCAGAAGTGTTTATTGTGTTTAATCTGGCGTGTAGATTTTGAAATAACATTTGTAAACGGACAAAAGGACGATATGTCTTTAAAGGAAAATATTGGGTCATAACAGTGTGTTTCGACTCAAAGACGGCTCCCCGAAGGTTTATAAGCCGCACATGTGTGTGTCGCCCATGTGGAGGGTCTTTCAAGTCAAAGTTTAGCCAAGAGTGCAAAGATACTTAATCAAACTGCAGTACTAAATAGAGTAATGCAGTTGACAACAGGCAGGGTAACGGTTTTAACTAATGTTTATTGCGTTTTTAATACGAAAATGTATTTTATTGTAAATATTATGTTCGCTGTGTATATAAGGTGCCTGTTTTTTTAACATTTTATCAGTTTTCACACTTGTTTTGTATTGTTAACCCCGGTTTTGTGATTTTCTGCGCTGCTGCCATCAATGGTCTTAATATTGAATATCTAGGCTGCTGTTATTTTGAACACTATTTTTATAGTCTGTTTTGTACTTTCAACTTTTAAAATGTAAGTAAATATACCTGTGGCATCTTTGTTTTATTTGTAAATAATTAAACCTTTTTTAAAAAGTTTTTTTTTTCTGTAATTTGTAATATTGTAATTCCTACTCACCAGTGAGAGTGCTGTTAACGAAACTCAAAACGATTAAATGTATAAACGCTAATCTAAATTTATTACCTTAATATTAGATAGAAAAATAAAGCTAAATAACAACTAAAGAAAATGACAAAAGCACATAACAGAATGACTAACACATTTAATCTTTTTTATATTTTACAAATATTAAAAACAATTATTCAAAATATGAATACGTTTACATTTATACATTTGGCAGATTTTAATAAGAATCGAATTAAATAATAATAAATAATGAATAGGTAATAAATAAGTAATAAGAATAAATGCACATTTATGCATTTAGCAGATGCTTTTCTCCAAGGTGACTTACAAAAGATGAACAAAAGTAATACTATATAAATAATACTTAAATAACACTGCTATTAAATGAAAAATGGCTGATCATTTGATATTCTAATGTTACTTTCCATGGCCTAATGGTTTCCATTTGCTCAGATCTGATGTTTCAACCCACCAAGTGTGTGTGTCGATTTGCTTTCAGCAGGTTGTGTTCAGTCAAACCATAGCTGACGAATACAACCTTCTCTATGGCCGATACAAAAGGACGTGTGAGGAAAAAAGGTCACGCAAACCCAAACCAATAGTTTCCTGTTTCCTTCAGGGAGCTGAAATCAGCAGGGGTCAAAGGTCAAAGTTTGAACTGTTGAAAAGCGAACTGAATTTATAAAGCAGTTATTTGAGTCAAACGGAAGCAGACAGACAGTATGTTGAAGCAATCATGGATGAAAGTCAGGAGAGCTTTCATGAATAAGCTGTTTCAGCTCCAGCTCCATGATGGATTTTTGAGGTTAAACTAATACACCTGATTCAATTAATCCAGCAGCAGCTGATTATTGTTGAATGAGATGTGTTAGTTCAAGGCTGGAACAAATTATGCTGTTGCGGAATCCCAGAGGACAAGAGTTGAAAACCACTGGAACAGGCACAAGACGTCTGATCTTCTATAGGACTCCGATGTATAGTAAAACACAGAGGTTTTGTGTTTAAATCAAGAGAAAACCACATTTCCACTCGAAATCAGTTGAAGTCATTTCTCTGCTTCAGTGGTTTGTTAACTGCCCGTATAATGACTCTCCTCAATCTTTTATTTATTTCTGAGCATCTTGTTCATGAGTGGTGCATATTTCCTTTATAGAGTTTTCTACTGCATGTACATAGGGAATCTTATATTTTCCTAAGGGTTTATGTGTTTGATCTTTCTAATGTTGAAAATAAACACTAACATCTTTAGATTAATTGCATTTATATTAGAAATAAGCCCGTGAGTTTGACCTCTGCATGTTTGTCAGCGTTGTCCAGACAGACTCCCTGCTAGTGCTTGAAGCATTCTGGTTTGTGTCCAAGTGTTGATCTTGTTCATTCGCTGTGTAGAAGTATGTGAGTTTAGGCCAATGCTCACAGAAGAGATTTCTTACCAGATGAACTGACAGAGGTGGTGAGAGAAAGAGTGTGCCCTAAAGTACTAACCCAGCAGGCACCGGACGTCTATGTAATGTCAGGTTGACGTTGGACATGACGTCAGACAGACGTTGCATTTTGGTTGAAAATGAAAATCGGTTGACGTCAATATTTGACATCAAATGGACGTTGACTTAACATTGGATTTTAGTTACACAACCTAAAAACGACAAAATATCAACGGCAGCTGACATCGGTATTGGACATCAATTTAACATTGGTCACACGACGTTGCAACCAAAATGTAACCAAATATCAACGTATTATGACGTTGTGTGCCTGCTGAGAAGTATTTAGTATATAAGACATTATGTAAGTCAGTGCGGCTACTAGAATGAATAGCAGGGGTCTTGGCACATGTAGCTACCACAAATAGTCCACTAGGATTTCTATTTTTGTTTTGTACTTTTCTGAAAATACTTCCTAATTTTTTTAATGAATCTGAATTGATTTCGCTGCTAAATGTAGAATAAAGGGGCCCTGACATATTTCTACACTGAAAAATTCTTAATGAGCATTTTTCAGCTACACAAAAAAGGTACAAAAGCTGTTACTGGGGTGGTAGAGGTACCTTTCCAAAAGGTACACTTTTATACCTTTTAGGTACACTTAGATACTGCATACCTTTAAGGTACCAATATGGATGCTTAAAGAACAGAGGTGTACTTTTTAAAAAGGTTCCGCCCCAGTGACAGCTTTTGTACCTTTTTTCTGAGAGTGTAAGATATCTATAAAATGCTACATAAATGATAAAAATGCAGGTCTTAAAAATGCCTTCATAAGTCATAATTTGCCCTCCAGCCAATTAAGGCCTTAAAAATTCTTAAATCTGAGCCTAAAGTCTTGAATTCATAAAGTCACTGCATTAAATGTTGCGTACACTGCAAAAAATAAATATCTTTCAAAGATCTTTTAAACATTTGTGTCTTGTTTTCCAGTTCAAATATCTAAACATCCTTAAATATTTGGTTATTAAAAATTAGGTCTTAAAAAGTCTTAAATTAATATTCATGAGACCTGTGGAAACCCTGTAGAAATACATTATAAAAACAAGTCTATTTAAAGAAAAAAAAGAAAAAATTTGTAAGAATGTCACATTTTTTTATTAGACAAAAAGTGAAAAAAAAGACTAATTAAAAATTAAGATGTTTTTTCAGTGTAGGGTTTTTTTTCTTCTTTTTTTAGCAGTTTAATATCTATTTTCATTGATTTGACAAATACTTTTTTATTTGAATGGAGTCAGACAATATTTTAAGCTTCTGGTCCATTTAAATTTTAAACCATTTCTTTCACTTATATCATACAACCAAACTATAAAATAAATGATTTGTTTTTAATAGGCTTAAGCAATAAACAAATATAAAATGATCATAATATCTAATATAACACACAAAAAAAACACATTCCACAACAAGTGCCGATATTTCTTTCCTTTACTGCCCTCTACTGTCCACAACATCAATGTTCATGAATGTTCTATTTTGGATATCAAAACATTGAAAAATTCTGTCCAATCAGAGATTGACCAGGAGCCCACTGTGATTGATTAGCCATTAAGATCCTTTCATCTGTGACAAAGGGAACCAATCGGTAAGCTGATTCCTCATTGCCATGGTGGCAGGGCAGAGTCAAACTCTCTGTGCAATCCAATGGACATGCTGATGCAGCATTTGAGTTCAAACGAGCCAATGGGAAAGTGTTTCTGTCTCTGTGATGGGCCAATGGAAAAGCGGATTGTGTGTGATGAGCCAAGTAACCGTCCAATGAGCTGTCAGATGTTGCTGACAATGAAATCAAAGCACTCCTACTTCCCAGAAACCCTGGCCTAGTTACACCTGAGAAAGAGACACCGTTTACAATGCAGACTATGTAATTTACAATGAAAACGAGACATCAGCACTTACCCAGTGATCCACAGTCACTTGGTTCTTCCTTTTGTTCCCTCCTCATCCTCGCTCTGCGATTCGAGAACCAAACCTTCAGATGGAAGATCAAGATCAAGTCAAACATCTAGCACAAGCCCCTTTAAATATCTGCCAACTCTGGAAGCCTCATTTTCATATGACCGATTTTGAGGAACAAAAGTTGTTAGCTCAAGTTTTAAATCTGAATTGCCTTTAAAGTGTTCTGTGGAAGGTTTGTCTCCTCAGACAGCTTTTCTCTGGTCAGAAGGTCTGGATAAAGTCCATGGATGAACTCTGAATGGCCAGAAATCAGAAGGGGAGATGTTGTAATGTGTCTCACTACAACAGCACACAGATGACTCTGAGCAGACAGTGAGAGATTGAAATGATCACCTTTCTCTAACCTCTCACTCTGATATGGAGTGAAAGCTGTTCTGCTGCGATGAGAGGTGCCTTGCCGGTTTGTGTTCATTTGTTGCTGATTTGTCTCAGCTGTTGTGTGTAAACCCCTCTGCTCGTCCACTTGTTCCTCTAGGGTGACAGGAAGTCAAAGTGGGAAGGTTAGTAGACAAATTTGTTTCTAGGCCTAAAAGTAGGATGAATACATGTAGGACATTTACACATTATCATTATTCTTTACTAAACAGACGATCAGAACATGCCACACTTGACCTGCATTCACCCTATAGCATTGAAGCAGATTACCTGTGTAACTGTGTTTTACATTTGGATATGCACTGCTCATCATGTCCACATCTAGATGAATCTTCTTAAGAATCCGGTTTATGGAAGACACCTGATGAGCATTGATTCATGAGTCATACACACATTTTTCCTGATCAATAAGATTGGAAATGTTCAATACTTTTTTGTAGGCTGGACTTGTGCATTTAAAGAAATTGTTTACCCAAAAATGAAAATGTGCAGAAAACTTACTCAGCCTCAGGTCACCCAACATGCAGATGAGTTTGTTTCTTCATCAGAAAAATGTAGCATTACATCACTTACTCACCAGCAGATCCTCTGCAGTGAATGGGTGCCGTGAGAATGAAAGTCAAAACAGATGATAAAATCATCACAATAATCCTCAGTCCATCAATTAAAGTGAAAAGCTGCGTGTTTGTAATAACCAAATTCATAATTAAGACATTTCTAGCCATTGTTTTTTGGATCCGGATTACTCTCGTGGGCACCCGATCTCGTCCTGCAGAGGTCCATCGCATTGTGATGCATGTTGATTTTCAATTGGGTCAGTTCTTTCTCCAAATCTGCTCCAATGAAGCAAACTAAATCATCTACATCTTAAATGCCCTAAAGGTTAGTAAATTTTCCACAAATTTTCATCCTTTTTAAGAAATAGTTCGACCCAAAATTGAAGCTCTGTAATTATTTACTCACCTTCATGCTGAAGACAGAAAGTCATACAGGTTTGGGCTGATATAAGGGTAAATAAGTGATAACACCATTTTAATTTTGGGGTGAACTATCTCTTTAATTTGATGGTATGTGTCTTTACAGAAACTGTCTTTCAAAATTACACGTTTACATATTTGAATCAACAGCAGCTTTTGATGTTAAACTTTTTAATATTTGATATTGACCTAGTAAAGAAAAATCAACCAAAATCAATCAAGTTTTAACCCACACTGGGGACTTTATCTCCAGTGCAGACTCGATCTGTCGCCAGTTTTTGTCGGATCTCCCAGGCGAACAGTGCGGGGTTCTGCCGCTTGTGCTGCGCTATGATGGAGATGACATCAGGAGTCAGGAGTCTGGGTCTACTGCCTCCCGTTGCTTTAGGACCAATGAACCCTGTGCGCTGAAACCTACCCAAAATCTTACTGACGCAGCCGTTGGAGACCTGCACAGAGCGCACTGTTAATCCAGCTTGTTGATATTCGCATGAACACATGGTAAAGTGGGAATTTTACTCAATACCTTCAGTATTCTGGAGATCTCACATGGTCTCACCCCCTCGTTCGCGAGCTCAATCACCAGTCTCCGTTTATAGACGGGCAGAGGGCGGCCGTTCAGAAACACACCGCCCAGCTGATTCACACTCCCTTCCCCTGACACATATCCATACACACGTTACATTATTGGGAGGTTTACGCATTTATGATAAAGTGGAATTTCTTACAAAATCAGCTGAAAAAATGTATAAAACTGGTGCGGTACACTTTCAAATATGTAGGTTGCAACTTAAGCAGGCTATACATTTTAGGTACTAAGGCTATGTAGGCTATCTTTAAAATACTATAAATTATTTATTTATCCTAAATTACACAATTACCAATGTGTAGGCCTACCTTTTTTCTGATAGTGTTGAAAAGAACGGGTTTCTGCGTCTTTGCGGTATAAACGCGGAAATATAAATGTTTTCATATAACATTTTAATATTTTTTTCTGATTTACAGGCTACTCAATTTGATGAGTTTCAGCTCGTTTTTCATCAGTAAAAGTCTAACTTCAGTACAGCTTTGATTTTTTTTTTACTAAGAATTAAGACAGCAATTAGGGGGTGAAAATCTTTGGAAGAACTGTAATGATCAATTGCCAACCTTCGTTTCCCAGATCAGAATTTGCGCCGCACATCCCAAAGGGCACCTGGTAGCCTTGCAAAAAAAAATAATACAAAAATCACATTTATATTTTAGTTAACATTTGATGCATTAAATTATAATGAAATCTACTGCGAGAAAAAAACACACACACATTGCAAAACGAATGAGTTAAAATGCGGTTAACCCTCTTCTTACAGCCGAGCTGGTCTTATTGTTCTTGAAGGAGATGCGTCCCTGCGCGTGGCCCCCACTCACTAATCCCCACGCGTGACATCTTATATATGACCCAGTGCCTTTATCAAGAAGATGACGTACTGTCCACATAGGAAGAAAGTAATTAAAGACTCTCGATGGTGACTATGTGCTCACCAGTGATCACAAAGGTTGGTACGCAGTTTCCTGCGTGACTGCATCAACTATTGACCTTTTTGGCCCACAGAATTTCACTAAACTGACCGCAGCATCATAATATGCGTTAAAAGGAGGAATAACCATAACATCTGTACAAAGTTCGCGCGCTCTCCATTTCATATTAAATTCACTTATTAGCTTGAAAAATATTTTAGATAACTGACATGAATCTTACTATGGCAGTGACGCACAGGACGGACCTCAAAGTAGGCCTACCTTTGCATTCAATTTAATACAGCTTACATTTAGAATCTCTCAAGAATTCCTTTAAAACAGTCGCCCGCAATTGTCACTGAGTAATTCACTCAGTTTGCATCAACGGGACAGATGATTTCCTAGACTTACAGGTTCCATGCATGCGCACATAGGCTATGAGAACAAACATTTAGTGTAGGTACAAAGTAGTTGACTTTTTTCCACTCGAGGACTTGTGTTCAGTTAGCTAAACCACACTTGCATCATAAATGCTTGGTGGGTTTGAATCGTTGCCTTTGCTGAGCGAACAGAGCAGCAAGCGTGGAGTGTGTGATTTCAGCACCACCCAGCGCTGAACAGGTCCCATGATGTTCTGAATGAGCGAGTGAAAGGAGTGCGCGCCCACATATGAAAGTAGTCAGCTCCTAAAGGATAATTCTGACATGTTAAACTCATTTATGAGCCTATACAAGCCCTATTTTACTTCTGTGATTCTCAAACGACTGGAGAATGAGGCTCTCCGGCGGTCACGTGACTGGCGCATCTTTCATCCTTCCACGCGACGACCGTAGGCTACATGTTAATCAGATTTAGTTCTTTTAAAGCAAACATTTGAAAACCTGCTCCAAAGACGACTGCCATATGGTAAAGTGCTTTTGATAAATCATAAATCCATCATGGTGCCCCTTTTATTACATTTTCTTTCAAGCATGAACAAATAGAGTCAGAGAGGCAAATGTGAACCAATTGTGGTTTTATTTATAAAAATAGTGAGTTGAAAACCCTCCCAGATGTCCCTTGTCTGGCTAGCAGATAAAATGTGTTGTAAACGTTTCAAAGGAAATATTTGGAGAGCAAATATTAGCGAGAGAGTATCCACACAAGCCTCATCTTTGGTCCTGCTCAATGACTAATTGGGCATCATTAGGTAAATCCACACAGATCGAAGATTGTGGAAATAAGGTTGGATTTTAAAATGCCATATGGTGCAAATTACATATTAACCACCCCTTACAGCATAATAATGACAGCAGAACTGGACGGTCCGCATATAAACGCCACGACCGGTTTGAACGCCAACATCTCCTTGCCAACGAGATGAAAAGACAAATAACATATTTATTTGTTACTTCAAATAGCTTTACGTTGTTTTTGATCATTTTTAAACGAAATTAGTTAATGGAACGAGTTAACGCTTCAAAAATGAGATAAAAAATGAGGAAATCCTCTCTGTGCGCAAATTTGTCTGGCACTTTGGGAATGTTTACAGTTTGGACCTTTAAATCAAAACGATCTTGATATATTCATGCATCTTGTGCCATCAGAAATCAAGAAAGCAACCTAAATTATTCATCTTTCCATGTTGTGCTCTGAATTATAGCACTAAACTCTGATATTGCACCCGCGTAAATGTGCACTTGGAGCTCTCCAAACGCGCACACGTGTTATGCACTATTCAAATAGGCATTCAAATACTGGGATGCAGCTTTAAATTAAGAGAACACGAAAATTGTTTTGTTGACACTAACTTTAAATCATGGAAATCTCCTTTTTAGTTCTCACTGTTTGCACGAAAGTTCATGGGTGTCTTACAAATGAGAAAGTGCACTTCTGTGCCAGTGCAAGAATGCAGATGAACATCTAATCTCTTAAATTTCCTACCCAAATCTGTAACTGAATTACATAATTGCTTAAAAAGTTGCACTATATCATCTCCAAAGCTCTTGGTTACCTATGTACCTAGCAATTTAATAGTTCAATACGCTTTACAGTGAGATAGCTGGGAACAGTCAAGAATAGAAATAAATATTTAATTTCTTACACAGTACCTTATATGGCCATATGACCATACCATAGAAGTGATGATATCATGCGCATTTTTCTGTTTCTATATTGGTTGCAGGCTTATGCGAAGGGAAACATGTATTTAGGTTCTTGCGCGCGCTTTGATCCGAGTGTTAATCGACAATGAACGGCCAATGTTTCAATAACTCCTTTATAACATTAAGAGTTTCGGACTGGTCGTTTTATTAATCAAGTAAATTAACAGTCAGAAGGGTGAATTATAATTCTATGGTGGCGGACGTGAGTCCAATTTATGTCCATATTGTAATATGTCCAAATATATGTCCGATTTGACTTCCAGTTCATATAATACGTTTATGATTTTTTTATTAGATAAAAATAAGTAGGCTATTGTAAAATAAACTATCATTTCATTTGAGCGCAGCATGCACGTTTCTATTTGTTCCAGCAGAATGATTCTTCCAGTGAATCTGGCTACTTCCTTTTAACATAAGTTCATGGTCTACTAATCATAAGAAAAAAAGGTCGATGTCGACCAAGGCGCATTCGCTTCATTCTATGCATAGAGACGCGTAATATTGAGTTATAAATCAAGTAAAAGGAAATTTGTCAAATGGCGTCATCCAGTGGTCAGTGAGCACCTCCGCAACATTATTATCAGTGTTCCATAGACAGATTGAGCTCTTATTTCATTCATACAGCATGAGTTTTTTCATTAATGTCGAATCATGAATGTCAGTCATGAAACATGCATAATTATGAAACCCACCGAAGTAGTAACTAATTAAAGAACGAAAAATCTAAGTGGTTTCAGTTTCGGTATCACAGTGACACATTCAACAAGTCATTACACACACCGTTATAATCATGCAGCTTTTACGTTATTGCTTGTATGTTTTTTTTTATTTGTAAAAATCGAATTCCAAAATCCAAATTACAATTAATCAATATAACACTTAAATGTCTCATCATCATCTAGGCTACATCATCATCATCATAGTAAATTATGCGGGAGACTCGAATTAAATGAGTAAATCTTATATATATTTTTTCTTTTGACATGCTTTATGGATTGAAAAGTTTTATTTTCACGGCACTTACATTTACAGTTTTTCTCAATTGCTTTGGCTCAATTCTCAAATGAAAATTCCCCCCCCGAAACAATAAGTTCAGATCTCTGAACAATTAGCTTCTTGTTCACATCAGATTGGAATTTCTTATTGATTTGAGCAAATTGCAAATGCTTTGGCACTTGTGTGCAAACAGTAAGTACAATTGTCTGCAGTTTGCACAACAACTAATTGCATATGGCTTGTTGATCAAAACTGATCAAAACTGAGTCGATTCTCACTTAAGCTGTCAAACTCTTCACAACTTCTCAACCATTTTTCATCGTGTAAGCCATCACATTCAAAACGATCCATTCAATTATGAAAAATTGGTATACACGCATGTATATTCCATAAATATCTGACATTGACATTGATTGTAATGTCTGCTAAATTGGCAAATGACCTCTAATTGCAATACAATTTGAATCAACCATTCAACCATTTAACCAATCAAGTTTGGGAGCATATATATGTAGATTGCCCACAGCACAATCACTAAGAATGGAGGACTTCCACAACCCTGAACTGCAGAAACATGCTCGTGGAAGAGCAATTGGAAGACGTGTAAGAATACGTGGTGGTGGTGTTAGAGGAAGACATAACAGAGGAAGAGGTGGAAATAGAAGAGTCAGAGTCTCTGATGAAATCAGAGCCACACTTGTGGATCATGTCATAAATCGTGGTTTTACAATGGAAGAGGCTGGTCGAAGAGCACAGCCTAATGTAAAAAGGTCCACAGTGTCATCAATTGTGCAAACCTTTAGTAGGGAAAACAGGTAAATATTTTTTTGTTTTACAGTATGTAAAGCATTTTTATAAACAACAATATTGTAAAGGTTAATGCAAGTCTATTTGTACATTCTATAGAACCGCACAACAACCTCGCGCTGGTGGCAGAGCAGCAGTATTTAACCATCAGCAACAAGAAACAAGAAACAAGAACAAGAACAAGAAATTTGCAACATGGTCATAGACAGAGTTTTGAAAAGACATCAAATGACTGTGAAACAACTCTACAAGGTGCCATTTGAGAGGAATAGTGAAAGAGTGAAGGAGCTGCGGTACCTGTATGTCCAGGTAAACTATTGGTGTGCACTTAGTTTTACTGTACTTCTAAGATGCCTGTATTACTTGAAGTTTTAGAAACCCATAAGAAGAGAAAACATTTACTGAACTCTAGAATAAAAAGTAACTTTATTTTGTTTCTGTGTTTCTTCGTAGAGAATCATGGAGTTAGAAGGACATGAAACAACCCACATTCTTGTTTTTGTGGACGAGGCCGGGTTCAATCTGTCCAAAGGCCGGAGACGTGGTCACAATCTCATTGGACACCGAGCCACAACTGACACACCAGGCCAACGGGGGGCCAATATTACAATGTGTGCTGCCATTTCAGAGAATGGTGTGAGCACACATATTCCACACATTGGGCCCTATAATACCCAACTTCTCCTGGCCTTCCTAAACACACTTTACAGAGACCTGATTCCAGAACAAGAAAGAGGTTTAGTTAGACCACATTTGCCTAATTATGTTGTTGTCTGGGATAATGTCAGCTTCCACCGAACCAACATTGTTAGGGACTGGTTTGCTGCACATGAAAGGATAACAGTGGAGTTCCTTCCACCATACTCTCCATTCCTAAATCCAATAGAAGAGTTTTTTTCAGCATGGAGGTGGAAAGTATATGATCATAGACCACAAGATCAAATGTCTCTGTTGGATGCCATGAATGCTGCATGTGAGGACATCACAGCTGATCATTGCAGGGGATGGGTGCGGCATTCAAGGAGATTTTTTCCCTGGTGCATGGCAATGAAAAACATCAGATGTGATGTTGATGAAAATCTTTGGCCTGACCAACAAGAGCGACAGGATGTCCACCAAGAATAATTTTTGAAGTATTCAAAAGAAGTATTTTTGTGTATTTGTGGTAACATAAGAAATATGAAATGTACAGTAATTGGAAAAGCAAGATTTCCACTTTATTGTTTTGTTTTGTTTTTTGTTTTGTTGTTGTTTTGTTGTAATGCATTCGTACAAAACATATGTACTGCATAAATACAAATGTTCATATACTTTTTTTTCTATGTACTATTGACTCTTCTCAACAAATATCAGATTTTTTATAAAACCTTAATTTCCATGGTTGACTGTCATGGTGAAAAAACAATTAAACATTTTGACCAGTGTGGCTCACACAATACAAAAATACATTTTATTTTGGTGGCATCGACCAAGTCACTGACACAATAACTAGGTTTTGAAGCATGAATGAAATGTTTTGTGTGAGTAACTACATTTTGCAGACATGCAATAAAGTTCTGAAGTTCCAGCAAACAGTTGTGACATTTGCACTCACAGTTAGAGAATGTAAGATTGTTTCTAAAAAATGGGCCAAAAGCAATTGAGAAAAACTGTCCCCCGAAAAACGTTAATAGTCTAATGTGATTTTAAAAAGGAATTGCACTTTACGAACTGAATTGTGAACTCTAACTTTCATACAGGTACAAAGACCAGTGATTTACTGGAGTTACGTCAGACAGACAGAGAGATAGATAGTAGGACAGGGACAGACAGACGGGAAAGAAGATAGACAGGACAGGGACAAGAAAGGACAGGGGGGGGACAGACAGACAGCAGACAGACAGGAGATCAGAGAGTAGACAGACGACAGACAGGACAGACAGACAGACAGAGAGACAGATAGAAAGACAGACAGACAGAAAGACAGAAAGACAGATAGACAGATAGATAGATAGATGACAGATAGACAGACAGACAGACAGATCGATAGAAAGACAGGACAGACAGACACGACAGACAGACAGACAGACAGACAGAGGACAGACAGACAGACAGACAGACAGATAGGCAGACAGGCAGACAGACAGATAGCCAGATAGATAATAGGGACAGAAGGACAGACCGAACAGACAGGGACAGACAGCCAGAAGACGACAGACAGGACAGCATAAGAGAGCTAACAGGGACAGACGAACAGACAGACAGACAGGACCGACAGAGAGAAAGAGGGGAAGATTAGACCGACAGACAGACAGACAGGACAGGACAGATAGGACCGATAGCGAATAGAAGATAAAAAAGATAGGACAGATTAGACAGGAACGAGAGGACAGCTAGATAGACAGACGGACAGACAAGACATGACAGACAGACAGACAGAACGAGAGACAGACAGACCATGACAGACAGATAGACAGATAGACAGAAAGACAGACAGATAGATAGATAGATAGATAGGATAGACAGACAGACAGACAGACACAAACAAGGACACACAGACAGACAGACACAGACAGACACAGGACAGACCAGACAGATAGAGAGATAAGGAGATTAGGGGACAGACAGCCAGAGACATGGACCGACTGAGGAGGACAGATAGACAGACAGCAGACAGAAAGACTGACAGATAAAGGGACAGATAGATAGATAGATAGATAGACAGATAGACAGACAGCAGACAGACAGACAGACAGACAGACAGACAGACAGATAGACGACAGACAAACAGACAGATAGACGACAGACAGACACAGATAGACAGACACACACAGACAGACAGACACAGATAGACAAATAGATAGATGAATAGACAGATAGGCAGACCAGAGAGACAGACAGAGAAAGGACAGATAGATAGGACAGATTTGTAGGACCGACAGGAGATAGGAGATAGACAGGACAGACAGACAGACAGGGACAGACAGAAAGCCAGAAGAAAACAGAACGAAAAGGGACCGTAGCTAGATAGATAGATAGATAGATAGACTAGACAGACAGACAGACTAGACAAAGACAGGAGGGATAGACAGCTAGATAGACAGCAGGACAGGACAGCAGGACAGGGGGGACAGAGAGACCAGATAGGACAGACAGATAGATAGGACAGGACCGAGAGACAGATAGACAGGACCAGGGGACAGCTGACAGACAGAGAGACAGATAGAGGGGACAGATCGGGGACAGGGCAGACAGTAGCATAGACAGACGACAGGACAGGACAGATAGATAGACAGACAGATCGATAGATAGACAGATAGACAGATCGCAGATAGGGACAGATAAGCCTGACAGACAGACGACAGACAGGTTCCAGACAGACAGAGAGACCAGATAGGACAGACCGAATAACAGAAAGGTAGATGATAGGACAGACAGAGAGGCAGATAGAAGACAGATAGACAGTACAGACCGATAGACAGACAGCGGGACAGATAGACAGATGATCGATAGATGACAGACAGACAGACAGACAGACAGAGAGAAGAGTAGACAGACAGACAGATAGATAGATAGACAGATAGACAGACAGAGAGACAGATAGACAGGCAGACAGATAGATAGACAGGAAAGGGGACAAGGAAAGAAGACAGAGAGACAGGGGAAGATCAGAGATAGATAGACCGATAGATAGATGATAGATAGAAGATAGATAGCACGTTATAAATAAGCTAAATTAAAGTCTTATGCACCAAGTTATAGCCTCTAAAGAAAATAAGTATGAATGAAACAGTGGCCAAGTGGGAAAAAGTACCCAAATGAATTTAAATTAATTAAAAATCTTAGACATTTAAGGGGGTGTGTTGTATGCGTGCACACACTTTTTTCAAATCTGTGCTGACGTGTCGCACCGCCCCACTTACCGGATGTCATCACTCGCTTTCTGGCGTCACAAGCAAATCGCCCCATTCAGCGCACGAGTGTGACGCGGTGACCGAGGAAGTGCAACATATCGACGTGTACATCCTCACGCTGTGCTTCCGGTTAAGCAAAAGCGTGATCAGTCGTGCTCAGTCGCTCTTCCCTTCCTCGGCTCACAGTAGAGGCGTCTCGTAGGATTCTCCCGGTTCCTTTTACCTCTCTCTCTCTTCCCTCCCTAACGGAATACTCATTCAGCCCAGCGGACATGGCATCTGCAGTAACGGCACAAGTTCAGTCCAACCCAGCTTCAGCTCCGCAGCTGCAGAGGGGAATAGTGAAGATGGTAGGAGAGCACACGGGACACAAGTATTGGTCTGGGGGTGCTGGCTAACTCACTAATGCTCACGGGGGAAGAAGTGACTGCGAAGACTTCAAAAGTTCAGATCTTTTATGTCAGGCATGCATCACGCAGCTTATTGCTTTTCCTTCAGTCCTTTTGACTTTTGGCGAGTCTTTCACTTGTTTCCACGAGCAGCAGAGATTGAGAGAAGTTGAGCGGTCTTCAGCTGTGATCCAGATGGCCAGTTATGCAACATTATAGTCAAAGTTTCCTTCAACTTTTGTCGTCTTTCATTTGCTGTTGTAAATGATGCCAAACATGATTATATACCAGTCGCTGAGTCTAAATATTTTGCAGCTACTACTCAATATTTGTAAAGAGGCACATATTTCAGAACAAACTCTGATCGTTTGTTAAACACTGTCTTTTATCAAAGCTGAGCTTTTTAAACAGTTCTAGAGTTTGTTCTACACTGATTTAAACTAAAAAGCTAGGGCAAACCGCAGATTTGTGGGTTGAATTAGCGGTTAAATGGAGGGATATCAATTCAAGCTAGTGATTCGAAACTTTTGAATCGGTTCACCAAAAGATTCATTCTCTGAGACAGTCAGGTTGCAGTCTTTACGCCAGTAGGTGGCGGCTCATGAGTGTTTTGTGCGTTATTATATGAGAGCGTTTATTGAATCATTCACTTGCTCAATCGATTCGTTTAGAGCGTTGCAAAGTGTTTTTACAAATGACAAAAAACCAGGTCTGTTTTTTCCCCTGCATCCTGCTAAGCTTGACATTTATCAGTATACAAGTGTGTGTGTGTGTGTGTGAGTGAGAGAGAGTTAATTGCTTGCGGTCAAAAGTCATTTTTACACATTCATAGTTCTCAGTTCCTTCGTCAGGTTTTGAATGCATTGAATAAAGTTGAAGAAAATATGGGTCCCTGCAGTGAAGGAGAGAACGAATGAATAACTTTCGTTCATAAACACCTGCTCACTCACTAATCAAGTGCAGCCTGTCAAAGTCATAGTCTGGAATGACCTACACGAATGGTGTGTTACTATTGTTTTGTTTGAACTTGAGTTCAAAGTTCAGGTGTGTTCTAACGTGTGAGGTCTCGTGTGTGCGCTGGAGGAACCGCTCGAGCGCAGTTTTATGCTGGCGCTCGCGTGTTACAGTGTTTCTGTGTTGCTGTAAGACTCAATGAGCGGCCAGCTTCCTCAGGCCCCCTGGCCCTAACCAGGCAAGGCGCCGCAGTTTTGGACTGTTTACTTTGTCTGCTCTGGTGAGTGAAGGGGGAGCAGATATGAGAAACCGACACGTAGGTCTTTAGCCAACTAAGAACTGTATATGGAGAAACTCAGGACAGTAACGCGAGAGAGTCTGGACGTAAACGCTAAATGAAAACAAACCGGTACAGACGTTATTAAACTCAATTATGAGTTATATTAATTTTTTATTTTAATATTTTCAGCTGTTATTATTATAAAACGGCCGCTTAATGTATCCTGGTAACCATAGTTTCCGCCAAAATGCCATCACTGTTATTACATTAAAAACAGTCTAGCTTATTGTTAGCCAAAACAATAAAATAAGCTATACGTAATAGCAAAAACCTCTTTTCGCTAGTTTGAAGGAGATACCTTATGTATTTGACGATTTTTTAAATATTGATTTTATAGATAGAATCCATCATTAAGAATGGCAGATAATTGATTCAGTCAATATTATCAGTTCCATGGGGCTAAAATATCCCCCTAATAAAACTAAGTTTCTGACACTTGGTTGAAATGGTTCCCATTGTAAGTTATGTAAATGAAAATAAAAATGTCATGGCCTGTCTCATATAGCTTTGATTTAGCCTAAACATATAATTTCACTGTTTAAAATGAGCAGAGTACTTCCCAGTCTTGCTCAACTCCTTGTTAAATCAAAGCGTGGTGGATTTGGGAAATTCATGGATATTTTCCGCCCCAGACTGTGGTGACGGAGGTCTGTATATTCTTCCATACAGTCAGTAATTAGGCAGGCCTTCTGCTCTCAAGGCCTTTCTAAAGGAAATAATTAACTCTTCCCTGTTTGGCCTCCACTTTCTTGTTTTATCAGACATTTAATAAGTTTAGGTAAAGTTTTCACAATCATAACACTGATAACAATTAGTGTTTGTGACACGTGGCTTTGCGTTTGAATAAAAATATTTTCAAACAGGACTGAAGCAGACATTTATTCATAAATTAGGTTTATATGACTAAAATGGACACATAATCGAAGTTATCATTCAATCAGTTAATGTAATCATTTCGTAATGGTACAGATGCGTCTCAGGAGTTTGGAGGAACGGCAAGTGATCTGACATTTGATTGGATAAGCCACTCCTAGATATCTGTAAAAGCTGTTTGTTAAGGCAAAAAACAAGCATGATGAGACTTGTAAACATTAGTTCTGTAAAACATCTCAGAGAACAAGCACTGATTCAAATGCTAATGTGAATACACATAATCATTGATCTCAGAGGGGCAAGGGCTCCCTGCCCTGAGTGTTTTAAGTTGTATTTGTTTAGGGCTGCTAAAGCTGAGGCGTCATGCTGTGATTAACACAGTAGTGATTGTTTCACTGATGTTATCTTTGGTTAGTGGGTGTAATAGTTGTTGTTAAACTGTTGGCCAAACACAAACAAGCAGGTCCTAAAGGAATTATGGCCTCGAGCAGATCCCTCAGGCATTCAGTGTTTGACTTGCAGATTGATTGTTTGTATCATGCATTGCCTATGCCAGTACTCTTACAACTCTCATCATTATTGACATGACTGGAATGATATGCTATTTATGAAACATAAGCACTCACACTGATTTGTTTTCCCTTGCAGGTCTTGTCTGGTTGTGCTGTCATCGTTAGGGGTCAGCCGCGAGGAGGACCCCCTCCAGAACGACAGATCAACCTGAGTAACATCCGAGCCGGAGCTCTCGCCCGTCGTGCAGTTCAGGGTCAACCAGACACCAAGGACACACCAGATGAGGTAAACATCAACCCTGCACAGAGCTGCTCTCTCTGGCCCTTGAACTTTTTTTATTTTATTTTTTTTATTTTTTTACATGTTGATTCAAAGTCTCTTTCTTTCTTGTTAACTAGGGCTGTCAAAATGACTGAAAAACTAAATTCGAATTTTCTACTTATATAATTCGAATTTTCTACTTATATCATTTTGATTATTTCGAATTTAAAAGGCATAATTTCAGTTTGGGGGAAAAAAGCTTTTGGCTTCTCTCCTGAGGCCACAAGAGGGCGCATCAAGCAAAATATTATGCACGTTTCTTCAAAGCGTAATAAAATAACATTTTTGAAAAAAAAGTGCATAATGTTTAAAATAATGTTAATAAACCAATTATAATTAATAACGTTGCTTAAACAATTAGAAAAAAACCCAGCACCATGCATGTATGCATAGTTTAATACAAAGGACCGAAAACCAATCACACAGAGTACACTTTTCATTTAAAAAACTGAATACAGTGGTGGAGAAAAAAAAAAACGCCATAACGTCTTTAGACATGTTTTTTAAAAGTTGAACTTACGTTAATTTTACATGGCTTTCTAAACATGCCGCTCTCTGCGAGACGCGAGTGCAACGCTCATAGATGTCCCTCTAGAACATGTGATAAATATGCCTTCTGTGTGAACGGCTTGGTTTCAGTTTTGACATAAACAACGCTGATGCTCTCGTTTGCCGCAATATATGAATGAACAACGTAGCATCGCCGCATCTAGTGAGTTCAACTGGATAGACTAACAAAAGCATTCAAATGCAATCACTGACACATTACATCGTCATGACATCTCGTGCGCCACTGATAACGCTGATTGACGGTGGACGCAGACCTTAAATGGTTTTTTTTTTTTTTTTTTTTATTCGACGAATATTCGAAATTCTAATGTTAACTATTTTAATGCAAATAAAGCAGGAATTCCATCCACTGAGTTCAAGAGCACCAAAAACAAAATAAATAAATAAATGAAAATCACAGTTTCCTGGGAAATTTATATTAAATGGAAGTTGAGGCCACTGTGTCTTTCATTTAAAAAATGATTTGTGCAGTATATACACACAATTTGCAAATTATGCTTTTAATGTGTTCAAACTGTAAAAGTGCATTAAAACTGAAATAATACAAAGTGGAAAGCAATAGAAATTTATTCTCTAAGTCAAGTTTAATTATGTTTTTCCAAAAACATAAATGTTTCATCAGCTTTGAGAGTGCTGTGGGACACGAACAGGACAAAGCTAACTCAGAGCATAAAATATATGGTTCTAATTGAAACTCTTACTACATGTAAAGAACCTTTAAAGAACTGTCGTTTTTTTGAGAGTACATAAGTAAATTACATTTGAAAATATATTCCAAAACAAAACAGTTTCAATTTCACAATACAGCTTTCTACAGTGTGCATAATCAGTTGCAAATGCAACAATTTTCATGCTAGGTGACTAAATGTCTATCGTTAGTTATTGACAATAAATTGTTAGATTTCACTTGCCAGTGTTTTGAGTTAAAAGCTAAGAATAAGTTCTGCATGGATATGTTAACTTGCCTATGCTTGAACACTGATTGAGTGTGTGAGAGTTTGACTCTCTGTCATTGCAGCACACTGTTCTTATTGATATCAATGGATGTGCAGCGTATTTGATGCACTCTAGTGTGTAGCATCTGACTCACCGTGGCTGGGGTGGGAACACTCTGTGTTTCTCTCTCACACACAGAGAGAGAGAGAGAGGGAGTCTTGCATGCCAGAATTTACATGCAACATGTAAATGGTATTCTTTGTTGTATTTTCCTATCAAATGATTGAGTTCATTCAGAATTTTTCCTTCGGTAGTGGGTGAAACTAATACGCAAACACCTATTACCATCCACGTTTGATTTCAGCAAATAAACGAACATAGACGGCGTGATTAATGTTCATTATCCCAGCAACTCATCAGACCTGATCTAGTCTAAACAAAAAAAATTACTAGTCAGTGGTGATTCTATTACCATTTTGTGCATATAGGGTTGCAATATTACTTTTTACTGTGTTTTTCATCAAATAAATGCAGCTTTTTGAGCATAAGAGACCTAAAAATATATTTTTAAATGTCTTAAGTATGTGCTCATCAAACTTAATGAAAAAAAAAAAATCCAACTCAGGCCAGTGTATGTTTTGTATTTGTATTTCTGTCAAACATATTAATTGCAACATCCCTATATTTGGATAAAAAATCTTTAGGCAAACCAACTTAATATCAGTTTTGTGGTGCATATAAGGTTTCATTTGTTAACATTAACTATATTAGTTAACATGAACAATATTTATTTAGCATTTTATTATTCATAGTTAAGTTCAAAACTTACTAACACGTTATTAAAATTTAAAGTTGTACCTGTTAACATTAATGTACTGTGAACTAACATGAATATTTTTACTAACTAACAATTAGCAAAGATTAATAAATGCTGTAAAAATATATTGTTTATTGTTGGTTCATGTTAGTTTATGCATTAATGTTAACAAATAAGACCTTATTGTACCTAATAAGTGTTACCAATAAGTTTAACGCCTAATTCATTACTTACTTTATTTTCTGTAATGTTGAATTTTGCTGTTTGATCTACATTGAGAACTGGTAAAATGCATACCTTGAATGCAGTGTTAGTCACTTTGGATAAGAGAATCTCTGCCAAATGCATGAAAAATAAAAAGGTGTAAAATGTTTTTAGACAATAAGCCACTTAAGTCTGTACGTTCCACTTCACACTGTTTCTAAAATCACTGTTTCGCTCTGCATCTTGTGACCTTTTTCCTTGGTAATAAATCCATTTTGTTTCTAAATCTTGAGTTCGTCACTTTTTTTTTTGCAAGTGATTTATACACTTTTTTGGGGGCATTTTCATTCTCTCTTGAGTGAATACAGTCTCTTTTTAGTAGCTAATGCACATCCTCCAGTGCTGAATGGCTCTGAATGGCTGTAAATAGCTGTGTGTGTGTGTGTTCTTTGCAGCCATGGGCTTTCCAGGCACGAGAGTTTTTGCGCAAGAAAGTAATCGGCAAAGAAGTCTACTTCACCGTGGAGAATAAAACCCCTCAAGGCAGGGAATACGGCATTGTCTTCCTGGGAAAAGGTGAGTGATGTATATGTTCACCAAAAAGAATCTCACTGCGACAGCTGATCTGAAATGTGTGTTTATTGTAGTGTTGTTATAGTAACACACTTGATCTCTCCAAAGACACCTCAGGAGAAAATATCGCAGAGGCCCTGGTGGCCGAAGGTCTTGCCACAGTTCGCAGAGAAGGCATCAGAGGAAACAAGTAAGAAACCGGGGGGTTTTTCTTTTCTTCTGTTCCCCAAGCGTCAAACCACCGGTGGCAGTACGGTTCTTGCACCTATTGTCAAAGCCTTCACAATGCCGGCTATGTTTTTCTCCTTGGCTGAGATCATTTGTGTTGTCACAGTGGTTTTATTGTAAAAACACATTATTTGTCCTACAGGGGGCAGTGTTTGCCTTTACTGAAGTTACTTTAGACATTCTTTGGCTTTATTGCTTTTCATATTTCTCTGTTTGATCTCTCACTCCCTCTTCTGGCCACATCATCTCATTACACGTCCTGTCTATCCACCCTTCTCCCTCTGGCTAGAAGCGAAGTAATATTGTCCTAAGCTTTTGGGACTTAATGATGCGTATGCGGGCCGCTCTGTGAAATGGCCCTGAACAATTGCCAGTGGAATCGGTTTGCTTTAGGCTCATTTTCCCCACAGGAGACGGTGGTGTTAGACCCACTGTTCTCTCCACAGCCCCTGAACAGCCTTCTCATTAGCCGGGCCTGCTGTGGCCCATCACAGCTCACTGGATCAGCTATCATAATCTCCAAAGGAGTCGTGTTTAAACCTGGGCCACGCTCTGCCCACCAGCTCTCAATTAGGCACAGACGAGCTGGGAAGAATGCCCACTCCTATCCCTGACACGCTCTCGCTCTGTCTTTTGAAAAGATGAAGGAAAATAAAACTTTACTAGACAAAGACAGCTCAAGATGGCTGCTGAGATTTGGCAGCCCCTTATTTCCTGTAGTTAAAATTTATGAAGGCTTAGATAATTGGAGCTTTGGGCTTGTCATTTAATAGGCAGAAGGCGACTTTTCTTTGACATTTGCTTTACCAGCCTCCGGGATATTTTTTTTTTTCTTTTTGTTTTTTTTTTTTTTTTTTTTTTTTTTTTTAATGAGTGGTTTTTTAAGTAAGAGTCGGGTATTTACAGCTGTCCTGTGTCTCGTCATCTTGCATATCGGAAAAAGAGGGCCGATGAACCCAGATGGCTGGTTTGAATATTTTGAGCTTTGTGTTTGTGTCCATTAGACGTGGCGGTGTCTTAGTCTCCCTTGAGCCGCCTGCAGTCTGTTTACTGACCATCTGATGAATATTGCACATAAGACATTTTCACAAGGGTCCGTGAAGTTGCCCGACCGTAATGCAACTTCTGGGACTTGATGTGTACAGTTTTTTTTTTTTTTTTTTTTAATCAGTCCACCTGGAAACAAAATCATGTTTGAAAGGAATTAGGTGGACTGTTAGAAATGATCAGATTAATAACACGTCAGTTATTTAAAAAAAATTGCTGGGTTAGTGGCTTTTAATTTTTAAAATGCATTCAGAGTTTTGTTTTCAAGCACAAAGCAAGTACACTAGATACTCGCATACATTTTCCATTGTTTATAGTGGTTTCTGTACAACCGCCCACTGAGATTAGATGTTATTGATTTCAAATTTTGTATAAAATCCAAGCAAACTGTGGTTGGCCACTCAGAAGGTCTATCTAGTGTTACTGTTAGCTAAAACTGCTAAAAAAAATCATTTTACATCAATTGAAATAAAGCTATAAAATAAATATTATATGGAAAAATTTTAACTTAAAATACAGTAATAATAAACGTTGCCTTGGCAACTAATTGAAAGAAAATACGTTTAAATACTAAAACTGCAATAAAAATAAATTAAAACTAAAGAGAAAAAAAAACTAATATAAATGACAAACCAAAATTACTGAAACTTAATTACAACGAAACCTAAAAATATATAAATAAAAGCCAATTCAAAATATTAATAAATACTATAACACTATGTAAATAAAACTAAAATAACCCTCTTCCTATCAGTTTGTGGCCATAATGCATTGCCGACCAGACTTTAAGCAATGTCAAAACTCTGGGCTTGTGAAAGGTGTATTTTATTTTATTTTTTTAAGCTAAAGATCCACGTTCTTTCCCAAAGGTGTGCAGAGTGACAGCATTGGGTGTTCATATCTTGTGTATATAGTTTTTTTAGCAAAATTCAAAGCTTAAATATATTAAAATAATTTAAGTATAGAGAAACACCAATTAGAAATTCAGAATGCGTGCTAGTCCACATTAGATCTGATATATCTAAAAGACACTTTCAATCTTGTCTTTTCATCTGGTTTCAGTGAGACATGAATAAATTGTAAATTAAATTATCATTGTATGTTTTAATATTCAATCGCTGCCATCGCACCATCAAAACTCCTATAATTCATAATTTAATTCTAGAATTTTGTTTGTTGTCCGAGCCAAGACATTAAAGGAAGGGCTGATACATCATTGACCAAGTCGCTGGTCAGACTGGGTCTTTAATTAATGGACTTTCACCACCCACAAGTTTTCATCATAGATTCTGATTCATCTCTCTCTCTCTCGTTCATTCTGTCTGTCTGTCTCGCCTCTTTAAGTCTGTTCATTATTAAGGCCAGCGCTACTTAAATTGATAGAGCCTTATTAAAAAATCTGACGAGTGTATGCCGTGGTCAGACTGTTTAATTCCCCTTAAAGATAATGGTGGCTTTTAGAACAACAGAGGAATTAATCGAAACATGTGTTGGCTTTTGATAATCAACAAACTCATTTGAAGAGCTTATCAAGGCCTCAGAAAGGGGTAGCTCTCCGTGAGAGACCTCTACATCTGTTGCTCGGTGCATTGAAGTCTGGAGAGGAAAGAAAGGAGGGCTAAAATGATCTTGTCTTGTTTTTGCTTTGTTCTTGTGGTAAACTCTTTGGTCTGTAATTTGATATTTACTGGACTTTCTGTGTGTTTCAGTCCTGATCAGGTTAGACTGTGTGATTTGGAGGACCAAGCCAAGGCTGCTAAAAAGGGTCAGTGGTCTGAGGGTGGAGGCTCACACACTATTCGAGATCTGAAGTATACCATCGAGAACCCTCGCAATTTTGTGGACTCCCTCCACCAGAAACCAGTCAACGGTAAGATGTGATAAACTTTGTAGATCACATATTGTATTCTTGAGGGCCAGTACACACCAATGCTGGGAAAAAAAAATCCAAGTATTTAGATAAATGGTTATTTTTTATAAAGGCAATTAAATATTAGTTAATAAATAATATTAATATTATTTTTTTGATAAACATAAATATTGTGAATTTAATCATTGTTGATCATATTAAACATAAAATTACCAACTTAGTTAATCTAATATTTTAAAATATCAAAAATATTTAATATGAATTTTAAAATAGGATGCTTATTTTTTTAGGTAAGAATTATACATGTGGACAATAAAGGGAATCAAATTTAAAACATAAAAACAAAAAACGAACAAAAAGAAAAAAATGGTGTGAGTCACACCGGAGGTAATGGGAGCCATATTAGGGACCACAATCTCATAAAGGACTTAGGAATTGTTGGCAGGGGTTTTTCTTTCACCCCAGAACCCCAAATGAATTGTGTGCATTTTTATTCAGACAAAAGCTAAATTGCACTCATTAAAGCACTCATTCTCTCGGGTACTGTCTCATCTTCTTCCAGAAGCCCTTTTTCTGTTCACGCTCTGCACACAGATCATTTCTCTATTTAAAACTGAATACTAACCCTGATGGAGAATGTTTAACCTCCATCAGAGGCAGCCAGCGTCACTGCAAATGAACAACGGAGTCATTAAAACCTGCTATAGGATGTGCCCCGTTCCCCTCTTTGCTAATAAGGCTTTTAGATGCTAATCAGAAGCAAAAGTTGCGACCTGGTTCGTAATATTGAATTTAACACACTTGGCCACATGACTTACACGTGGCTGTGATTCACCTTATATAGAATGATGTAACAGCTATCACTGTGCGGTTAGGGCAAGTGATTTTTAAACTGCCTTTTCGTTGTCTTTCAAAGTGAGCACCCATGCCGAAACTGGAGATGCCTGTTTTTTTTTTTTTTTTTTTTTTTAAAAACCCCCCCCCCCATACTGCAGCTACCCACATGCTGTGACACCACGTGAACTTTCTGTGAAGTGGGCTCTGGGCTGACAATTTGAATTAGCAAAACAAAGTTAGAATCAAATTAACATGCTGAAATTCCTTAGTTTTAACTATTACAATAGTTGAAGCGAGAGTTCTCGTGCTGTAAGTATAATCTATCAACAGTGTGGTGCTGTTAATTTGTATGCTGCCATTCAAAAGTTTGGGGTCAGTGAGATTTTTATGCATTAAACTGTTCAATAATTTATAATGTTACAAAATATTTCTATTTTACATAAATGCAGTTCTTTTGAACTTCAAATAATTCTGGTAAAAAAAAAAAAAGATCACAGTTTCCACAAAATTGTTTTTTTATTTTAAAAATAACAAAATTAGGGTACTAGAATGATTTTTTTTTTTTTCAATCAAAGCACATTTTTGTGACACTAAAGACTGGAGTAATGACTGCTGAAAATTCAGCTTTGCTATCACAGAAATAAGTTGCATTTGAAAATTTTATAAAATAGAAATGTTATTTTAAATTGTAATATTTCCCAATTTTCTTACTGCATTTTTGATCAAATAAATGCAAAAAGAGATTTTTTTTTCAAAGCGTTAATGTGTTACTAAACCCTTTTGAATTAGTACTGTTATTTTAATTTTGTGAAACAGAAGCCGAAACCAGATTACACTTTCAAGTTTTGTCCTTCATTAACTCTCTCTTTCTATCTTTGTCTTATACACTCACACAGCCATTATTGAACATGTGCGTGATGGCAGCATGCTACGGGCGCTGCTTCTGCCCGACTACTATCTGGTGACAGTCATGCTGTCTGGAATCAAGGTGGGTTTCAGTCCTTCTCTATGTAACGCTATGAATAAAAGAAACCCAATTTCTTTCAGCAGAACCCTCGAGATCAATATTTCTCAGGATTCCTCAGTTTCTTATTAGTTCATCTCTTGATGGGTAGCCTTGAGAGATTCCCTCTAGGTTTTCTTAGACCAGACCTGTTCCGTGAATTCAGTAGACCATCTTACTGCTTAATCTTGCTAATCATGAAAAAATGAACTTCATAACTGTGCTAAATTAAGTGTGGTCGAACTAGAGTTTTCACTCAGTGGCTTTTCAGGAAAGGGTTTACATTCTTTGTAAAGAATGACTGTGATTTGTTTTCTGGGGTTTGTTTTTTAGTATTTCCCTGTAGATTTCAGACAATGTATATGTTCTGTAATGTTTATGAAAAATCTGTGTCTCTAGTGCCCTACGTTTAAACGGGAGGCAGATGGCAGCGAGACCCCCGAACCCTTTGCAGCAGAGGCAAAGTTCTTCACAGAGTCAAGGCTTCTTCAGCGAGATGTGCAGATCATTTTGGAGTCTTGTCCCAACCAGGTCATTCTGGGGACCATCTTGCACCCGGTAAGAAGCCATATCGGACGTGTTTTCTGATTGATCTCTCTAATAACTGCAGTTGAACAGGAGTGTAAACCATTTGAGTGTTCCTCCTATTTCATATTTAGGCTAGATCAATTCAGCCTTGATCCAAAATCTAAGTGTGTGAGATGGATTTTCTCGGTTGGAAAACCTGGCAAGCAATACCGGGAGAATTTATTTGTTTGGTTGTGTGTTTTTGTTTTGATTTTTGTTTTTTTGTTTTGTTTTGGTTCCATTGAGTACATGATAGCCTACAATTTGTCTGTTTTTTGTTTGTTTTGTTTGTTACATGATATAAATAAATTGTCTCTATTAATGTTTAGTTTTCAGCCAGCATACATGGTTTTTAACGTTCCACACACACACCACAATGACTTTGACTGTCAAAACTAAGTACTTAAGGGACAGGAAGCATACCGGTTTTGATACCACATCAGAAGTAATACTATTTTTTAAGTGAACATTGTTCCCTCGAGCAATTATTCAAGACAAGTAAACAGTCAGTTATAGCATTTAAGAACAAAGAAATGCTACCAGCTGTAGAACAAAATAAAAATAGATAAAACATGTAAATGACGTAAACAGTGCTAAGATATTTAACAATAATATAAAGCATTCAAATAAACTTGACTGAAATACTGGTACTTTTGATATGCCTACTGTGTATAATGCAGTAAACATCAACCAAGGCTGTAATCAGTAATACATGCTGTGGCAATGTGGGAGGGTTTACAGGTCCAGACTTTAATATATTATGCACATGTTTATTGTTCAGGCCCTTCAGTGCCAAGAATCATTGATCAATTTAATTCATTCAAGCCTTCTCATGTCATAGTTCTTGTTAATCAGAGATGTGTTAGACATAATCCATGTCACACAATGTGTGAGGATGTTTTGCTCATGAACAGTATAATACACAATAACTAGGGATGCACTGATACCACTTTTTCCACTTTTCCATTACTGCTCGACGATACCGATACTTTTTAACTTTTTGGTGCTTGCCGCTACGCGATACTCGATACCAATATCTTTACATGCATTTGTAAAGTTTGTTAACTCTGGGATAAGAACGCCAAAGAGTATGTATACATTTGTAGTTTGGTTAACTTCATTTAACGCAAATAGATAGTCAAACAAAATTTTATTCAGAACAACCTTTTGTTTCCCTCACATATCCACAGTTTAATATTGACTTCTCTAGTAGTTTAGAAATGGTAATAAAAATATAAAGAAACGCAGAGTTTAAACTGTGTTCAGAACCAATTCAGCCTCTGATATGTAGATACTTGATAGAAAATGTATGTAATAAGATACAACATCACCAAAAAATTTGACAGCTGTTACGTATGACAGGTATTTACATAAACTATCAATACTTAGCGGCAAGCAACCCTTAGCCTGAGACAAGCCTGTCGTCTCCTGGGCATGCTGTCAACCCAGTTTGCTTCAAAACCTCATCTTCATTTTTTTTTCCCAGACTATGCCCGATTTTGGTCCCAACTTTGTTATCTAATTTTACTGGTAGGGCCACTGTATGAATAATTGTTGGGGTAGATTTGTCACAGTTTATTTTATTTGCTAATCTCACTACATAAATGACTATCGTGTCCTTACCCACTAGTACAAAAAATAATATCACAAATTATATCTGGTATAATAATTTACATTATATCTGGTTTGACATTTTACTATCCTCCTTGGTCTATTTTCACATTAAATTAATGCCCCTTAAAGTATTTTACAAGTCTTTTGTTACTTTCACTGTTCATGATTTTTTTGCTCTATTGGTCAATTCATACTTTAGTATTACTACCATTGGTAGCTAAAGCTCCCATTGCGCGCTCTAGTTACGGTAATCCCACGACTTTGCCTTGTAAACTAAAATGCAGGAACCACTCGCTCATTCCTCTAATCAGGTATATTTTTAGCAATAGACGCCGCAGTTTCTTTTCATCATGAAACGTTCCCACTGCGATTTATTGTTTGCTCAAACCCTCTTTGTATATTGCCGAACACCTCAATCCAAGCAAAACGACCAAGTGCAACAGCGTGCACGTATTTGTACCGAACTGCACCGTTAGGTAAACATAACAGCTACGGGAATACGCGCCAATAATAGAGCCTCGTCGTGCACCATCACGGCCATTGTTCTATAATACCTTCATACTATCCTTCCTGGCGAGTCCCAAGAATTTTGTGTAGGCCGTAGGTTGTGAAAAGAAATGAGGGTTTATGGTATGAGATTGTCCGCCTATAAATTGCGTTATGTGTGTTTACGGATTTATTTAATCACAAATGATGCGTGTTGCTGATTGGCGTGACATCAAAAGTCACCACAACAAATCTGCTCTCTCTACTCTCTCCTCTCCTTCGTCCTCCTCCTCATCCCGGCTCTCTCTCCCTCTCTTCTCTCGTACTCCCCTTCCCTAAGCGTTAAGATGACGTGATGCATGGTTTTACTTGTTTTATACATTCCCAGCGAACCGACACGCCCAAACTTATTCATGATGTCCTGTGAGAATGTCTATACAACATGACCACCATCCACCATAAAACAAATAAAGGCTGCACCTGCTCGACGCCGCCTCAATTCCACTCTCAGTGTGGATTTGTCTAGCAGCGCGGCCACATCATCTATACGGCGTTAATACTGAAGGGTTCACGTTATATCCATTCATATCTTTACTTCCGTATAGACCTCCTAAAAACTCCTTTCCTGACTGATCTTTTGTTTACCTGTTGGTCAGTGGTTCTTGGGTCGTGGTATGGCGCTTATCACATGCTGTGTGGTATCGGTGTTTGGTATCGGGGCATTTTAACGAGTACAGGAGCTCAGTATCGGGACCGATACTGGTTATATGGTTTATCCCTAACAATAACCTTAGTGGTCTCTTTCTTTTGATAATGCCAGCAAAGCTTCTCACTGTCAGTCTGTATGTTTCCCCGTCCTCTTTCCCAATTTCTGATCATTTTCTTTGCTAACATGATATCCTTATGTGTTTGTGTGTGCGGTCATTACAGAACGGGAACATCACAGAGTTGCTGTTGAAGGAAGGCTTTGCACGTTGTGTGGACTGGTCTATGGCTGTGTACACCCAGGGTGCTGAGAAACTCAGAGCAGCAGAACGGTCAGTGCTTGTCAGTCGGCCAGTTGTCAGCCCTAGTTCACTATACATTTCAAATACACCTGACATTTTTGCCAGCTCATTAAACTTGTGATCAACCTGATCATCTGGTGTGTGTTCAAGTTGTGTGTTTAAGACCTCATCATCCGGATGCTCTTACTTCATGTTTCAGCAGAATAGTTTAGCAAATGTGGCAACTTAACACACATCCGTTCAAGAACACCTGCCCTGATGCCCACCTGCTGGCTTACTGAAGCATTAGATATAAGATTAGCATAAGCATAAGCAATCACAATGAAATAAGATAGGAGCACACAAGGTTGTGTCTTTAATCCAATTAAGTGCATATGCAACTGTCTTTTATGCAGTGCTTTATTTTGGTGAAATGCCTTATATCTCTCTCTCCAAAACCCTGCAGATCAGCGAAAGAGCGTAAAGTGAGAATCTGGAAGGACTATGTTGCTCCCACAGCCAATCTGGACCAGAAGGACAGACAGTTTGTAGCAAAGGTGAGTTTTTGTTTCTCACTTACTTTTTCTGTTTCAATCCTTGCAGCCTTAATAGTGAAAAAACACAGAATCGTGATACAAGGGTCAGTGACATGATGCTGACTTATCCAGCTTATTTGTCCAGATTTATTCATTCATTTTAAAATAAATTAAATCAAAATAATGAATAAAGCAAATAAAAAAAGCCTCATTAAAAGCCCTACTTTTTTATTTTTGATGATCTGTTATACTGGAATGTACGTCATAATACGGAAGAAATGATCTGTTGCTACTTCTGTTTAATTACAACATTAAAATATAAATAATCGAAAATAAAACACATCAAAGTAATGTGGAGCAAGCAGAAACAAAAATTCTCATAAAGCAGGAAATTATATCCTAGAGAAGGATCCCGGTGGACCCTCATGACTGTCATCCTAAAATTTTAGATAGTTTGACTTGTTTTTTTTTGTTTTTTTGTAAAAGCAGAGTTGGTTCTGGTTCCTGTCCAGTTTGATTATGGTATTAATGAGTGAATACATATTTAATTCAGTTAGTTTAATAAATGATGTACTATGGTATCTTGGATATGTTTCAAAAACAAATGAAAGCAACATGAATACAAGGAAGAATAATGTAAGATCTTGGTACGTTTTAACCTATGTGTTGTTTATTCTTTACGTGTTCTTGCTATTGACCCACAAAACGAGCTGTCAGAAATCTGAACTGTCACACCACTAATTTCTTGTATAGATGGTGTTGCAGTTCTGAACTCTTCAAAAGTGCTTCTGATGTTTCTCACTGAAGGTCACTGAAACCTGTTGATCTAAACTCAGCCCTCGAGCCCTCCAGCCAAACCCTTGATCTCTAGACATTAGGCTTTTTTCACTTAGAACGTCTAAAAATAACATGGGGAGAAGTCTCCAGAGTTTAGGTCGACGCTTCCAGACCAGCAAAGTGTGACATTTCACCAGCTGAGTCCCAACATGATAACAATTGACCGTTTCGACTCTGTCTACTCTTCAAACTCTTTTATAACGGAGGCTTCTGAAGAATATTTGAGCACCGCAGTCTCTTAAAGTGCAGACTGTGGTTGACGTACTCATCTCCCGGACGCCTTGTTCTCTATTGTGTCTGTCAGCGAGGCAGGTCTTTCAGGTCTCAGGTGTTTCATTTCATTTTGCATACTCTGTAAAGCCAGCCTTGGGCCACCTCAGCGGTTCTGTTCAGCTGCAGCCTTCAGCGTTCCCCCTGCTAAATTACCGCTGAATATCTGCTTTTGCGTCCCTGGCCAAGAATTCACGAGGAAAGAATAAGACAAGGATACCTTTAAGGGTTATTTGCTTTCCTCGCATGTTAAAAAAACAGTCTGAAGAGTCTGAAAGAGATGCAAGATTGACTGATAAAACGAAATTGACCGGCTTTTCTATTCGTAATATGCTATATATATATCTATGGGCTAATATATATATAATATATAGATATGGTTAGTTGTATGTATGTACCAGCTTTTCCTGTAACACCACACCAAATTACTTTGTGTTTGCGCACGACTTAGTGTTGAATAAAGCATCATCCTTGACTTCTCAATACCGAAATCCCCCACAAGCGACTTCTGTAAGTGAACGTTGTTTTCCTCAAGCATTACATAAACAATTTTATTTTACATGAGTTTAGGACTGAAGAATAAAAAGGAAAAATAAAGCACGGCTTAGTATTTTACTGCTTGAAGTTTCATATGCACTGATTGGTCTTATGTAAGCTACATAACTTATTCAGGTAAGAGCAGGGGGTTGATTGATTTGTCTGGTCTGTTGGTTCATGGCCCGCAAATATTGCAAGCTGGTAGCGATGTCTAGTGCGATGATGTTGGGGGGCGGAGTATGTACATTTGGCGATATTACCGGATAAATTTCAATATATTGCACATCCAACCTAATATCGCATAAAATCTTATGAAATTTGAAACAAGGATACTACTTAGCTTTAAACAATAAAATAACCCCAGGACTACCAATGACTGAACTAGTCCTTTAGAAATCATTCTAATGTACTGATTTAGAGGTCAGTAAACATTTGTTACATTTATCTAATGCAGATAGTTTATCATGCTATAATATTTGTGGAAACTGACTATTTCATGATTCTTTGATGAATAGAAATGTCAAAAGAACAGCATTTATTTTAATTGTTTCAGATTTTTAAAAAATTAATACCTTTACTGTTGCTTTTTGATTGATTGAATGCATCCTAGCTGAATAAAAGTGTTAATTTAAAAAGACTTAAATTCTTGCTGATACCAAGCATTTGAATGGTAGTGTTTCTGATTAATGTGCACACAAATATTTACATGTTATGTAATAGAAAAAACAACAACATTTAATCTGCAAAATTTAACAATTTACTCTGCTTCTGAAATGACTTATTTCAGAAATGAGCTACTTCATGCAGGTGGCAACAAATAATGGTAAGCTATGCAAGCATTATTTTAGATAACAGAATTTTTTTTTCTAAAATATTGCTAACCATGGATACATTTTTTTATGTGTTTCAGTTAGAAACGCATTACATTATGGTCTATGAATGCTATTTCAAAATCAGACAAACAAAGGAAAAACACTATGGACTTAAAAGGTTAAGAAGATGTTGGGTTACTTCTTGCAGTGACTGTGCTGATATTACCACGTCAGTCAGGTTTGTTAACTTAGTTTAAACTGCTGCCGCCTGGTCTTAATTGATATGTTGACACTGTGTGCTCTCTCCTAAGTCAGCAACTGTGCTTTTGCAGAAAGTTTCTTCATTCTCCTTAAAGTGAGGTTGTTTCACTGAACTTCAAGACCTTTAAAATATTCATGCTTGGCCTTTGGTTATGTAAAGGTGTTGCACTGCAATCTGCTTACAGAATTAGTTTCAAAATCCGCAGACACAAAAGTGTGTTTTTGCCTGAGTCAGAAAATACCAGAAGTGAAGAATAACACATTTATCTGAGGCTTTAAGCTTGCCTCAGATCTCCTCCCCCCCCTGGGAAAAAAAAAAAAGGGCCGGGAAGAGAAAGAAGATATACTTTGAAATTGTGCGCGTGTGTGTGTGTGTGTTGTGTGTGTGTGAGAGAGAGAGACTCAACAGAAAAAGCTACTGACAAAGGCATAATGGGAAGTGTTTGTAAGCTGTTTCTGTGTCCTGGCATACAGGACACATCTAGCTGTTTTAATTGGTTTGCATTTCCTGTCATTCAAATGTATACAGAGAGTTTGCCATTAATAATAATAATGGTAGTAATAATAATAATAACATTTTAAATTTAATTTTCTTATTGTTACATTTCAACTGGCTGCTTTGTGTGTGCAAAGTGAATCAATTTAATTTAATTTAAAGATTATTCAAGTTTATTTAATTTAAAGATGATTTGGAAACTATAAACTTGATCTGTAAGTAGATCTATTTACAAAAATTAAAATTTTACATGAAGATTTAGAGTTCCAATGTACATAGCATGGTTATATGAAACTACCCATTCAAAAAGTTTTTTTTTCCCTCAGGATGATGTTTTTTTTTTATTTTTTTATTTATTATTATCATTATTATTAGCAAGGATAGCAAAAATGATCAAGTATGAAGAAAGACATGTATAATGTTGCGAGAAAATTCTGTTCTTTTGAACTTTTATATATCAAAGAATCCATGCTAAGAATAGTACACTGCTTCCAAGAATTATACTGAGAAGCATAACTGTTTAGAATATTAGAATGATTTCTGAAGAATCATATGACACAAAATCATGTGAAGAAATGGCTGCTGAAAATTCAGCTTTGCTATCAAACGAAAACAATTGCATTTAAAATATTTTAAAGAAAACTGTCATTTTAAATGTAGTAACATTTCACAATATTACTTTTTTCTTTCTGGCTTGATGAGCATGAGACATTTCTTTCAAAGACATAAAATCTTACTGGCCCCAAATGTTTGAATGGTAGTGTAAATATGAAAATTATTCGGTACTATGTATCAGAAGTTTCATTCTACTTATTTCCATGGTAGTACCAATTTTTTAATGCTTTAGGAGAAGCCACAGAACAGAAAGGCACTGAAGATATCAAGATGTGCATTTAAAAAAATGGTACCAAATATTTGAATGTTTTCTGATTTCTTAGTGTCCTTTTGATGTAGTTCTAGTCAAGGTCTGTAGGTGGCAGTGGCTCCCTGTCATGTTCAATGGGCTGCAGTATGAGAGTGAGTCATGGATCTGGGCTGTAGATCCCTGTTGGCAGCTTGCGGTGAAGTGCCTTGCATGTGTGACTGCTAATGAAACAGCAAAATGTTCTCCTTACTGGTCCCAGTTCTGCTCAGCTACTACCACACAGAAAAATAAAACCACTGATTTGCTCAGGTGACCATGTTGATTTGGGACTGAGTGCATTTAGGAGCACAAGCACCCACACCTACATAAACCATGACGTTCTCTGCTGTATCACTGCCGAGCAATCAGCCGAATGTTTTTGCAAGTGATCTGTTTAATTTCCACTCTGAAGATTTAGTTCAAAGCCAGACGATTTGTCAGTCTATGATGTAATTCTGCTCATATCATCCTTCTTTCCTGCTCATGTCCCTCTGAAGACTGTAATTTTGTCTTCATTTGCTCAGATCTGATAATGCATGTATTTTTGAGGCTTTCCTCTGCCTGTTCAGGTCTGATTATATCAGATCCATTACCCAGACCCGCACAAAAGCCAGTCATCTTCCACATCACTGGCTCCTCTATTAAATAACTTGGAGTTGATGATCACATAAGATGACATGGATATGATATACTCAGACATGGTTCTAAACGTCAGAGCTTTTGTGACATTTGTCGTCTTGTGCGGATGGTCCCTGTATGCAACGGATGCGGCCCGCACATGTAACGCATGGTCTGGCGAGTCCTCTCAGCTCTAATGTAACATGTTTCTGTCACAAAACCTGCATGTCAGAGGTGGCACATGCCAGGAGTCTTAACCTCAGGAGTCTCTTCACATTGCTTGTCTTTTCTTTCTGTACTTTTCTAAGTGATCAGACAATGAAAAATACCATAGATAGATCCCATAGACGCAAGCTATCATCAAGAATAAATATATATTATGATTCTATAATCCTGAAAACATTTCTTTATTTAGTTATTAGCTAGTTAGTTGTGCATTTGGGCAAAATTGTGATTTTATCAGTATGGCTTGTAATTAGTAACTACATAGAGATGCTCAAGGCTGTATTGCAAAGCCTTTGCAACCACTCACAAGCAGTTGAACCCCCCCCCCCATGTAGGCTATTTATTTAATGTCTTTTTTTTTAGTAGATCTGTTTCTAAACAAATGCTTTGGCACACTTCTAAGTGCTCAATTTAATCCTCTTCCTGTTCCTTTTTGTCTAAACAAAATTATGGACTGTTCCCACCCTCTCTTTCTCTCAGTTCCTTTGTGTTCCCCGTCGGCTAGCTTTCATTGTCTTATATGAGTGAAATGGTGAGGTAATGGTGGTAGGATGAGAGAATCAGAGAGTGGAGGGTTGTTCTTTTGAGAACAGAGTGTGGGAGAAGTGTTTTGTTTGCAGCTGTTTGCTTTTGTACCGCAGAAGGCTCGTGGCAGGGTACAGTAACGTTTCTCTGGCAACAAGTTGAGTCTCTCTCGTCCTCCTGGTAGAGCGGTGACTTGGTCGCCACCTCTCGTTCTCTTTCTAACACCTACTCGTGCACTCTCTCGACATCACTCATGAATATTGGGGTGACTGACAAATATTCAATGAAAAAACAGGCTGAAATCGTCATAGTCTTTATAAAAATGAGTTAAAATGGGAACATTGATCACTGCAGGCAGTTTGAGAGTGAAGAATTCTTACAATTTGGTAAGTGTTACAAACACAGTGCTTTGATTCCTATAGATGTGGGCTGAATTTAAAATGCACAGCGTAATTGCTGTGGTTCGAAACACGGTTCTGTAAGGTGCGACACAACATAGGCTAATTGTCGGGCCAATGGCGTTACGTGTCTGGGTCAACTAGGGGATTATCTGATTATGGGCGAAGAAATATAGCACCAATTTCTGATATTTATTGCGATAACGATATCAATGACAATAATTTAGGGAATCCTGTTTCTTTAGACTGAAAAGTATTATCCTTGTCCTATTTTACCCAAAATTAAGTTTTTGTGAGCATTACGGAATTCACACGTAATGTAAAGTGTTTTAATTCATACTGGAAGCCGGAGGGTGTCCTTTCGCAGAAACTCCACATATGCATAGTAGAAGTAATGCTCCAGTAAAAAGTATCCAGTGATATCCAGTGTAGCTGAATAAAACGCAGATAGAGAAATTAACTGAGGAAACCTGAAGACAATAAACAATGCGATTGCACAAAATATATGGTATATATGGTTTTTCAAGCAATCTTGGGTATTTTTTATAAGGATAAAGTATATTTATAATGTAATGCTAATCGACATAGCCTTTATCACTGTATATAATGCTATAAAATTGTATTATTTCTGCCTTATTCTGTGATACGAAACCATGTCTGGTCACAAAAATAAGTTATTTCAAACACTCGACTATGCTATGAAGTTAATATGGAGAGCATGTCAATAAATTAAAATATCTTTGTCGGACAACAGGTTTGTAAACGACTCATACACATGTAAAACTGTGTCGCACAGGTGCTACTGTAGTACATTTACTCAAGTCTCTGACCGATTGTTGTCTCTGTACAGCACTATCCAAACTTGTTCCAGATTGTAGAAGGACACGTCCGCCTTCCTTCACGTCACTCCACACTGTCGCACACAGAAATATGTTAACAACTAAACTTTATCGGTTATTACGCGGAAGAGCGAATTATTCTCGTGTGTGTAACAGAAATTTTTGTACTGTATACTGGTATATCGCAAACGATAAGAAATTGCCCATCCCTACTGTCAACCCAGTTTTTGCGGTGTTTTGTACCATTGATTTGAATTAGAATATTGACTACTGCCACCTGCTGGCATGAAGAGTTATTTCCTCTCATGCAGGTTCAGAATGTATGTTGTGTTGTCCACTGGCTGTAAACTTTGCAGTCTGTTCAAATGCAGTGTTTTGGCCAGGACACAGATGATGTGAGGTGATACCAAATGACAAAAAAATGAAAATAGTCTAATTGATAACCTCTTGTGGTTCCAAACGTGCAACGACAACATTACCAGTTTTAACGCCATGGTGAAAGTTCGAGCAAAGCACACTAACTGTTCTGTCATTGGCTGCACAAACGAGCACAGAACACTATTTAGATTCCCAGCCACAGAGGAGACAAAAGAGCAGTGGATTTATTGATTAATTTAATGTATATTACGCTGCTTCCCTCACAGATGCGAATAAAACACTGTGATTTCTTTTCCCAGCTGTTAACCTTCACAGACGTAAACAACTCTTTTTTTTTTTTTTAACTCGTGTTTGTTTTTAACAAACTTGTGTATTTGACAGTTTAAGTGCAATCGACTAGACAAGAAGCAACATTAGTTTACGTATCTCACATGCTGTGTGAACATCCACCTCCTCGTGTGCCATGCTTCACATGTGTGACGACAATCAAAACACTATATAAGAGATTAAACTAATAATTTTTTAAAAAATGCGATGGATAGTACTGATTATCAAAACCCAAACAGGAGTTTTTTAAGCCGAGTATCTAGGTAAATCTGAATAAAAGTTCACAGCCCTAATTCATAAGAAAAAAGGCGGTGGGAAGCAAGCAGACTCAATTTAGCAAAATTTAAAAGAGACATGCATGAATACAGCGTTTAATTCTAAGCTTCCACTCAAACATATGCATTATTTCACAATAGTAATAAATTATTTGTGGGGTATTTTGAGCTGAAACTTCTCAGACACATTCTTGGGACACCTGAGGCTTATATTACATATTGTAAAAAAAGGCATAATAGGGTTCTTTGGTAAACAACAGTTCACCATGTCTGGTCAGTTGTGAGCTAACAGCCTTAGTGTCTACAGCAACACGTCGAATCGTATCAATGCCATGTTCGTGATTGTCTAATGACCACATATCTAATTTCAAATAGTGGTCAACCGATATTGTTTTTTTGACAGCCGATGGCCGATATTTTGGCAAGCATGGTGGGGCCGATATAAAGCCAGTATATTGATTTTGTTTTAATTAATATGATACATTGAAATCATTGAAAATGGATTAAAAAATACATGTGTCAATAAACAACCTATACTTTAAATGACAACGTCTTTTTTTCACAATAAATATTTATAAAAAAGATAATTAGAAAGAAGTAACCACTGTACAACCATAACTGGATTTTGTGTGCCTTGGGATCATATTTTTTTTAATTAAAGCCAAGGTAACACTCATTTTACAGAACACAGTGGAAATGACATGAGTATGACAGTGGGCAAATGCATAAAGCGAAGCATAATTTTAAATCACGAGTTTAAAGTTTGTCGATAGCGTGTCTCCAGCGAAGCTAAATTCTCCTCCTGTCCATATTCAGTTCGCACGGACCGACCGTCACGCAGAGAACAGCATCATGCAGGTCACATGCACACTTCACAAGATCTCACAGCTGGAACCGACTAAGTTGGCAGAGTTTTTGAAATTAGATGTTCAGTAGTCATTCAAAGATTTGTTTAAATGATATAAATGCGTATTTTCTGAATGCTGACGCCAAACGAGAAAGTATTATAATATTTGCCTTTCTGTTACTAATAATATAAAAGCAATCACTATAATACTTTTTGTATACATTTTAATTCCTTTGTTTAACAGTTCTATCTGATTATTAGATAGACTTCTATGGATATCAGACAGAACTGTACGACGACAGCGAACAAGGAGAATGTGAACACTGTGTGCACAGGTGCTGAGAAATCCAAAAACGCCGTTCCTCATCAGCCGTCGTCAAAAATAAAATCCACCAAGCCTCGAACGCATCGGCTGAACAGGAAAAACTTATCAGCTGATGCCGATATTTGAAAAGATGCCAAATATATCGGCCTTACCGATATATCGGTCAACCACTAATGTCAAACCTGCTGCAAGTATGTTATTCCAGAATTCATTGCTAACTAGTTGACCTTTCTGTCTTTTTCTGCATTACTGAATTTTCTGTACAGGTGATGCAAGTCGTGAATGCAGATGCCATCGTGGTGAAGCTGAACTCTGGGGAGTATAAGACCATCCACCTGTCCAGCATCAGGCCCCCGAGACTTGAAGGCGAGGTACGAGTTAATGCATGTCTGTCCTTGGATATCCCTGTCACTAAGGCCATTACTGAATCCACAGGGTGCCGGCTGTCTGTTACACTGTTTGCAAAGTGCTGATGTGAAGGTTTTCTCTCCCCTCCATCTCTTAAAAGCGCCGATCTCCTGCCTTCATGCATCTTTCACGCTCAGATCTCAGAGCGGTGTGTTCAGTGGACACCAGGGGGCGCTAGAGACAGAAGCCCACTGGCCCCCCTCCCCTCCACTCGCTCTGTCACACCAGTGCTGCACTGCAGCCAAAAGCCCTATAGATCTACTCCCATAATGAGCACACGCTCTCGCCGAATCTCTCATCCTCATCTATTAATGTCATACGCGTCCACTCATTCCAATGCAATTCTCAAATGCTCACTTTTGATTTGCTAGATGTTAACAAATTAATATGGAAGCATCATTTTGCTGGGCTGCGTATGCACACACACGTTTTTGCAGTTTTCAAACACTCAGAAATGTGCTTGTCCGTTCTTATTCACGCCCATTAAGGCTGTTAATGAGAGATGATGTTTAATGGGTACTTTGTCTAGCTAAGTGTGTGTGTATCTGAAAGCTGTATGTTAAACTAAAAGCAGTTAAAATTGGAGTGTGAATATCTCACTGCAATTAGCCACCCTCTTCCTGACCCCTGACCTCCTGTAATAAGACACGATGATTCAGCATGTTGGGAAAAAATTTGCTTCAGTGTTGATTTAGCAAATTAGACATGTAGTTTATTAAGAAGGGCTTTAAATAACAGAACACTGCAGTTGCATGCACATTTTTGCTGAAAAATAGTTTTGTGTTCTTGTACTTTTGATAGATACAGCAATATGTTCCAAATCTTTAATGAAGTTTGTGATTATTTTTAAAGGAGGCTTTTCAGAGAGTCGCAATTTGTCATGCACATGTAAACAGAGCTAGAATGAGGAGCTGTGGGTCTGTATCTATGGATACCGGGCTGCGGCGAGCATTCGGTTCACAGCATGTTTGTATCCCGGCAGCTTAAAGATGGCTTTAATCAGATCAGAGATGATTACAAAACAATAAAGATTACGGATGTATTTAGATCTCAGACGTGCTTCGGAGGCATGAGACGAACCGAAGAGCTTTTAAAAAATGGGTTTCTTTTTGTTTTGTTTTTTTAGTATTTTGACTAGTTTGATTTTTCTTGAAAGATAAACCCGAAAGCTGGATTTTGACAAAGAGACAGGAAACTGATCTTTTGTGTTCTTAGAATCTTTTTTTGGCAAGCATTTTAATGAGATGATGTTAGTGCCATTTCAGACTGTTTCTTTGTTCAATTTTCAGCATTCCAGGCAAGTTTTATTACTATTACTGTTTTACTTAAAGGTGTAGTTCACCCATAAATGAAAAATTGCCACTTACTCACCTTCCTGTTGTTACAAACCTTTATGACTTGTAAAAGATATTCTGAGAATGTCTGTTTTGCCAATACAGCCAAAAACTGTTCAGTTTCCAACATTCTTCAAAATATAATCCTTTTAATTATATAAATCATTTTTCGGGTTTGGAATGACATGAGGGTGAGTAAATTGACAGCATTTTCATTTATGGATGAATCTCATTAAGGCTACCTCTAACCAACAACTTCATAATGACTTGGGCAACCACCCACAACACTCTTGCATTGTGGTGAGTTCGGCATAGGCAAAGCACCTCTTATATTATTTTCAGAAACCTGTAAATCCCATTTTATTACAGTCTTTTCGTGCTGCAGAAGGTAGATCAGATGGAGGGGAGCTTGTGTATCAAGCAGTGTGATGTAATTATCATAATACCATGGTGACCATCCGGCAGTGTTTGGTTGCGTGCATGTATGTGTCTAACACCTATGGCAGCTGCCTCGCTCCACAGTCAATCGGTGACTTAACTACAGATTCTTAATAAAACTAGTTTCAGACCAGCTTTCACAATGCAATAACATCATATCTAAAGATCTAAAACTAATTAATGTGAGCTTTAGAGATATTTAAGTACATGGTGAATATAATGTTATTTTTCTCTGTATAAATTAAATATATATTTTTTCCTTTTTTAATGGGCATAAATTCAATTTTTTAAAAAGTGCTGCCTCAGATGCTGTTTTACTATAGGCTGCCGAGGATACATTTATGCTGCCTTTAAAAACCAACCAGATAAAGGCATCTTAGTAGAAAGGATTCGAATGTTGCCTTCTGCCTTTTATATGGTATTGATGTGCTGGAGGTACTTCCTCTTTTGAAACCTGCACTCCTGTTCAGTTTACTGACTATCTTCTGTAGTGCATCTCTGCACCAGATGTTCTTGCAGTATGTTTCCCCTGCTCGGCTGCGCTCTTTGACGAGGGTGAAAGAGAGAGAGGAGTGTGCAAAGTTGTGCCTATATTAATGTATTACAGCCATTGAGGTCAGTCTGCCCTTTAATGTGAGGTTTCATCAATAATGATGCTGTCATGGCAAATCTGACCTCTGACTCTGTGCTTCTATGGTCTGGATAAAAGTCAGCTGAGTATCAAACAATTAAACATTATTAATAGTGTCTGTTCCATCTCCTTGGTTCTAAGGGACCTGATGGAGATAAGGTTATGATTCTTTTTAAATTCTAGAAAACAGTGAAGGTAGTTTAAGGAATCCTAAGAGTTGAAATGAAGAAAAGTTGAAGTCTGTAATGCTCATGTTGTGTTTTATTCACTCCATTAAACGCAATGACCCTTTGCAAATGTGTCGATAGTCATTCAAGAGCTGTTCCTTCGCAATCGAAAAGGGGAGGCTACCTATATTTTTCTCCTTAATCTAATGCTACATTAACCTTGACACAATGTTGGATAACTAACACGATCTGTTAATCTTTTCATCAAGCTAATCAATTCTGGCTAGCATGTCTGCAGTAGTTCAGCACACAGCAACTTTTAAATTAGTATCGCAATTAATTTAAACTGCATATATTCAACAACAGCTGTACAATGGTTTCGGAACAGCTGCAAACATTTTTTTCAGTCACTCTTTTGATTGCGTTTTATCAAAATGGTTCTCTGTAATGGCTTTCTGTTTGTGCACATGCACATTGTGAGTATTCTGTCTGATTCACGCACACATACAGAGACAAAATGAAGAGTTTAAAGGTTCACAATATGACAGTATGTAGTTAAGTGGTGATGTAACATTAAATGCACCCTTGAGGTCACATTAGCGAAATTGCATAGGCAATAAATGTGACCACACCTGTAGTTCATACTCAGTGTTGTAGATTTTTCCATCATAATGTTACCCACTTTTATGCTAATTTTCTGCGTACCTTTGTCTCTATGTCATGTCCTAACCAAATGTTATGAAGCAGAAAAATGTGAATCCATTGATTTTATTTTTTTTTAATAATAAGACGAAATGCTGGCACTCTGTGAACTATAAACAAAAACCCAGGTCTATTCGTGTTTAATATTTTAGTTTGCAGTATTGTTAGCTGTTTGGTTTCAAAGTTGCCCCGGCTCTTACACATTCTCATCCATCAAATGCTCCATCAATGCGGCCTCTAGTGTGCAGGCACCTAATGGTCAATCAGAATATATTTGATGTGTAATATACAGTATACACGAGGCCACCCAGCCAATGCGACGTAAATAGAAACTAAACGACTGACAAAATGTCCTGTTGCTTGCCGCTTGTTTAGGACAAAAACTCGCATTAACATGAAAGAGCTTCTATTGCTTGTTGCTTTATCACATCATGTCTGGTGTCACGGTGTGACAGTTCTACCTTCTTTCCAGCCATCTGTTTCTCACGCTCGTTCTCGTCCTGATTTTTAAACACTCTCTCTTCAGTTCATAGCAGGGCGTGAAACTGTTGTCCCCGCGCCACGCCGTACAAACACTTCAACTCAAAGAGACAAACCTGACCTCAGGCCAGCTGGAGGATGTGTGTGTGTTTGTGTTTGTCTGTACTGTTTTCTCTCTCTCGCTCTCTCTCTCTTGCTGTGAGGACTTTGGGGGAATTTAGGGCCAGATGTGTTGACCAACACGAAGATGAACTCTGACAGCTGCTGCGCAGTGTTTCTCTCTCTCGCTCTTGTCGCTTAATGCTGGGGACCCCTGTTTTTTCTTTCCTGTGGCTACTTAATTGCTTTATTTTATTGACGGCATGGCAGGGGTCGTATATTCCCTTGGCTTATGGGACTTTTGTTGGCAAAGTGAAAATGGAGATATTACCGTGGGTGGCAGAGCACATACAAGATATTAACCATCCAACAGTCCATTGAGTTCCTCAACCTATCTGAGTGGTTGATCTAGATTTGAACTTATGAGTGAGTTGCACTGATACGAGGGGTATCCAGAATGTTATACAGTTAGTTTTCGAAATCAGTCAATCTCGAAAAATGCAAGCATTGAAAGGAGGGATGGCACTCACCGGTTTTGTTCTTAACATATTCCATGTGCTATTTTCCATGTAATTTGAAGTTATACTATAGAGCTGTAGAAAGTACAGACACAATTTATGTAATTTGTTTGCATTCAGATTTAAAAAATATGGCATTTGTTTACTATATTGAACCAGTGGTGTTTCGACGTTGTTATCACACCTTTTTGACTGGGTGAGCTATCCCTTTGAGAGAAACGTGACTTCATGTGCCATGCCTAATTTCTTTTCCTCATTCATTTCCCCCCTCTCACTCCCTTGGCCAGATGGAGGCTTATTTTTGCACCATGGCGAGCTATTTCCAGCTGCGTGGTGGTGTCAGCCGTTTTAGGAGCACTCACAAGGATGTGGAGGGGGAGGAGTTATGTCAGCAGCTCAATGAGTCATCCTCACTCCCACTGTATGTGTGTGTGAGGGGACTGCAGGGGAAATGTTGACATCTGGGTTTAAAGCCGAATACGCCCCCCATCTTCTCTGCAGAAATGATATATAATGTATCGGTCATTGAATGACTCTTCCGTGTCATTTGCTGTCACCTTGCTCAGTGTGTTTGTGCTCTGTGTGTGTGTTCAGCATGTAATTCGTCTGATGCCACATTGTGTCTTTTCATAGTTTGTGTATCTGCTGTGCCGGTTTGCTGAAGGCATGTGTTTGTGTGTGTGTGTGTGGTGTGTATTCTCTGATGACCTCTGTTTCTCTGGGTCCCCCATGGTTATAGTCTTCCCCTGTGCTCACTCTCACACTTGGTGTGTGGTCATTCTCTTTTGGACTTTTTCTTTTCTTGCAGACGACTCTGCTTTGCCTCAGGATGGCTTGACTCTTGGAATTCTTGCGAACTTCCTTCCAATCATTTGAGAGTAATGACCCATGGATGTTGTAAACCGGAATTTTATTCCTTTTAATTGAATGTTCTGTGTTCAATAGAGGTTAAGCGTGACTCACATGGGTGCCCTAGGCAAGGTCCGACATAAGGTGCCACACCCTCAAAACATTTGTTAAAAAAAAAAAGATTTTTTCTGTTCAATTCCACTACTATAACAAATACTGTATAATCAAACTACCTACAAATTGACCGTAAAACATTTTTGATGTTAGCAAAATATTTTTTATATATATAAAAACAAACATACTACCAGTCATCAAATCACTATTAGAATAATTTCTAAGCATCATGGGGCCTCCTAAACTGGCCTTATGATTGACTGCAAAAAAGTATTTTGCTTTGCCATCACAGGTCCTACATTTAGTGCTGTCAAACGATTAATCGCGATTAATCACATCCAAACAAAAATTTTTGTTTACATAAATATGTGGGGTGTACTGTGTATATTTATTGTGTGTATATATAAATACACACGTACAGCATATATTTAAAAAATATTTACATGAATTTACATGTATGTATTTATATTCATATAAATTATATCATATATAAATATTTTCTATATCTACATGTTAACATATTTTTTCCTTAAATATATACATGCATGTGTATGTGTTTATATATACATAATAAATACACACAAATATACACCCCTATATTAATTGTTACACCAAACTTTATTTTGGATGCGATTAATCATTTGACAGCACTAGTTAAAATAGTCTATATATGAACGATTAAAATAGTCCTCTATAAACTTTTAACTGTCATCTCAAATTGACTAGTTAGTTCAAAATATTAACTGTTAAAATGTATAAACTTGTGCCGTATCATATAAATATAGTAGAAATGTAAATAGTATTAGAAATATTAAGTCATCATTAAGATTGTTAACTGTCAATTCTAACTTATATAATTTAATTATCACAATATTATTACTGTTTTACTGAATTTTTGATCCATTAAATACAGCAGTAAACAATATTACCAGTCCCAAACTTTTGAATGGTGGCCAGAGGAATGTATAATTCATATCTGTAGTACATTCATATATGTTTGCATATATGTGTATGTAGACATACCTTCAACCATATTTATTTTGATGCCTCTGCTTCTAAAGATCATACCAATTGTTTGTTCCTTCGTCCCCTTCTTTGTGTCTCTTTCCCTCTCCCGGTGTCCTCCATTTCTTGTTTTATCATTTTGTTTCTCCATGCGTCACTGTTGTTCGTCACTGCTGATTTATTTTAAGAGGGCATTGTAATTTCAGTCTTAAATGCTGATTATTTTTCTAAGGCATCTGTGATGCAGCTGTATGAGTGTAAATTGCTCATTGCAACTCTCATGACTGATGCTGAGGGTCATAATACTCTATTCCCGGCTGTCGTGCGAGACTTATGTGATCTTACGTGAGAGGCTGAAAGGTTTTCACCTCAGTTATGCTCTTGACGTGAACCAGTCATTAATCGTTACTTACAAATTGCTACGTTTTTTTTTTTGCGTCATTCAAGGTCCATAATACTTGAGGATTAAGAAAGGTTTGAATCATGTTTAAATTTAGACTTCTGCTTTTCCTGCATTGATCAGATCTACTATAGCTGAATAGAACAGCTCCATCTTTTCTAAGGTTTTACTTAAGGTTTGGGAAGGTTGGTTACAGGAATGCATATGAGTTAAATACAAATTAAGCATCTATAACATGCTGTTAATTACCACTGAAAAACATCAGCTCGTTTGCACAAAATGAAAGGACAAATGCAATATTTGATGAATGCATTGTGATAAACAAGATTAGGGCATAAAATCAGTTTAAGTTGATTTTACGTAGATTTAAATCTAGAAGATGGCATTCAATATGCAGCTCTACTGTTCTAATTTAATAAGGTGTCACTGCTTAATCCTTCAACTGCTTAAAGTGCAAAAACAAATCTTTTACTTAAGTGACATTCTCTGAGTATTATCTGCCATTAATGGCAATCAAATGGAAATCTAAAAGGGTACACTTAATTAACAATTTGATGTGCAAATATAAAAGATAAACAAACGGAGTAGAAAATTGAGTTTTAACTCTACTTTTTTTCTGGTTATTTTTTCCCCCACGTTATTAACTTTTCTCAAAACATTAACAAATGAATTAGTGAGGCTCTTGTTTGGTTGAAGGGCTAATTCTCAAAAAAAAAAATGAAAATGTACTCTTCCTCAGTTTCCTGTAGAACATCAATGTCCTGAGAATGTCTTTATTCCATTTTTTTTTATACAAAGGACTTTTGTTATATCAACAAACAGTTGAAATGTTCTTCATAATATGTTTTGTCTTCTGAAAGTCATACAGGTTTGAAAGACATGAGTAAATTGAACAATTTTTTTTTAGGTGAAATCCCTTTAACTGGTTCATTTTGGACATCTGTGCCAAGCAGTGGCTTTCTTCCTGTTAAGCAGTCTTTGTTGATTGTGTGATTGGATGTTCCCTGATGGAGGATCTCCTATGAGGTCTCAGGACCCTTAGGCCTGACGGTGGCGAGAGCTCTTCACTCTCTCTCTGCTTCAGTCCATGGGCCATTTATCACCTGAAGATAATGAGATTGGCTAATGAGAAAAAGAGAGAGAGAGAAGCAGGAATGAAAATGCGAGTGGTGCGTATAGGTACGAGACAAAGAAATCTATGTATGTGAGAAAGGTGTGTGTGTGTGTAAGATTAAAGTTCAGGAGCTGAGGTGTGTTGAACGACAAGCCACTTTTAAATAATACATCATGCACGCATGCTCTTTCAAACAATTTAATTGTCATTACTCGCCCTCATTCTGTTTCAAACGTTTATGACTTTCTTCAGTGGGACACAAAAGAGGAAATGTTGCGGAAATATATATATATTTTTTTAAATGGGGACTGGAATTATCCAGTTCCAAAAAGCACCATAAAAATGTCATGTATTTCATATGTCTTTTGAAGCCATGCTACGGTCAATAATTTGGGGAAGATATTGAAAAGGAAAAATATTTTCTTAAGTTCTGAAAAACTTTTATAATGTTTTGAACAAAATTTCTTGCGTTACATTATTTTTGCACTATTTTTTAAAATGTTTGAAATATTTCTCAAGATGGTGTTTTTTGTGTCATAAAATGAATATCAATTAAATATTCATTCATAAATAGTAACTTTGGTCACTATTTTAAGGTCCAATTCTTGCCAGTAACTAAACATTAACTACGAATTTTGCCTCGGTAAACTCATAATTTGCTGCTTATTAATAGCTAGTAAGGTAGTTAAGTTTAGGTATTGAGTAGGACTAGGGATGTAGAATATGGCCATGCAGCATGTGTCTAATAAGTACTAATAAACAGCCAATATGTTAATAATATGATTGCTAATAAGCAACTAGTTAATAGTGAGAATTCGTCCCAATACTAAGTGTTAACGTAACTTTTTGGGTTTGAAGTGAATGCTATTTGAAAACTATGGTGGAGGAGCAGATTATTTGACTCTTAGATACAGACTTAGAACTATTTTATGGTGCATTTTTGGAGATCAACAGCCTCAGTCCCCATTTTGAAAACAGACCCTCTGAAAGACAATCATAAGGTTTAGAACAATGACAGAATTTAAATTAAGTGTAATACTAGTTTAGTGTATCAAAACATGATTATTTTGTTTATAATACCTGACTTGGTCTTGTTCTGTCTTGTTAGCCCTGGCAGAATGAAACCATTCTTGCGTTCATTGCATGCAGCCAAACCGTAATTTTTTAAGAGCCAGTAACAGGCAAACATTGGCATGTCAGCCAGGTGCAGAAATCCTCATTTCTCCTCACATGGTTCAGTAACCAGCCTGCCGTGTCTTTGCAGAACACACTTGATTTGCCCAATACAATGACCGAGACTTTTTATCTTGACAATCGACATAGAGCTTTTTGTCGTGTGCTGATTTTGCTATTCAGCAGCATTACAGCTGTCTAGTGGACATAATGAGATGAATTCCTTCCTTGATTCTGAGTGTTTTATCATTGACATATGGAGCTTTCATGCTACAGCTTCAATTAGTACCTTAACCCTATCACATGGGTTAAATATCATATCGATTTTAGCATGCTCGTATTCGAAACAAAAGCACAGATTACTGTATTTGTGTGTAACACGCTTGCTGACATTCATGATCGACTAGCAAATCCAGAATGCTTGCACTCTTACCTACACTTACACAAAAAAAAAAACACTCTTAACACAAGACTGCATGGCCTCCCTCTGCTTTTCTTGCTCGGGGGAAAGGAATTACTGTGGATATTTATAGGCAAACTGAAAATGGGTTGTCCTCTCTTTCACCGTCAGGGGTTTCTGTCTGTATTATATTCCATCGGCACAGTTCTTTAGCCGTCCTGAAAGCTCCTCCTTCAGAAGAGATGTCTCGGCGCATTAAATGCAACGTCTCACTCTCAAAAGTGGGTGGTCGATACGGTTTTATTTCATATCGAATATCAGACCACGTGGGCGCAGATGATGAGTTATTTGCTGCGCAGATAAACGTTTGCTGGAATCAGACGTGAGGATTTAAAAATGGTTGAGATTTAAGCTTTTTAAGTCAATATGCTTTTATTCGCTGTAAGATTTGGTCCTTAGGGTTAACAGTCCAATCTCTCCCACGAGCTATGCCTCATCCTGGCTGTGTTGTTAGTTGTCTATCTCTAGTTTATTTCTGCTCTTGCTTATGGTTTTCCCTCAAGCATCAAAGCATTGTAGCTTGGATTGAGCGAAATCTAAAAAAGTCAGTAGCTGTAGAGCAATATCGGCACCTAATTCTTAATGGGATTTTTCTCTTGTCCAGGCTGTTAACTGCCGAGACTTGATCATTGACTCTTAAGAACTGAATCAGTCCAAATCATGAGCTAATAAGACTGGGTTTGTTAACTGGATCTACTTATTAATTGAAAAGATGAAGTGGTTTTAGTGTTCCTTCCCAAAACACACACGCACAAAATACATTTATTTTCCATTTTAAGTAGAGTGGCTCTGAACTAAATCAGTCTGATTCATTGAAAAGATGGAGTGATTTGTTCAGCGTTCCTCCCCGCAACACAAAATCGACTTTTATTTTCTAATTTAGGTCGAGTTTTTCTGAATGTGGCATTGTGTGTAAATTCATACTGTTGTGGCCTCAGCTGCGAAATAGGAGCCTGGAATATTGAGCATACTGAGTGTTTTTTTTGGCATTTCTCTGGGGAAAATAACAACCCTTTTCCCTTGCTTATGAAAAATGTAAATTATGTTCTATTTCTAGTATATCAACAAGTATATAGGCCACGGCGGGAAGTCGTGGCCTAATGTTAGAGAGTCGGAATCATAACCCAAAGGTTGTGGGTTCGAGTCTCGTACCGGCGGGGATTGTAGGTGGGGGGGAGTGAATGTACAGCGCTCTCTCCCACCTCAATACCACGACTGAGGTTCCCTTGAGAAAGGCACCGAACCCCCAACTGCTCCCGGGCGCCGCAGCATAAATGGCTGCCCACTGCTCCGGGTGTGTGTTCACGGTTTGTGTGTGTTCACTGCTGTGTCTGTGCACTTTGGATGGGTTAAATTCAGAGCACTAATTCCTAGTATGGGTACTTGGCCACATGTCACTTCACTCACACTTCACTCACTTATGTGGCAGTGAGCGCATTTTGTATGTGTAGTCACATGCCTGGAACACCAAGATATCGAAACAATGAGACGTGTCATCTCCCAATCCTGACACATTAGCATGGCTGTGTGGGAAAAGGAAGGATATTAGGTTTTAAGAGAATGGTAAAATTGGAAAGAGAGGTGAGGGGGTGGAAGACAGGAAGCTTCAAACCTCATTTTGGAAGGAAGTCATATGAGACTCTGAGGAAGTGATTAAATGTTGTGCCTGTTTGGGACAGAAGGCTATTTTTCATTTGTGATATTGACTTTTCTCTCTGTCTTTCTCTTTTCCCCTATTCTGTCTGACTCTATAGGAGAAGAACAAGGACAAAGACAAGCGTTTCCGTCCACTCTATGACATTCCTTACATGTTTGAGGCACGGGAATTCTTGAGAAAGAAGCTCATTGGCAAGAAGGTGAGATACTTTGTGACATTCTCACACAAACAGACTTAGTCTTTCTGTATAAAGAAGTTTTCTTTCCATATGTTTTTCTGTCCATGGATGCAGAGTTGTTTTCTTTCTGAGTTTCTGTATTCTGTTTGGAGTCACTGAACGCATTGACCACACAGACCATGAGCTGAGCGACTTTATTCACAGAGGCACAATTTAAATTTTTTTCTTTTATCTTTAGTTCTTTATTTTACGAGGAAAACAAAAAATGTCACAACACAAAGCTTCCACATGAGAAATGTTGAGATGTTTTTAACGCAAATATGTGTATATAGTAGAAGTCTTAAAGTATAATTTAAATACTTATTCCCAACAATATATTAGTTATTTATCATGTCCCAAAGTTAATGAAGAAAAAAAAAAGTAGTTTCCAGTTTACATTTTGATGAAAGTTCATGAAGAGAAATATTTTATATTATATTTGGATTAACAGTAAATATTCAATTAGTTAATTTTACAATACATAATGTATATATAATTTGAATATACATTTTAAATTAACGTTATGAATGAACATGAATAAACAATAAACGTTAGTATATTTATGGTTTAACATTTAACCCTAAACAATTAAAAAGTTGTTAGCTCATGAAGTCACTGGATTATGCACAGATGAATCACTCACAACAAGAGCATGAATGTGTATTTTGAAAATACTTGGGGTGATTTCAGGAGTAAATGTAAAACATGAAGTGTTTCCATCTGTGTCACTCATATCAAACAGAAATACTTGGCATCAGAATTTGTTGCCATTTTAATTGGGACAGCAGGGTATAAACTGGTGTGGGATGTTCTGAAAATTCTGTCATATTGGGACTTATTAAAGCATAATGGGCAGATTGTATAGCTGCGCTTTATTGTCTGTTCAAGACTTTTCTCACCCAAACAATTCACTGTTTATGTGCAGAATAATGAAAAGCCCAGCCTGCAAGGCCCATTTGATTTAACACCAAAGAAATATGACAGCACATTTCCTCACACACAGACGTTTTCTCATAAATGATCACCGGATGCATGGATTACTAATGCAGCTTTATATCATCCTTGTATGAACGTAAGGCTGCTTTAGAAACCAATATTTTATTGCTGCTTCTTTTTACATAAGTCTGGTTCACTGACCTGGAATCATGTGAATATTTTTAACTGGAGACGGGAAATGGAAAGCAACGAGTTTAATCTCAGATTAGATTTTGCATTTCCCATGTATGCACTCAGCAGTAGTCAACAGAGAGTTGGATTTATACAACGCTCTGCGTGATAAGATGCCTGTTTGCATATTAATGCAAACAGTGTGAGAATGTTTGAATTCATTCAGAATGTATCCAGCGCAAGACTGCGGCAATCATCTTGAGGATCCAATTTTGGCTCATTAAGTGTCACAGAAGTGCTCTGACATAAATTAGTAGTGTATAGTATTAATCATCAATCTTCAGAGTCAAAAGTAGGATCTTAATATTTCTGTGAAGGAAATGTTCTTTTTGTAGCCAGATATTCCATATTGAGGTGGACCAAATGCAAAAGTTAAAGCAGTGGTCTTTGAAACACACTGCAATTGTGAATGCTGGCTTAACACAGTAGTTACATAAATTAATTTTAATAAAATTTTTAAATGCACCAATTGACAGTCTCTTGTCAGATTTCTTTAGCTGTTGCTTGGACACAATATGGTGTGAGTATGAGGCCTTGTACTGAGGCACGGCATGTTTTTGCATCTCTCCCTCTGCCCTGGCAACTGCTGTGGAAAATTTAAAATGTTCCAACTGTTTAAAAGACAAATACAATCTGGGCAATTATAGAAGTTCATAACTATAAAATAGAGACATCATTAAAGACCGATTGTTTTGTTGCTGAAAAAGTACAAATCTAATGACTCATTTCTGCCAGATAAGGGCAGAAGGGACTATTTTATGCCCAGAACCTTTTGATTTTGCATTTAAGATGCCATTCGTTCTTTACAGGCTGCATCCCAGCTGGTCACAAAGGGTAAGTAGTACCTGACTTTTGTTTCCAGAGTATTAGTGGAAGAGCTTGAGCTGATTCTGGTGGATTCGATGAGGTTGCATCCATCTTCTGTCGCTCTAATATGACTGTAGTCTTCAAAAAGAGGTCCCAGAAGAGGTCGAAGGTCAACTCCCATTATATCTCTGCGAGTATGTGATCAATATCAGAGTTCAATGGCACGATCAGCAAGAGAAGATCAAAGGAAAGGAGGTATAGAAGCTGAAGCTGCAGATCATGTTTCTTCTTTTGAAAGGCTGGAGAGAATGAGTGGCATTCACTAGCAGTGGCTAATGGAGGGAAATCTGTGGAGAAGTGCATTTCCTCCTCTCGGTATTGAAACAGAACTTCCCGGTGACATAATCCAAAGCTAGATTTGGCTAAATTTCTAAGTAGCGCCTCTGTAGAGGGTCTCTGCCTCAGCAAAAAAGTCAAATGAAAATGTTGCATTAAAAAAATTTTTTCCCCCAACTTTTTATCAGGAAAGAGCCGTTTGGATAATCCTGCACGCTCAAAGTGCCTCCTGTTATGTGGGTGTGAGCGTTCGTGTGTGTGTGTGTGTGTGTGTGTGTGTGTGTGTGTGTGTGGGTGGGGGGTTGTTCCTTTTGGGGGGAGGTGTTAACGAGACAGGACTGAGTGGAATGTCCTTTAGTGTCAGCATTTGGTTATGCAGGTATGTGCTGCTTTGTTTATTAGTTTGCTGGTTTATATGGAAGAGGACGTGCTGAGTTTACATATGTTGCCCTGATGATGTACATTGAGGCTGCCGCGGCAGAGCTGTGCAGACTTCATTCATCTTTTCCCTCTACTTATGCTTTAGAGGGAATTACAGTGGCGTGTGAGACTAGCAGCTCACTTTTAAGCCATGAAATATGTATTACAGAGTTTCCTGACTACACCTACCCTCACCACATTAGACTCCACTCACAGGGACTTAAGCTTGCAGAGAGCAGGTTTGGCTGTGCACATATCAGAGATGCACATATGTATGCTTGGGATGTTTGCACACTATAGACCTTTTGGTGTGGACCAGTGCCCATTTGTGATCCAAGTTTGTAATTGACCCTGCCCCCACATAATAATAGTAGTAGTAATAATAATAAACAGTTGTATTGTTAGTGATACTTGCATTGATAATTTGATAACAATAACAACAACAATAATAATAAACTGTAGTTAATAAAATGAATAAAAACATGATATGATGCTAATACAATAAATCATAACAGTAATAAAAACAATAACAATATGACAGTTATAAAAATACTAGATGATTATAATATTTATTGTATTATCACTTTAGTATTATTATGATATTACTATTATCGCGTATTATATTATTGATTATTATTAAGAACCGACTCAAAGTCATTTTATCCACAATTTGTTGGCATTGATTGCAGAGTTTTTATTTTATTTTTTTATGTTTAATAAAACCACTTCTGAATATTCACGGTTGGTATGAATGTGTATTTGTGCCTTTGTGTGCTCCCAGTCACGCACATTTTTATACCTGCTTGTCTCCAGATAATTTGCATTTGGAGTGCAGTTCACATTGCATTTCATGCAATACATCTGAGACAGACAAACGCACATGCTTTTGTGTGTACATTTTGGTTTTAAATCCATACTGTCGATAACATGAACAGTGAGTTTTCTCTTCCTGACTCCTTATCGAATTACTCTCGGTGGTTATCGCGTTGATGATTCATACATGCCACTGTTTGAACCCAGATGTACAATGTGAAAAGAGTCCAGCGGGGGAGGCAGTGGAATCCATCTCTGGTTTGGACAAAGCAGTCAAACCAAGTGTGAAAGCATCCTTGCTGTACATGCACCAGCTCAATCTTTCTGCATTTCCCCGAGACATTTCAGTGGACCTGTCTACGTTTTGACGAATGCTTCGCCATTAGCAGCATTTCTGTCTTCAGCATTCTCTTCTTACTGGTTCTGTCTGGGCTTCTCTGAAACCCTCCATTGCTGTTGCCCTTCAGTCAGATCTTTCAATTCAGACATGACTCTAAAAGCCCATTTAATCTGTCATCTGCTTCCCAAATGGGCCTCTTCTTTCTCTCACTCATTCATTTTCTCTTTCTTCATAAGCACATTTGCTCTTTTGAACGAGCGGGAATCGTTTGCGCTTTGTTTCTTAAGAAGGGCATGTTGTCGTTCAACCAAGCTCGTTACTCCTGCCCAATGGTGCAGAGATGCCTGTGCATTTCTAAGAGAAAACTGGAGAGTAGAAGAGGGGATGAAAATGCAATCATTTTGTGTTTTATTTGCTGATGAAACACTAAACTCCTGGGGTAAGAAAATTAGTGTCCACAGGATTCCCCCACCTAATGAACTTCCATTATGTCCATTAGACTGAGTTGCATTTTCATTTTGAGGCAAATTAATTGGAGGGATAAATGGAATTTACAACTTTACATACAACTTTAGGAATTAGTTCAAAGCATGGAACTTTCTTTTGCCATGTAAAAATTGTCTTATTTCAACATTCCATTTTGCTAGGCAGTTGCATGCTCTTTGTCCTGTTTTCATAAATCTACATTTGCATTATATCATATGGATCAGTACGGCAACATTTGTCTTCTAAATTGTGAGCCAAATCTTCCTTAAAAGGGGTCCTATTATGCTCTTTTACAAAGTCTTGATTTTGTTTTGGGGGTGTACTAGAACATGCTCTCAGGCTTGGTGGTTCGAAAAAAACGTTTATTACGTTTAAAATACCTTTCTCCCACATCCTGGAACAAACGGCCCTCGCTTAGTCCGCTTTGATCAAGGTCCCGCCTTCCAAAAACATAAAAATGTGATTGGTTAGCTGTCACAGGGGGTGTGATTGGAGACAGCTTAGACTGTGTTTCTAGTTACGCCAACGCTCCCCTTGCTACCCGCCTCTTCAACAAAAACCTTTTGGAGAAAATCCGGCAGGGCACTTCTCAGCGTGTTGATGGAAGCCGTCCTCAGTAAAGGGTGCAGCACACAAGAGCAAAATTGGGGTTATAATGTTTCAGGACAGGTTAAAAAAGTATAATTGCAACCACATCATACGCTTTCGGAAGTGAAAAAAAAAACAGCGTTTCAGGCGGTCGCACACCGGACGAGAAGCACAGAATCGCGCCACGGCTTTAAAATCGAACACATTATTTTCTATGAGTGTACACACACCAGCGGCGCCGTTCAGCGTCTGTCCACGGCACCCAGCTACAACGTGTTATACTTGTAAGAATTGTTCTAGAACAGCGGTTCTCAATTCCAGTCCTCACGTACCCCCGCTCTGCATGTTTTGCACGTCTCTCTTTGTTAACACACCTGATTCAGATCATCTCGTTAGAAGTGAGCTCCGTGCATGAACTGTGTTCCGATTGACATGGTCCCTATTTTTTTTTTCACGTGTCCATTGCTCCCTCCTCACTGAGCGGGGGAAATCCGTTGAAGTTTACTTCACTTTGGAATATTCATTTACAGATTTGCACTCCGCCGCTGCCTGCAGCATCTTCACACAAAAAACGAAAATTACTAGAGAAGCGTGAAGTGGGACATAAAATACCTCTGTAAATAAATACAATTAAAATTCACGTCTCGCACACTTAAATGCCCTTTGTATGGAACATATGACGCGTTCCGCTTCAAACTGGAATCTGAGAGAATATCAGGTAATGTCCACTTCGCAGGGCACTTACAGTCAAATATAACAAAGTATGAAGCAATAAGAGAAACATACAAAAATGTGCAGAGCGGGGGTACGCGAAGACTGGAAATGAGAACCGCTGTTCTAGACATACCAAAAATTTTATGCTACAGCACAGCAGCTCTTCTTCTTAGTTTTCTCTGATGCACTAACTCTGCAGCAGCTTTTCTTCTTCGTCGTCTCGTCTGATGCATTCACTCAACCTAGCGTTCTAACCACGACCTAGCCCCTCCCCACCCCCCAACCATTTGATTTTCTGTAGGCGGGAATTATTTTAATTATATTCTTATGGGCCGCTTTGTGACATCACAAAAATCCGGAAAACAACCCTGTAGTCCAAACGAGCCGTTCGCTGTAGCTCTTGAAAAAGGATTTTTTTTAAACTAAATATCTCCCATTGGAGTGGACTTTGAGATTTGTAACATTCTAGATCTTTTTTATGCCCAAACAAACACACTACACAATGACTAAAATAAAAAAAGTGAAAAAGCATAATAGGACCCCTTTAAACTGTTAAAGAAATAGTTTACCCAAAAATTAATTGTCAGTTACTCACATGTCGTTCCAACCTGTATACGTTCTTCTTATGTTGAACACAACAAGAAGATACTGGCACCGAAGCCTTGTGGGCACTTGGCGACGTTGCGCCTGCAGGCGTCCCGAGTTTGAAACCATGGCTGGAGGACCCTTCACCATCCCGCCCCCTATATCACCCCACTCGCTTTCCTGTCTCATCTACATGTCCTATAACAATAAATGCAAAAACTGCAAAATAAAAGTAAAAAAAAAGAAAACCAGACAGTTGTTGGTCCCCATTGACCTCCATAGTAGGGGACCATCAACTGTTTGATTTACCAGCATTCTTCAGAATATTTTTTGTGTTCAACATAAAGAAACTCATACAGGTTTGAAACAACAAGAGGGTGAGTAAATGACAGAATTTTCATATTTGGGTGAACTGTCCCTTTAAGCTGTAGATTTGACCAGTTTGCTAAAGTGTTGCAAGAGTAGTCTTGTGTCCATTTGGTGTGCTTGCCATCAATTCATTTGTTGGACTAATCAACTTGAATTGCATAAGGATTCCTCTCCTAGTTTACTAGGACACCGCTTTATTTTAGAGATACACACTGAAATTGATTGGTCCTGAGCATATGGTTCACTCTCATCAGCCTCTGGACAGGTGGGAAGTGTCTTAGGGAAGGGAGTGCTTTGACACATGCCTCATTTCTGTGAGAAACTTTACACACGTGCAGTAATGCATTGTTCATCCGTTCTGTAACAGGATGTAATCAATCTACACGCTCCCAGAGGACCATGGGTGTGGCATTCGGTCAGGTGAAGTCTTCGTCCTTGGGTTGTTATTGGTGCCATCCCGATTAATGACTGATCTTCCCCCCTGCGTGTCAAGACAGATGGGAGATCCGGCTTACTATTTCAGATTAGCTTCCAACCCTCTGTTTGCTCTGAACTGATTGAACGAAATTGGCCAGATCACAGCCTCCTATCTCAGAATATCTCAGTGTGGCTTCTTATTTGCTCAGAGCTAACAAGACGCCGCCGAATGCGATGCCCCCTCTGGGATTATCCGATGACCTCGGCGAGAGTTTGACACAAATGGAGTTGATTTCTTAACCTGGAGCAGTTTGGTGTGAAATAATCCGCTTTAGTTAACCTCTTCCCTTCTGCTTGCCTCCGTCGCCATCAAGCGAAATAGTTACCGGTCCCCGCCTCTTTCTTGCTTTGTGATAAACAGTTTCCATGTTTGGTTTGGCTTCCTCTGGGGAGATCTATGGTCTAGTCTGACATGATTCACACTGACTCAGGGTGACCTTGGAAAGTAGCCCACAGTCATGCTTGTACACACACGCACATACCAAACCCCTCGCTAGATGCCCTAACACAATTTGTCCACCCTGAAAGGCCTGTAATCCATTTTTTTCCTTTACAGCCAGCTTTTCGCTTGATTTGCGATCCTGTACAAAGATATCAAATTCAGAGTTTGATGTGTTGCTCTTTCTTGGCATAATTCTGTCATGTTTAATGCGACATCATAAAACAGGGTTACAGTGCAGTTCTCTGTGTCCTCACGTGTGGATTCAATGGTCAATTTATCTCCATAGCTGAGCCCCTGACAGGCTTATAGTGTGTCTGTGTACGTAGGCCTTGTTTCTTGGCCCTACATCAACTCTGCTGGAGATTGAACCATTTTGTTTTGTGTCTTTGCAGGTTAATGTCACGGTCGATTACATCAGAGCTGCCACCAGTGCCATGGAAACGGGTGGCATCCCGGCTTTCCCAGAGCGCACCTGTGCTACAGTGACCATTGGTGGAATGTAAGTAAACTAACCAGTTACCAAATCAGTTCTGCTTTTTGGCTCTTTCAAAACCTTCTCCTCCCACTCTCTGTGATAAAATGGTAAAAAACCAAACGGACAAAAAAAAACACTATAAATGGTTTCATGTATACTATTGTTCAAAAGTTTTGGCATTTTGGCATTTCTACATTTAATCAAAAATACAGTAATATTGTGAGTTTACAATTTAAAATAACTTTTTTCTTTTTAATATCTTAATATATTTTAATATATTTTGTATCTATATCTGTAATTTATTTCTGTGATGGCAAAGCTGAATTTTCAGCAGCCATCACTCCACTCTTCAGTGTTATATGATCCTTCAGAAATCATTCTAATATGCTGATTTGGTGCTCAAGAAACATTTATTATTACTGAAATATCTGTTACTGCTACATGTTTTTTTGGAAACCATGATAGCTTCTTCTCGGGATTCTTTGATGAATAGAAAGTTCAAAAGACCAAAATTTATTTGAAATAGAAATTGTTTGTAAAATTATAAATGTCACTACTGTCACTTTTGATCATTTTAATGCATCCTTCCTGAATAAAAGTATAATTTTCTTTCCATTTTTGCTGACTTTAAACTATTAGACTGTAATGTAACTCGTGCAATGGATTTCAAGTCATACGCTGATAATTGTGTGAGAACAAAATCTTCCCCTCTATTGATCCTTGTTCCACTGCTTCTGGATAGTCATTGAGTTAACTTTAAACAATAAATTGATAAAATCCATTCGTTAATCATTCCGATTTTTAATGATTTTAAAATTGGGTCTATTCTTTACACTAGGGATGCACCGATACCGATACTGGTCTCCTGTATCGTACCGTTTTTAAAAGTGCCCCGAGTCCAACGCGATACAACACCGCCAGTGATACCGCGACAAGGAAACACCAACAACAGAACAACAGACAGCAGAAAGGAGTTAAGGATGTCTACTACGAAGTATATTTATGCAATGAATATAATGTTAAACATTCAGTATTAACGCCTGTATAGCTGATGTGCGCGAGCTGATAAACAAAGCACGCTGAGTGGATTGAGCGCGCAGATGCGCGAGCTTGTCGAGTGAATATATCTTTCTCACAGACATCACTGGAAAGTTTGTAGTTCGATCGGATATGTCAAAAACAAGTAAGTAAAACAATGCACAAGTTACTTAACGGTAGGGAGAGAGAGCGAGAGAGAGCGCACGTCCAATTCTGTTGTGTGAACTTTGATGTTCACTCACTCAGCACACGCATCATTTGGATTAAAACTAAATCGTAAAAATAAGACCATTTATAGGGGCATTCACTATAAACATCATTTATTTTCAACCTTAGGCATACACGACTTTCTGGCAAAAGTGAATCTAGCAGCCTGTGTGAAATGCGCTAGGCTGTACTACTGTCCTCTCATTCTGCACCAGTACAAATGTGCACGCATTGCGCGTGTTTTGCTTGCTTGAGTGTTTCTGCATTATATGAGTGGCTTTGGAATATAAATCGCAGCACGTTTCAGATGGGGAAAAAAAAAAAAACTTCTGTTTCTGAAAATATCACGGTTAGGAGATTTATAACGAGTGGCTCCCAGCATTATTACAGCAAAGCGCGTGATTAAACTACTAAGCCGCCACAATGGAGCAGCTCTAATGCGATTAAATTAAATATGATGTACCATAGAGCAAAAAAAATAAAAATGAACAGTGAAAGTAACAAAAACTTGTAAAATACATTTTAATGGGCATAATTAAGTGTGAAAATAACCGAAGGATATACAGTGAAACCAAAAATGATTCAGAGACCAGATATCATTTTTTTTTTTTTTAGTGGGTGCAGGACACTATAGTGTTATGTATAGCATAATAAAGTAAACTGTGATAAATTATACCCAAATTTTTTTCATACAGTGGACTACCAGTAAAATTGATACAAATTTGGGACCAAAAATTATTCAGACCGAGTCTGGGAAAAAAAGTTCAGGTTTGCATGAACCTGGTTGACAGCATGCCCAGGAGAATACAGGCTGTCATTAAGGCTAAGGGCTGCCCGACAAAGTATTCATAGTTGTGTAAATACTATCATACTGTCAAGTTGTCTGAATTATTTTTGGTTGATTGTAATATATTACATACCTTTCTATCAAAGTTATCTAACATTATCAAGCTGAATTTGTTCTGACAGTTTAACTCTTGAGTTCTTGTCATATTGTATTACCATTTTCTAAACTGTAGTGAATAAACTGTGATAATGTGAGAAATGTTGAAGGTGTTTGAATTTTGGTTTGACTATCTATTTGATAAATGAAGTTAACCAACTAACATTATACATACCCTTTTGGTTTCTGTACCCAATATTTAAAAAATTTACAAACGCAATAAAAATATCGGTATCGGTACTCGATATCGGCAAATACCAAAAATAAAAGTATTAGTATCGGGCGAGTACTGGAAAAAGTGGTATCGGTGCATCCCTACTTTACACAGTAGCAGTTGCTCTTCAAATGTTAGTTGTCTCAGTTGACAACCAACAGCAAAAGACACTTGTTACTGAGAAAGAAATGGAACCATAAATAAAATCTGAATGTTTCTAGATTCTCTCTAACAATCTTCTCACTCTCAGAATTGGGACTGCCGTATGCTTTATTACCCTTTATGACTCCTCTGTGAATTCAAATGATTCTTGTTCACCCTTGTGATGTGGATTTGTGATCTAGCACACTGTCCCTTGTTAGGGTAAGTGAGGCCAGGCACATGAGTCTGGGGTGGTATTGCGCCTTAGGCTGTGATTACCCAACCATGCCCCAGTGCTTGGCGTTAGAGCGTTGTGGGTAACAGGTGGTCACATCGCCTGAGGGCTCAGCTGCTTTGCCGCATCTTGACTCTTCGCTGATTCGGAATCAGTTCTTTCCAGGATTTCCCATAGTGCCATAAATATTTTAAGAGCCTGAACTGATCGTAGATCCGTAAAAATTCATGGCAGCACAGACAGTCTGTCAGGCTGATGCAATAGGTTACTTTTCAGTAAACATTTGATTTTTGGAAGCATGGTGAAGTAGGACTGACGTAGGAAGTATAGTTATCAACGCTTGCAATTTCTGTGTATTGTTTTGTCAGTGTACAGGTTTTTTGGTTTGATTGCTTAACCTCAACAGTTCCACGCCTTTTCATATTGTATTGTGTGCCTCTGAGCTGTGGTATGTTTGTGTATTTAAAGAGAGGATCACATTGAGTACTTGCAGAAACTGTTTACCACTCTTCCTACGAAACCAGCATTGACACCAAAAATAAAAAGCGCTCTTTGCTTTTAATCATGTTTTTGCCCTTTTGGTTTTATTAACAAAACTTGACACAGAATGCCTCTTGCTCTTGTTTGCTGTGCTCTGCAATAGGGGAATGCGAGCTGCTTGCTGAAGGCAATATCTGTGTTGAAAAATGGCAATGAGAAATGCGTTTGCCACTTTGCTTGCAGGGCACCAGTCTTGCTGCTTGTGATCAATTGTTTCAGTTCTGCAAATTAGGCCTTAGTCAATCTCACTCAACGCTCTCCTTCAAACACCGTGCAAACTGAAGTCTATAGACTATCCCGAAATAGTTGCATAAATTGATTTAAAATAATCGCACAGATTTCTATAATCAATCAGACCTAACATGATTATTTGTAAGCATATATTTTCACATGGAATCTCCAAATTTAATGTGGAAATAGCAAAGACAGGATTTTAAACATTTGTTTAATAGCTCCTTTTCCCTAACACCGTAAAGAAAGCCAGTATTATCGATACCAGGTCCAATACTGATATGGATGGCTATATTTAATGAATGATAATTCTGTTAATTTTTTAATGCATTAAACAGCAAATAATAATTGCATAAATAAACACATTATTTAACTCGGCACCATGTACAGTCATGGCCAAAAATATTTCAAGCACCTTGTGGTAATATGTCAACGAAAGGCTGTGGAAAGTAATCTGCATTGTAATCTTTTGAATTTTATTAAAAAATTCACAAAATCTAACCTTCCTTGGGAAAAATAAGAATTTAAAATGGGGGGGGGAAATTTCATTATGAAATGTTTTTCTCTAATACACATTGGCCACAATTAACAGCACCCTTTTATTCAATACTTTTTGAAACCAAAATAGTATAGGAGTTTTCTCCTATAATGCCTGAAGAGTTTAGAGAACATCTGACAAGACATCAGAGACCATGCCTTCATCCAGAATCTCTCCAGATCCTTCAGATTCCCAGCTCCATGATGGTTCTTTTCAGTTCACCTCACTCATTTTCTATAGGGTTCAGGTCAGAGGACTGGAATGGCCATAGCAAAAGCTTGGTTTTGTGCTCAGAGACGCATTTTTGTGTTTTTGAGGTTTGTGTTTGGATTATTGTACGGTTGGAAGATCCAAACATGGTCCATTATAAGATTTCTAACAGAGTCAGTCACTTATTGATTTTTTATCTGTTGGTATTTGATAGAATCCATGATGCCATGTGTCTAAACAAGATGTCCAGGACCTCCAGCGGAAATATAGGCCCACAACATTAAAAAAACAGCACTATATTTCATTGTACACATGGGGTACATTTTTACTCCTGTGTTCACCAAACCCGTCTTGAGTGTTTGCTGCTAAAAAGCAATTTTTTTTGTTTCATCTGACCATAGAAGCCAGTCACATTTGAAGTTCCAGTCGTGTCTGATAACCTGAATAGGCTGGAGTGTGTTTGGAGAACAGGAGAATTTTTTCTTGAACCCCTCCCAAACATGTGGGGATGTAGGTGCTGTTTGACAATTTTTAAAAAGGTTTTCTGACCCCGAGACTCAACTATTTTCTGCAATTCTCCAGCTGTGGTCCTTGGAGAGTCTTTAGCCACTCAAACTCTCCTCCTCACTGTGTATTAGGACGATATAGACACACGTCCTCTTCCAGGCAGTTTCGTAACATTTTCTGTTAATTGGAAATTTATTGTCAATTACCTTAATTATTGCCCTGAGGGTGGCATGAGGGAAATTTTCACTGCTCTAGCTCTTTTCTTAAAGCCACTTCACTAATTTGTGAAGCTCGATTATCTTTTGCTGCACATCAGAAATATATTCTTTAGTTTTTCCATTGTGATGGATGATTAAGGGAATTTGGGCTTTGTTTTCCCTCCTATTTATATTTGTTAAACAGGAAGCCATGGCTGGATAATTTCATGTTCATAATCACCCTGGAGTGCTCAAAATTGTGAATATTAATGGGAATATACTTCAGAGATATTTTACTCGTAAGAATTTCTAGGGGTGCCAATAATTGTGTCCAACGTGTATTTGAGAAAAGCATTTATTTCATAATGATATTTCCCCCCATTTTAAATTCTTATTATCCAATGAAAGGTTAGATTTTTGTGAATTTTTAAAATAAAAGATCAAAAGGATTAACAATGCAGATTAATTTTCACAGCCTTCTTTGATCATATTTACCAAGGTTGCCGATATTTTTGGCCATGACTGTGTGTGTGTGTGTGTGTGTGTGTGTGTGTGTTTAAATAAAACGATAGTGTGTTTTATATATCTAAAATGTGTAAAGTGTTGCAAGGCACCTTGGAACAAACATCTGATTCTCTGTTGTAATCTCTTTGTAGAAACATTGCTGAGGCTCTGGTCAGTAAAGGTCTCGCAACAGTGATCAGATACCGTCAGGACGACGATCAAAGATCTTCTCATTACGACGAGCTCTTGGCAGCAGAGGCAAGGTGAGTCAAAACACTAAAATAAAACCGCCGGCTAGCGAATGTGGGCCATATTTCCACACATTGAGTAGGAGAAGCCGTCTGTGAAATGGAGCCATTTTGTTCTGTGCAGTAAGTCATGGCTTGTCTGGTTAGCTCTCATTTCATGGGGGCAATATCAGTCCCAGAGCTTATACCTCAAGCACCAGCACTAAAGCATTGCTCTTTTATTCTTTGTCTACGAATATAATTATATAGATTTGCGGTGCAGAGGTTTCAAAGGTGGTTTATTGCACAGAAAGAGATTCGGATCTCGTGGTCGGCGATAGATGGGGCGACTCTCGAGAGAAAGAGACTTGCTGCTGCTTATCTACTGCTCTTTCTTTTCCATTTCTATTCTTCACTCTTGGTGTTGCTCTCGAAAGCGCACATGCATTCACACACCTCCTATATTTTCTTGTCCTTCGCTCTCTGGGTAATGCTTCCCCGTGGAGCCTGCGGACATGGGAGGTTTGCGGGCCTCAAATTTATTTTTAGCAGAGATTGCTGGTCGTTACCCTACATCCTCTGAGAAATCAACCTCAGGACGAGCTCTCTCTCCCTTTCTCTGTTTTTTACCGAATTTGATTGGACACCAGGGAGGCTACAGCCACAGATACATCTGCCTTAAAGAGGCCAAAGACACATTCCTCATTCCTCCTGTATCTACTGTAATGTGCATGCATCACCACTCAGCAACCACTATTACAGTGATCGAGCAGTCGACACACACAAAAGACACCGTATACATTCCCATGTGTAATGCATGAGAGCTGCTGGCCTATAAATGTGATTTGTTGGCTATTTTGTGGCATGGGATGAATGAATGGGTGGGTTTCTTTAAGGGTTGGTTTCTCAGGCTGGGGCAGAAATGGTTTTATGTTCTGGGGGCCCATTCTAAATATTTCGATTTTAACACAGTGCTTGAATCATTGCAGGGCGATCAAGAATGGTAAAGGACTTCACAGCAAGAAAGAAGTGCCCATTCACAGGGTGGCAGACATTTCAGGGGTAAGCTTTTGATTTTATTTGCTTCAGTTGCTATTTGAGTCTGATTCATAGGGATGTATTTCTATGGGATGAAATTAGACTCAAAATGATTAATAGATGCACACACAATTATCCATGTACTGCATACATTTTATACATGTATCTTACTAACCACAAACAAATGCCTTTCAATTTGAGTCTGTGGAATTCAGGATTAAATGATTGTGCAGCGATTTTTACAAATACAGACATGTTTGCGAATAAAAATGTTCTGTTCTAATAGTTGACACGCGTGCATTAATTGACGTCTAGTTCGAGTCGATCTTGGGGGGGGGTGCTGTAATGCTGTAAACTGTGGAAATGAAGTTGTCCAGTCTCAAATGGCATCTGTCGTCGCAGACAATTTTATGCCTTTATCAATTCAGCGTGAATTCCACAGAATTCAGTGGAAAGGCATTTGTTTGTGGATAGTAATATACATGTATAAAATGTATGCTGTACATGGATAGTTGTGCGCTGATTATTAATCATTTTGAGTCTAATATTCATCCCGTATATTTCAGTCATTACATTTATTTTGTTTACTAGGAAAGTATTAATTCTCTCTGCTAAAGCGTTACATATACACGGGTGGGTTTTTTTTACGACTAATTTGATTTTCTTAGTTTAAATAGTTGGACTGCTTTTGTTTTCAGCTGAGAAATAAGAGTGCGATTTATAAGTTCCATTTAATAAGATTTGACTTCAAAATCAATGAACAAACTCAAAATATCAGTGTGAAAATGCAAAAAAGAATTTGTCTGGGCTGGAGCATGACCTTTGACAGTATGTTCTACCAATCGTCTTCTATATCCCAGATTCACACACACCAAATCTTTGATGTTAAAGCTTCGTCATATGACAGCTGGATCTGTAAATGCATAACGCCTGCATTATGGGACCCGGACCGTTAAAGTAATGAAGCCTCTCGAATGAAACCTCGTTTCTCTGACCCATAAAGGTTATACCCCATGCTCGTAGCTCTAAAGTTGTTTTTAGGCAAATCTGTTTGGGTGCCTTACCAAATGAAGATTCAATTTTACTTGGCTTGTAAATGTCATTTGCTGGGTGACAGGCTTGTTACTTGGTGTGTGTGAAGCAACTGACGTTTAATAGCTGCTGACTTCCTGTACGAACTAAGCTCGGACGCGACGAGATAGCCGCACACAGTCGTGAAGTCCTACGCCAGAACGTTCGTGAGCATCTCTGTGTTTATGAAGTGAGACGTCTCAGGAGGTAAATAAGTAGCAACAACAGCCCACTGGCGTCGCAGTTAAGGTGGGCAAGCTCGGGAGCGTCGTCTCGGTGCAGAAGGACTTTTTCAGGAGGTTATTGATCCCGAGTTTGATGAGAAAAAGGCTGTGGGAGGCATTTAGAGTGAGAGAAAAGAGTGTGTCACTCTCAAACGGTAACATTCTCATTTCTCATCCAGAAACAAGATTCCCTCGTTATATGACTGACAGTCAGAGTAATGTCATTTGGATTGGGACTATGTCGTTGGTCTGAAAGGACCATTTATCTTTGGATTTGTTTGTTTTCTTTTCTCTTACTTTTCTCGTTTGGTGTCTTTTTCTTCATGTGGGTCATGGCTGTATTTCCAGCTGCGGTGGGCGGCCCTGGTGTGCTGAGTCACAGGAAGCAGAAATATTTAAAGTGAAATCTGAAGTGTCTCTGTTACACACCTGTCAAACAGAAAGATGGCCAATCTCACTTCTAAAAGTACACCCTTGGTCAGGGCACTCTTGAAGTAGAGCTGCCCTACTCCCATAATGGCTCACAGTGTCAAACTGTTATCTTCCACTTGGCCTGTCGTTTTCTAGTCCACATTTGAATTACAAATCAAAAGTATGTAAACTAATGTAAGTAAACCAGCCAAGGTAGCCAGTGAAGGCGCATGTGCAAAATTTTGTTAAAAAATTTGATGCAATCAAGAAATAAAATAAGGGTGCTGTTTTAGTGCAATTATATTAATATGTTGCATTAATGAATGCATTTTTATTGCATAACTATTTTTGTATTGCAAAAATTATGCATTTAATCATACTATCAATACATATTTAAATTTTATAAAAATATTCTTTAAAATGACCCAGACATGTAGTGATTGTCATGACAACTGCAACGTTTAATGTGGCATTTTGTTTGTACAAAATCAAGTAACATCTATCTAAGCAAGTATAATAACTAGTGAAGTATAATAGCTAAGTCTATAAAAGAAAGTAAATAAAAACACATGCATTTAATTTTATTTTTTATAACAAGCATAAAAATTAATAAGTATAAAATAAATGCATAGAACAAGTAAAAAAATCCAAAGAACAATTAAAGACGAAAAAATTATAACCAAAAAAAGACGTAAATATAAAAATAAATTTTTATAACAAATAAATACCAAGTTCTGTCATGAAACTCTAAATGGCACAGGGTGATGGGTCGTTAACGCATATCACAGCGTTAAACTACTTGGCACAAGCTGACTGCTTTACATTCAGATTGCTGGTTGGCATTCACTAGAGCGTTTCGCAGCGTGCTTTCAGAGTTCCTCTGAAATCCTCCACCTTCCACTCCCCCTGTAATCTGCTACGTGTTTTTTGATTATGCTAATTTTACAGTGGCAATATGTCTTAAAAACTCAGCACCGTATCTCGGTGGATCCTAGGGCAGTAGCAAGTTCCTGTACTTGACTTTGGCAGCAGCGCGTAGCAGATTCTATCGCTTCCGCCAAGCTAAATACATTAACATTGTCATATCCTTTATAGTGGTCGATTGATATTGTTTTTTTGACAGCCGATGCAGATATCTTGGAAAGCAGGGTGGCCGATATAAAGCCAACATAATTGTATTTATTTAGTTAACAGTTGTGACCCTCCGGACCACAAGAACACCGCTCTTAAGGGATAGGTCACGCCCTTGGATTCGCCCTTCTACGCACCACTATACTGCCCAATCAATATGTCCCTTTGATCGGCTTACCTTTCTCGCTTCCTGCTAATTCCTCTTCGGGTGAACTGAGAAGGTAAGTACTGATGGGGTACGTTTGGAGAAATACATGGTCAAAATTCGATCAAGTGTTAGTGGGGTAATCACGGACAAAGCGCAGCGGTGATTGCGTAAGGGGACACAAAAGAGGAGGTGAGAAGTAAGTTCATGGATAAAAATATGTTTGTAAAATGTACATAATGTGAGGTAAAAAAATGTTTGATGAGTAATATGAGGGCGAAGAAACTGCGTTGGAAAAAGTAAAGGAGATTTTTCTCAGGATGTTGTGCAAAACATCAAGTTCAAGAGGTCAAATAGGTGTATAGACTCGCCAAAGAGTGTCCTAGCCTAAAAAAAAATACGTAAAGGAAGCGTAAGATTAGCTTAGAGGAGGTAATCTCGATTTCGGAAAAGTGAACATTATGAACTGGTTGTGTGGTCCAGGGTCACATTTAAGAATGCCATGTCTAAAAGGTGACAACCCCTGCTTTAGATGGCAAGTATTTTTCACAAATGAATAAATATTTAATAAAAATATAATTAAAAAGTAAGTAAACACTGTAACCAACAGTGCACTTAGTATTCTGGGAAGTTTGTGTGCATTCTGAATCTTATTTTTTCAAATAAAGCTAAGGCAACACTCATTTTACATTTTAACATTTGACAGCACACGTGAAATCACATGATATGGCAAATGTAGAAAGCATCAGCTAATTTGAAATCACGATTTAGTGTTTTTAAGCATTCAAATCGCACGGAGTCATGCAGGACACGCATCCATCGCAGGAATATACATGCACCTCACAGATCACAACGGGATTCAACCGGTTTTTGCCATTTTTGGTGAAATGAATGCCCATTACCATTTTAAAGATTTGTTTAAATTATATAATGCTTTTTGCTATGAATGCTGCCCGGGCAACAGAGAGTATCTACTTAATTCTTGGTGTTGCCTTTTTTTACTATAGCTATACAGCAATCGTTATAATACTTTTTTGTATACATTTTAATCCCTTTGTTTAACAGTTCTATCTGATTATTAGAAATACTTCTATCCGTATTAGCAGGACGTGTTAACCGGCTTACTGCGAACAAGAGGGAGAATGTGAGCACTGTGTGCTCAGGGGCTGCCGTTATCAGCGCCGTCAAATTAAAAGTCCCGCCTCGACTTTCGGCCTAACAGAAAAACATATCGGCCAATGCCGATATTTGAAAAATGCCAAATATCGGCCGATATATCGGTCGACCACTAATCCATTACCATGCTAAATTCTTCAGAGAGTTGTCATGATAGAACTGCCCTAATTTTTGTTTTCATATATCGTTTAAACACCTTTGATGTTTTTATTGACTTATGTTTCTTCCTTCCTCTCTATTCTTGCACAGGAGACACAGAAGGCGAAACAGTTCTTGCCATTCCTGCAGAGAGCGGGCCGCTCGGAGGCTGTGGTGGAGTACGTGTTCAGTGGCTCCAGACTCAAGCTCTACATGCCCAAAGAAACATGTCTCATCACCTTCCTGCTCGCTGGTAAGTGTCAGTCGGCCTCGGCCTGTCAACTATGCCACCATCTGTGACCACATAACAACCACAATGTGGAAGCTGACCGCTGTTGCACCACCAGTCTAACACTCTCCATTTTGTTCAGTTCTCTAATATTTCAAGGAACAGTTCACCTAAAAAATTTAATTTGTTATACAACAAAGGAGAAGTTTAGCTGAATGTTCAAGCTGCTTTCATGCATACAATGAAAGTGGTTGGTGACCAGGGGCTGTGAAGCTCCAAAAAGCACCATAAAAGTGATTCAGAACACTCACTTTATTACTTTTAAAGCCATTGAATGACTGAAAAGCTGTTCACTGAAAATCTTGCCTAACAATCATAATCATCATTCACTTTCACAGTGAAAAAAGCTAAAATTCTGCTTTAATTAACTCACTTTGTGTTCCATGGATGAAAAAGCCATAGAGGTATTGAAAGACAAAATGGTGAGTAAATGATGACAGAATTTTAATTTTTGTCAGAACTATTCCTTTAATAATTCATACACGCTTATTAAACACTTATCGGTGAGATACTTTTTGTGGAAGGGGTTTCTTTCTCCTCAAGATGCTCTGCTAGTGGAGTTTTGAGACTGAATAGCTTCTGTCCTTCCACTCTGACCTGCGGAGGCTGGTGTTTTCTGGGAGGTCTGGAAAGCTGATCTTTGTGCAGGCGTTTTGTCTATGCTTCTAACCTCCCGAAGGCAAGATGGGGATCTGAAGGGCTCAATCTGATGGAAGGTTAAGTGTCACATTTGCTGGCTGTGAGGTCTTGCTACTCAGCATCTGTTCTTCCCCTTGAGTTTCCTCACCCTCTCTGTGTGGAACATATATGTGGACATGCTTGTGTGAAAGTATCTGAGCAGGTACAGATACCACTGCTTGTCTGCGTTGGCCTGCACCCCCTCCCATTCATGGAATGTTGTGGAGCATCGTTAAACCCTTTGCATACCCTTTAATAATCATTGCTCTGCATGTAGCCAATTGCCATTCTCGCTAGCACATTTGTGGGTGTGTTGCCAAATCTTTCACCCTTTGACATTTTTATATATATATTTGTGATTTAGGGTTTTCAGATACCAGTAACTGTTTACATATTTTTTTACATGTTCATTTTAGCATTCACACTACCATTCAAAAGTTTGCACTTTGTTTTTGTGAGTAGTCAAGGCTGCATTTACTTGATCAGAAATACAGTAAAACTGTAATATAAAACATTATTACAAATAAAAATGGCTATTTTTAAATAAAATGTAATTTTTTCATGTGATAGCAAATTTTCAGCAGCCATTACTCCATTTTTCAGTGTCACATGATCCTTTAGAAATCTTTCTAATATACTGGTTTCGTAACATTTATTCTCACTGTTGATACTTTTTTTCAGGATAATTGAGTAGAATATTCCAGAAACAGAATTTATTTGAATTCAAACTTTTTGTAACATTTTTTTGTAACATCTTTACTGCCACTTTTGTTCAATTTAATTTGTCTTTGCTGAATACGTTTATCAATTTTATTTAAAAAAATAAAACATTTTTACTGATACCAAGAATGGTATGGTACTAATAAAGTTTTAAAACCAAAATTGTACCTTAACAGGAATGCACTATGAATGAGCATTGAATAATTGCATTTTTATTAACTAACATTAACAAAGTTTATAAAATATCCTTTAAAAAAAGTGGAGTTGTATGAAGCTTGAGTAAGTTAGTTTACAGTAGATTAACTACCCAAAGACATTAGATTGACTAAATAAAAATATGGTAAAGTGGACACGCTTTATTTTAAGGTCCAATTCTTACCATTTGCCATTTTCTTGCATTTTGCCCATTTTCTTGAGTTTTGTACAACATGGGAACTGTATATGGCGTGCACAAGCATTCAAGCTTCATTAGGCTACATAAAGAGACTCGCTTTCTTGTGGTTGCTCAATTTCTTCCCGACGGACATCAGTGCCCTTCCAACCCCGACCTCAGCCTCTCTCCATATCACTCAGAACAAGCCACTGACTGATTTGTGTTATTTCTGAGGAGTTTATTTCTGTCCTCTCACCATCCGGTCTAATTATTCACCCTGAAAACAGAGAAGAGACGCCCATCTATTTCAGCATCCCTCCATCCTTCCATTTATTTGTCTCTCCTTTCCCCAACGGAGAACAAACACCCTCCACCCTCACCGTGCTTAATTTTGCATATCGTCATTGGAGATATTTCAATTAATTTGGTCATTTGTTCCTGAGTGTCTTTTTGTATTTTCCTTCCTCCATTTGTTCCTTTTGTAATTATTTTTTTTTTCTTCGGTTTCTTCCTATGAGAGATTTCGGACAGAAAGCCTTTCCTTATCACTCTACTTTTTCTTATTTTCTGAAATGGTTAATTTTTCAGATGCCTTTTTTCCTGTTTGCCTCATCTCTCTTTCTCGTTTATGTGTGATTTGATCATGTAGGCTGGGATGTTTCGTGAAGCAGTTTGTTTGAGGGTTAGGGTTGAAAATGAGCCCCATTTTTCACCGTCGTAGGTACTTTGGGATCTGGTCTCCTGGCACAGCTCTTTCTGATATTTCTAGTCTTGTTTGAGTATTTGTAGAAGCCATTTTTCTGTCAGAAAAAGGAAAGGACTGACAGCACCAGGGGCTGTGAAATGTGCTACAGCACATATGAAAGAGCTTTAGCAGTTCAAGAGGTTATTGACTTTACGACATACAGGGCAGTGCACCATAAACTCACCAGTGTAGATTGTGTTTGATTACTTGCAGGCCTTTCTCTGCACTCTATTTTTATGATTTTATTGTTGCATGTTGAGGTCTCATATCTGTGTGGATCCAATGTGTCAAGGTTTGGCTAGTCAACTGCTAGTAGATGCCATAAGTGAGCATTCCTTTAACTTTTTGCTCTTTTGACCTTGTGGACCTTTAGAAATTAAAATCTCGTAAGCTCTTTTGCGTTTTTCTTTTTTTTTGTTTTTGCTTTTTTTGTCTGCTGACTAATTCTGCTTAAAATGATTTAAAATAGAGCCTGTAATTAGGTCTATTTCCATGATAGTGTCATTTCCACACATCTCATATATCACCCATACCTTTGGTTTGCAGCTTGTTATGGCCTTGTGCGTAATTTCCATTTTATTGGCTAATATTCTCCTACGACTGGCTCAATTCTCACAATCCATTCTTTTGGCAGTAATTGGTGTTGTTGTTGGTGTTTGTATTATAATATCTTATATTATCTCATATCTGCTATCTATTCATATATTCTATCAATATATTATATAATACATATAAATACACATATATATATTACATATATAATATACCTATATATAATATATACACTATATATACATCAATATATATATATACACACATATATTCTATACACACACAAGATATATATATATATATATATATATATACAACACCAACATCATATAGATATCTATATATTATATATACACAAACCTTCCTATAACCCCTATATACTATAATCTTATATTACATGGGTACGGATAGTATCCCGACCCCCTTGAATTGTTCCAGACTCTTGTTATTCCTCGCGCCATAAGTAGCCTGGTGCTAAAGCATTTAAGTCGATTTTTTTTGGCCATAGCCATTTTACTCTGTACTACCTGCTTAACCCCCCCGGGGATATACACAGGCAAACACAGAAATTTCTGCTTTTGACATTTGCAGAGATTTAATGTAAAAAACAAAAAACCGGAAATATACATGGTCCTAAGTATCATAACCTTTGCTGTTACACTCCTTTAGTTTTGAACTCACCGCTGCTGTCCAATGTTCTTCTGATCTCCTAGAGAAGATGTTTCTACCCCTTCATTTGAGTCACACAGCTGTGTTTGAGCCAGATGACTGATTGGGACTTGAGTAAGGAAAGCCACACACCTGTCTCCCATTATTTGACAGACGGACCGCTTACCACATGTGGACCATCCAGTCATGCTGTGCGGGACACGAACAGTACCGGAAAAGACTACACACAATTTTACGTCAGTGATTAGAGACTCCGCGTCCCGAAGAACGCTTCGTCAGGACTAATACCTCCAGGCAGCCACTCGGGAATCACCGCTATAGTAACATCGCGGAAGACTCACAAAACGAGAGAGACGGAATTCCAGCGTACCACTGCTGTTAGCTGGCCAGGAGACAAAAGGTTCTGCTGCACTTAAGGGTCCTAAGAGCACATTGGCCTCCATAATCCTTAAATGGAAGAAGTTTGGACGACCAGAACCCTTCCTAGAGCTGTCCGTCCGGCCAAACTGAGCTATTGGGGGAGAAGAGTCTTGGTGAGAGAGGTAAAGAAGAACCAAAGATCACTGTGGCTGAGCTCCAAAGATGCAGTCGGGAGATGGTGCGGAGTTGTAGAAAGTCCACCATCATGGCAGGCCTCTCACCCAGTCGGCGTACGGCTTTATGGCAGCCAGTGGCCTCTTAGCGGAAGCCTCTTCGCTCTGTTAACCACCGACACGTGAAAGTCTCCGCATGAGTTGCTAAAAAACACCTGAAGGACGTCCTATGGGGCTAAATAAATTCTCCTGGTCTGATTGTATACAAATATAGAGCTTTTTGGCCTTAATAATCTAAGTGGTAATGTTTTGGAGAAACCAGCATCACTGCTTCATCACCTGTCCAATACGTCCCCCACGAGTGCGCTGTGTTGCCAGCATCATGCGGTGGGGTGTTTTTACAGCTGCAGGACAGACTTACTTCATGCATCGAGGAAAATAATTAATCCCAAGTACAGGGATATCTAGTACCAAGTACTTTCTCCAGAGTGCTCAGGACCTCAGGCGGGGCCGAAGGTTTACCTTCCAACAAGACAAATGACCCTAAGCACACACCTAAAATAACGAAGGAGTGGCTTCACAACAACTCTGTGACTGTGCTTGAATGGCCCAGCCAGAGCCCTGACTTAAACCCAATTTGAGCATCTCTGGAGAGACCTAAAATGGCTGTCCACCAACATTTACCATACAACCTGACAGAACTGGAAAGGATCTACAAGGAGGAATGGCAGAGGATCCCCAAAACCAGGTGTGAAAAACTTGTTGCATCTTTCCCAAAAGCTCATGGCGTCCGTATTAGAGTCAAAAGGGTCTTCTACGAAGACCTTTGAGCAAGCGGGTCCGATCTGACCATGTGATATTTCAGTTTTTCTTTTTTTAGTAAATCTGCAAAAATGTCAACAATTTCTGTGTTTTTCTGTCAATATGGTGTGTTGTGTGTACATTAATGAGGAAATTTTTTTAACTTAAATTATTTTAGCAAATGGGTGCAATATAACAAAGAGTGGAAAATTTATGGGGGTCTGAATACTTTCCGTACCCACTGTGTCATATATCTATATACACACCCACACATCACACACACACTCCACATCACGACACATATATATATTAGTTAATATAAGTAAGGGCTGTCATCGATTTCCAATTTTTTATCTACTCCTAATCACATCCTTTTTCTGTGATTAATCGCACACTTCATGAAATTAAGCTTAGACCATTTATCTTGTTTCAAATGTTATTTACAATTTTTTTTTTTTCATTATTTGCTATATCCAGCAAAGTTAACCAAAAGATTGAAGGGTGATTCTCAAAATCTATATTTTCTGCAAGGTTTTTTCAAGATAAATTTAGATGTCTTTACAAAAAAGGACACTTAGAAACTCCAAAAGGACACCAAAGAACCAGCTGATTAAGAAGTCCCATACCTAAACACGTATGAAATCAAACAAAAATCAGAAGTTTATGGATGTGTACTAGGGCAACGACTTTTGGAAAATACTCTGGCGATGTTTTTTATTTTATTTTATTTTTTTTGTTGTTGTGTTTTACTTTTACAATATTGCGATGAGCGAGTTTATATGCAATTTTGGTTTTTTGAAAGCTCTTTATGTTCTGTATTATTCAAAGACAAGCTATAAATCATTGTATTGTATGACCAACACAATATTAGATAGATTAAACATAATTGTTCTTTTCTGTAGGCCAGGCCTATGTGTTACGATGAAATTAGGTGATGCGTGAATTGATATGAATGAGATTTTTATTTAACAACTACAGTCACAGTACACTGACTGATTTGTTGAACTTCCAACCTAATAATTATGTTTAAATAACCCTGGTGTAAACATTAATATGAAAGTAACAAATCACACAAACTAAAGTATATTGCAGAAATATAAAAACAAATCTGTTGCTTTACCACACTCCTTCAGGTAATTCAAAGTCACTGTAATAAACATATGTAAACATGTGGACTGCAATTTTTAAACACTTTCTGTTAACTTTAGACCAGTGGTTCTTAAACTTTTTTGGTCGCGCCCCCCTTTTAAACCTATAAAAAAAATCTGCCCCCTTTCCTGAATCCCCATCCCACCTCAGACTAGCAAATAATTTCACTAAATATTATGAAAAAATCATGCTTATTTAATTTTAAGAAACCTACAGGGAAAAAAACACCTGCATCACTTGAAACATTGAAAAATAGCATGGAGAGAATAACTTATTATTATTATTATTCTCTCTCTGTTATTTATTTATTTTTTGTGGGTTTCATGCTGTCCGCTAAGGCATAGGACACACAGGCTTTCCTCCTCACCAATGACATTATACACCAGTGTCTAACAACGATCGAGCGGGACAAAAAAAAAACAAAGAAAAAAACAAAACCAGAATACAGCCGAAGCCAGTTTATAATCTAGTGACGCTGTCTACACACTGATGTGGCGCGACATTAAACTGATGCCTTGTTCTATTTATGACGTATTGACACAAATGTCAAATGATTTTCAACGGTCGCTTTGTCGCGTTCAGTGTAGAGCTGTTGCGGCGCGACAACTGTAGCGTCTGGTATAGGCACTGTGAGTGAAGCCGAGAGCAAGATATGGCTCGTCATATTTTATGCATTTAGATTTTGAAGGACCAGCACCTGCCTGGGTCTGTGCGACTTCATCTATGGCTTTTCTCTTCCCTTTCACAAAAAGAGCCATCTCCCATTCTAAGTTACGTCCTCCTTTGGCTGTTCACCGTTTTATTTATTTTCTTTTTCTGCTGATAGCCCGCGCTCGACTTGAAGCAGCGCTGCTTAGACCGATGGGTATGTGTCATCAAATGTACTGCGAGAGCGGATGTCTCCTTATGCTTTCTCTCGCTCGCCTTACTTTGATGTCATATACCGATCTGATCTTCAAGTCGAACACGCCTCTTTACTCTTGCGTGTCACGTGACTATGTAATCGCAGCCTCTGCGATTGAAAAATCGCCTTATTTCATATCGCGATATTATTGCAAATGCAATTAATCGTTCAGCCCTAATGTGTACAGTGCAACAGCAAAGAGCTTTTTTTTTTTACTTTTTAGAGAAGCCAAGTTGCGATACCGAGCAGGACTACATGGAGATGCCAAAAAAAAAACTAAACTAATCGCCTGCTGACTGCATCTACTACAGTACACGGATCCATTCATTATAACTAAACACAGCAACATAAACGACAATCAAACATTATCGGGATGTTGGTGGAAACAACATGAATGTACGAAATGTGAATGTGCTAATACAATGTGCGATCAGTTGCGTGCTAGAGCACTCATACACCATGTTATAATGGACTCACATCGTGCTTCTGTACTGTACCACTCCTCTTCGCACCGGCAATCGTCTTTAACCTTGATTTCAGTCCGTCATCTATCCAAACTTACTATCGCAGACTGCTTATCCAGTCGATAAACGGAGTTTGCCGTCTCATCGTGGCCATCAGCGGTTGGCATGAAGTGTGACATATCCGTTTCACGCTCTGTACCTGTCACACACGCCTTGACATGTGTGGCTCGCGCTCTTGTCAGAGACAATCACAGAAATGAACACACTTTGTTTTTAAAGAATCACCGGGAATGAATAATTCAACGTAAAACGCAAGCGCGAGTCTCGGCATCTCTGATGTTCAGCCTGGTTCCTTTATATTAAGTGCTGTTTTTTGGACGATGGTTTAGATCCTATGCATTCACTTCCTGGATCATTGTGAATGGCACACAAACGTGGAGCGCACCCCCGTCGATACGAATCGCAGCGGTGAAAGCTTCTCTGATTTTAGCGTCTTAAAATGATATAAACCAAGCAGAGAAGAAATTGGTTAAAGGTTTCAGAATATGCAATTGTGCTTAAGTAATTTTTCGTTATATAGATATATATGATATATGTATATATCTATATATACTATATACACACACTTTAATTCCTATACGTACAGTGCGTGTCGCGTTATCATAACCACCACAACAACACACCTATATCATTAATATATATATATATATATGTATATATAGTATATATATAAGCTGACAAATATTACTAAATGCATCAACTTTGTTTTTGCCCCCTTTTTCATAGAGCTGAACTCGAAGATCTAAGCTTTTCTATGTACAGCAACAGGCCTATTTCTCTCAAATATTGTTCATAAGTCTGTCTAAATCTGTGTTAGTGAGCAGTTCTCTTTTGCCGAGATAATCCATCCACCTTATTGGTGTGGCATATCAAGATGCTGATTAAGCAGCATGATTATTGCACAGGTGTGCCTTAGGCTGCCACAATAAAAGGCCACTTTAAAATTTGCAGTTTTACTGTATTGGGGGGTCCTGGGAGGTCCGTATCAGTCAGTATCTGGTGTGACCACCGTTTGCCTCACGCAGTGCAGCACATCTTCTTCGCATAGAGTTGATCAGGTTGTTTATTGTGGCCTGTGGAATGTTGGTCCATTACTCTTCAATGGCTGTGCGAAGTTGCTAGACATTGGCAGGAACTGGAACACTCTGTCGTATACACCGATCCAGAGCATCCCAAACAGCCATGGTGACTGTCCTTGAGTCAATCGGACCCATACGGCAGAACGGGATGTTTTCATCTTCCAGGAATTGTGTACAGATCCTTGCAACCTGGGGCCGTGCATTATCATGCTGCAACATTAGGTGATGGTCGTGGATGAATGGCACAAAAATGGACCTCAGGATCTCATCACGGTATCTCTCTGCATTCAAAATGCCATCAATAAAAAAACACCTGTGTTCGTTGTCCATAACATACGCCTTGCCCATACCTAACCCCAGCCCCCACCGCCACCATGGGCCACTAGATCCACAACTTTGACATCAGCAAACCGCTCACCCACTGTGCCATACACGCTGTCTGCCATCTGCCGTGTACAGTGAAAACCGGGATTTATCCGTGAAGAGAACCCCTCTCCAAAGTGCCAGACGCCATCGCATGTGAGCATTTGCCCACTCAAGTCGGTAACGACGAACAACTGCAGTCAGGTCGAGACCCCGATGAGGACGACGAGTATGCATATGAGCTTCCCTGAGATGGTTTCTGACAGTTTGTGCAGAATTTCTTTGGTTATGCAAACCGATTGTTGCGCAGCTGTCCGGGTGGCTGGTCTCAGAAAATCTTGGAGGTGAAGATGCTGGATGTAGAGATCCTGGGCTGGTGTGGTTACACATGGACTGCGGTTGTGAGGCCGGTTGGATGTACTCCCAAATTCTCTGAAACGCCTTTGGAGACGGCTTGTGGTAGAGAAATGAACATTCAATTCACATGCAACAGTTCTGGTGGACATTCCTGCAGTCAGCACACTCCCTCAACACTTGCTACATCTGTGGCATTGTGCTTTGTGATAAAACTGCACATTTTAGAGTGCCCTTTTATTGTGGCTAGCCTAAGGCACAACTGTGCAATAATCATGCTGTCTAATAAGCATATTGATATGCCACACCTGTGAGATGGATTTATTATCTCGGCAAAGCAGAAGTGCTCACTAACACAGATTTAGACAGATTTGTTAACAATATTTGAGGGGGCAAAAAACAAACAAGGGGACAAAAACGAAAGTGTTTTGTGTTTATAATTGTGTATCAGTGTATATATACAGGTGAATCTCAATCAATTAGAATGTCGTGGAAAAGTTCATATATTTCAGTAATTCAACTCAAATTGTTAAACTCGTGATTAAATAAATTCATGCACGCAGACTGAAGTAGTTTAAGTCTTTGGTTTCTTTTAATTGTGATGATTTTGGCTCACATTTAACAAAAACCCACTAATTCACTATCTCAACTAATTAGAATGCTTCATAAGACCAATAAAAAACTTTTTAGTGAGTTGTTGGCCTTCTGGAAATTATGTTCATTTACTCTACATGTACTCAATACTTGGTAGGGGCTCCTTTTGCTTTAATTACTGCCTCAATTCGGCGTGGCATGGAGGTGATCATTTTGTGGCACTGTTGAGGTGGTATGGAAGCCAAGGTTTCTTTGACAGTGTCCTTCAGCTCATCTACATTTTTGTCGCTTTTGTTTCTTTCTCCCTAATTTCCTCTTGACATACCCCATATGATTCTCTATCTGTTCAGTTTGAGGTTTTGCGGGCCCTCAGCACCCCCCACGTCCAATTATCACCACCTAATTAGGGTGACAAAAAGGCTTTGGGGGGGCGTGGATGGAGCAAGTAGGCCAAAAAAAAATCCTGCTGGACATACCTGCATCATTAAAGCTGGTCCGACGAACTACAAGCCTGCAGTGCTCAAATTTTCGTGGAACGGTGCGTGACGTTAGAAAATTTTCAACAACACAATTGGATCCAACCAAAGATGACATTGCACCCCGAATCATCACAGATTGTGGAAACTTAACATTGGACTTCAAGCAACTTGGGATATGAGCTTCTCTACCCTTCTTCCAAACTCTAGGACCTTGGTTTCCAAATGAAATCAAAACGTGTTCTCATCTGAAAGAGGACTTTGGACCACTGGGCAACAAACAGTCCAGTTCTTCTTCTCCTTAGCCAGGTAAGACACCTCTGACGTTGTCTGTGGTTCAGGAGTGGCTTAACAAGAGGAATACGACAACTGTAGCCAAATTCCTTGACACATCTGTGTGTGGTGGCTCTTGATTCCTTGACCCCAGCCTCAGTCCATTCCGTGTGAAGTTCACTCAAATTCTTGAATAAATTTTTCTTGACAATCCTCATAAGGCTACGGTTCTCTCACTTTGTTGTGCATCTTTTTCTTCCACGCACTTTTTCCTTCCTCAACTTTTTCTTACAATGCTTGGATACGCACTCTGAACAGCCCTTCTTTGGCATGAATGTTTGGGCGAGAAGCGAGAGCGCCAATGTTCGGCCATCACAAGCACGGTCAGCTGGCCAATCAGAGCGACTGGCCTTGTCGGAAGGAGGGACTTTTGTAGAAACAAAGGCCTTTGAAGAGTCGTGGCATAGAGTACCGACAATAATATACATAATTTGAAAAATAATGTGTTTTTTGAACATTTAAGCATGTCAACATGTTCTGTTACACTAAATACACAAAATAATTATCTTTAAAACAGCATCATATGACCCTTAAAATGCATTTGAGACGTCGTGTTTTCATATCCCTTCGCTGTCAGGAGTGGGCGAGGCTTCCGCGGTGTAGCGCGCGCTGCTGCCATTCTGCTACTTAACGAACAGGAGCGCATCGCATAGGAGTGCATAATTCTGTTAAAAATATACTTTCGTTGAAGTATTTGTTGTTGACCATAACTGTGGTTTTTGTAGAATTTAAACCTACTTTAGTGTATTTTTAATGATACTAATGTAAAGGGACGATTGGGGTAATGGGATAATCAAATTAAGCTCGTTTCGTATACTACTTTACTAAGCTCAAATGAGTTACTGTTTGTTTCTTAATAGCAGTTAAAATAGTCATTTTCCTTATTTAAGTTTAATTTTTAGTTTCAGAATGATTTTTAACTTTAATTGGTATTTTTAATGCTTTAAAGAGCATTTTAGCTGTACTGTTCTGCTTCTGAACTATAAAGTACAGCTGTCCATAAAACAAGCAGAAGAAAGGCTGCATGGCTATAAACTTAAAAAACAAAAAAATAAAAAAAAAAATAAAAAAGTATCCAACATCATAGTATGTGAGACAGTGCTTATCATTGCTCTATGTCACGCAGAGGACTTAGCTTAGTCCCTGACAGTGCCTGCGTTAGACCGGTTTAGTTTCCCGCATAATGCCAAGTGACTAAGCTTGATCTATGCCCATGTTACTTTGCTTTATGGAAACCAAATCATTTTGACAGTTTGATTCAGACAACGAAATAAGCCTTTATGAAAACAGGCCTCCGAGGCATTAAACATGATCATCTTTTCTCCATGCATCGTTTGCATCGAATTGCTTTTGCTCGAAATCAGATCGCACTGCGTCGTAACAGGGGTGAATCGATTCGCACGGTAGCTGCTTCATAATGTTCTTTAATGGATGTATCGTTTGGCTTATGCACAAGAATTGCTATCATCACGGCCCTCGCGTCATTGACGATGCGCACCTTCCCCTATCATATATATATACTATACTATCTCTCATTATAAACCCCGCTCCACCTCTATTACTCTTTTATGCTACCCACACATATGTGTACACAGTTAAAATTTCTATTTGGGCTATATGTTTTCTTCCTCCTCACAATTTCCTTCTTTTCTAGATTATCGATCCCTAAATCCCTCGAAATAAATAATAATTATCTCTCTGACCCTGACCCAACCCTAAGCTTAGGAACCATATATAAATCATCAGCCATTTCCTTACCTGCTCCTATACCCATATCACTGTTTTAAAGTATTTTAGTTTAAAATGACTTCCCCCGTTATGTGATTTCCCCCACCTAGAGGACAAACCTATAAGCTTCACACAAAGATGGATGAATTTTATTTTTAGTTTATAGTAATTCATAATTACCTTTGTTTAAAAACCGTGGAAGACAATAAAATATCCTCATTTAGATGTGTAATTTTACATGTAATTATATTAGACATGTAATTATAAGCCTGCACAAAGAAATACCTTTCCCATCAACATCTTTTCATTAGGTGGGTTTGTGTCTGTGTGTGTCTCTTGTGATCTTTTACACCTCTACCCGTCTCGATAGTGTTCTCCACATCCATTCCCTCCTGTTGTGCTTCCTCTGTGACATGCATTCTCCTCCTCAAATTTCCCAGCCACACGAATTTGCTTCTCTGTCCCAAACTCAACCAGGACCCTCTCCTTTCCAGTGGAGTGAACGGTCTATATCCCCAAAAATTTCTTATCTGTTGCCTCTATCTGCCCATGATGAATAAAGTGGTACGACTCTTGAGAGTACAAGGCGTCCGCTTCTCTGTCACTCAATCTTTCCCTCCCTATTCGACTCGCACTACTGTTTCCCCCTACTTACTGGTTGCTATGGTGAAAGCTTCTCCACCCACAGGCACGCCAGCACCAGTTGACACCCTTCACTATCCCCCCTTTTGCGTCTTAAATGGTGTCCGACAATAAATGGGTGGGAGCCAGCACGCGGGGAGAGAGGGAGGGGAGGAAAGAGAGGCCAGGGGTGGTGCACAATACAAGGCACCCCTACAGCGTGTGCGTGTGTTAAGGGATCGCAAGAGGGTGGAAAAGGCGGGAACAAGAGGGACGGGGGGTGAGAGGGGTCGGGGAACACGGTGAAAATGTCGGAGGAGAAAAGGTGTGCCCCGGCTGGTCAGAAACACTAAAACATACCGCTGGGAATGGGTAACAAAAGAAGAGGGGGAGGGATGGGAGTGGGGCGGTGAGTAACGGTGTGGATGTGGGCGTGTGACAGGGGAAGGGGAAGGGAAAAAAAATATGCGGGTCAAAACACCAAAGAGACTCGTGTCCGGTGGTGCCCTCCGGCGAAGGATAAAAAGCGGGCGGGATAAAGACGGTGTGAAAAAAGAGGCCGGAACGTTGTATTGTAGAAGCGTGTGTGGCTCGGTGAGGTGTAAAAGAGGACCTGTCAGAGAACTAGTCGACTGGCACACGGAAAGCGAGAAATGGCGAGGGGGGTGTGGACGAGGGTGGGGCTCGTAAAAAAAAGGGGAAAAAGGGGTTGGGAAATGAAAAAGTAACGTGTAAGGAAGGAGGGGGGAAAAAGAGAGGAAGAGGGGGGGGGCAACCCATTAAGGGTAAGAGGTGGGTAGGGGTTGCAGAAAAGGGGTGGAGAGAAAAAGAAAATGTTTGGTTTATTAATACTTGAAGGGGGGGTCATAAAGCTCGGGCTAAATAGAGCCCTCCTATTCAGGGGGTTTGCCCAATTATCCTTCTCGAGGAAGAATTTAAAACTCTTCGGGCATGGAGTGGGGGCATGTGGGACTGAAGAGGTTTGTTTGAATTTTTAAAAACTCAATTGGATATTGTTGACATTTATATCTTTTCCCTTCATTTTAGTTTTTGTTTTACTCTTGTATGTTTCTAGTTTCAATTAAATTATTTTAATGTAATGGTTAAAAATTAAACATTTAAAATGCTTGACAACAATAAATTTAATTTGTACTAACAATAATAAAACTGGTGGATGGAAGATGGAAGTCAGTAACTGTCAAGTTCACACATTGTATTATTACACTACTATTAGAAAGTTTGCACTCAGTAAGATGTGTATTTGAAATTAATATTTTTAATCAGCAAGGTTGCATTAAATTGATAAAGTGACCGTAAAAACATTTGTAATGTTATGAAAGATTTCTGTTTAGAAGAAATGTTTTTTCGTGTTCATTTTGAACTGTTTATCAAAGAGTCCTGAAATTATAAAATGTATTACTGTTTACCCCAAGATGTTAAAAACGCAGCTGTTTTTAATACGATTTTTGAGCACCAGATCAGCATATTACAATGATTTCTGAAGGATCATGTGAGGTAACACTTTATTTTGATAGTCCACTTTAGACATTTTACTAACAGTAAGTAACTTTGCAACTACATGTCAACTAGCAGTCATTAGAGTAGTAGACTGTCTGCTTAATATCTTCTAACACTTTATTTTGATGGGTCCACAACATACAACATACTGACTATAAGAAACTTTGCAAGTATATGCCAACTTATTCTACTAACCCTATACCTAACCTTACAGTCTACTCTGACAGTTAGTAGACATGTAGTTGCAAATTAATGAGAATTTGTTGGCATGTAGTTGCAAAGTTACTTGTAGTTAGTCAAATGTCTAAAGTGGACTATCAAAATAAAGTGTACTCATGCGACACTAAGACTGGATTAATGATGCGAAATCTTTTTGCTATTAGCTAAACGTACTATATACAATTTGCACTGTATTTTGATTAAATAAATGCGCTAGCTGAGCATAGATATTTAAACATGGGGGGGGGGGGAACCTTACCAAACCCCAAACTTTTGAAAGTGTGATATTTGTATTTTGCATTTTAATAAGTGGCAGAGAAATTCATAAATGTGACTTTAGTGTCCAGATACTTTTTGGGACTACTGTGCAATGTGACAACTGCGTGTTGTCTGTGTGTGTGTGGTGTGTGTGTGTGTGTGTGTGTGCGCACTGGCAGCTCTCATCTCTGTGTCCTGTGTGTGCTTTCCTCCTCTCTCCTTGCCCATCCTGAGCACCGATCAAAGGAAAGTCCTGTTTTTGATTTTAGCACAGAGTGCCCCCCCCCCCCCCCCCAACAGTGTCCTTCCTCCTGCTCACTATAAAGATCAAAGACGCGTGCAAGGGAAGACGGTCATCTTCACTTGCCAAAAAGAGGGAGGAGTGGTTTGAAGCAGACATCAAAGTGTTGCGTTTCAACATAGGTGTATGTGAGACGGGGCATCGGCAGGGGGGATCTTCCTGGTATCTGGTCCTGATGTAACTTTGATGAGCTGCTCAAAGCTCAGGTGCTCCGGAGCAGGCCAGCTCGCGGTCGTGTGTGCGTGTACTTGTAAGTTGGATTCATGGTGGAGTTTTGTGCTTTGATGATTTTGAGAAATTGGTCTCATGTCAAACCCTGCATGTGCGAGCTATGCTGCTCTGTCAGGGTATTCAAGTTCTAGTTCAGCACACAACTCTTTTCCATTCCATTTCTCTCTTCTTATTGTCATCAAATGCATCAGCACTGCATTGTGGGTGTCCTCTGTCTTCGGTGCCCAAGCTCCTACTTTTAAGGTCTGGCCATGGATGGCCTCAGTCCTGCATCTTTTCATAGATGGAGAGAGTTCAGTGCTCCGCTAATTCCTCAAGCAGAAGTGGAACATGTATGGAGAAGAAAGGTGCTTTTTGTCAAGGAGCTTTTAGAGAAGAGAGAGGATACCCCTTTAAGTGGTTTGATGAATTCTGTTTTTTCTTTTTCTTTTTTTCTCCATGTATTGACACGTTTCCTGTTCAGGCAGTTGGGGCGGGAAATATCGAAGGGCTTTTTTCCTTTTTTAAATGACCAGTAACCTTTGGTTCAGCTTATTTTGAGACATTTTTCATCCCAAAGCTAAGGTCTAGTGGTCAGTGCACATGCATTACAAAATTAGGCCTTGGTGTTCATTTAGGCGCTGAGATTTTTGATTGCATTTGCAATCTCTTCTTTCCACTTTTTCATTGTTTTTCTATTTTAAAAAAATTGTTAAGACCTAAAAAGTTCTCAAACCATTAGTGTTTATTATAGTTTCTCAATAACAAAATTTTGCATTGATACCTTGGTATAGATACTAAAATAGTGCCTCAGGCAACCATAAACAGCCTTTTACTTGTATTCCAGGGAGAAAAAAAGGTAATTTAAAAATTACATTTAAAAAGTAATTTAGTGTTGTTCATGTCTGCAGGCATTCATTTGGTCATCCTCTAACTGCAGCTTGTTACATTATTAATTTGCATTAATATTTACCCTACCTTTTCAAAGTAGGGGGTCAGTAAGATTTATTTTTGAAATAAATTAAAACTTTTATTCAACAAATTAGTCCCATAAGTACAAAACATTTTTAATTTTTACTTTGTTCATCAATATCTCTAAAACAATGTAGGTTTCCACAAAAAATATTGAGCAACAACATATATCATTTCAACTTTTTATGTTACTTGAGCCCCAATTCAGCATATTAAAAATTCTTCTTGAGCTCGTGACACTGAGACTGGAGTATGGTGTCTGACATTCAGCTTGCCATAAACTGGAAACTACAATTAAAGTGTATTAAAATAGAAAGCAGTTATTTTAAATTGTAATAATATTTCACAATATTTGTGTGAATGCAAACCTGAGGAGAATTATTTACAGACTTCAAACTTTGCAAAGTATTGTAATGTATTATATTTTATAATATATTGTTATAATTTTTCTTTAATATATCGTAAATCCCCCCCCCCCCCCCCCCCCCCCCACAATTTTAGGGATGTAGTATCTGGTCATGCAGATTGTGCTTTATCGTATTACTACAACAACCATATGTTAGAATGGCATCACTAAGCAACAGGTTTAATATAGGGAAGTGGTCCCTATACTACAGTGTTACTTTTTTTAATGATGTTGTGTATACCCCCACAACTCAAGCTGCTTTAAGTATTTCATGATCAAATGGGAGACTGCACAATGCTTCCCCTCTCATGTGGGTAAGCATAGTGATAAATTGGTTGGTTTCCCGAACTCTAACTGTGCTTGGTTATATAAGTCCAGAGAAATTTCCATTTGAAGAGACCGTCTCTCTCTCTCTCTCTCTCTCTCTCTCTCTCTCTCTCTCTCTCTCTCTCTCTCTCTCCCTCTCTCCTCTCCCCTCTCCTCTCTCTCCCTCCTCTCCCTCAATCCCCTCTCTTTCTCCCTCTCTCTCTCTCTCTCTCCTCCTCTCCTCCCCACTCTCTCCTCTCTCTCCCTCTCTCGTCTCTCTCAAAATGATATCAGTTCTCAGATGTAAACAATTTTCACTCAAAGCTCTAGTGCTGTCACATTGTGTTGGCAGCAATGATGGCGAATACATTGACGTTAATGTCATGATGAAGAGGGACCCTGTCATAAAGGAGCCGCAGTGACGCAGGGCATCACTCTGTACATCACATTACAGAGCATATAGCTACCCTGAGAGCGTGTCATCTGTTTTCAGGCGAGAGAGTGTCTTGTCTGAGTGCAGCACTTTGTTGGTGATTCTCTTGAGGAAAAGTAGTACAATATTTTTTGTATTACTAACATGCACTGTTCTCTCTCTGCTAGTGCAGTTGAAGGCTTCTGAGTACTTTTACAGAGCGCCATATTTTCTGGGTTTCTTTTGTTTTAGTGCCAAAGCTCCTGCTTATCGACACCCGCCTTGGCTGGCTTCAGTCATGCATCTATATTTTCATAGATGGAGAAAGAGATAGGAGCTCCACCATTTCCTCATATATTGAGAAGATAATGTTGGCAGTGGTTTGTGCTGGTTCATGGCTGCTGCTGCATGGCACCAGTCTGAGCTCTCTCCCTGATCTTTTTTTGAAGAACTTTTGGCTTTTGTCGGAAATTCTATATATTTCTTAGTGCTTCAAAACTTTTTTGAAGGAGGGGGAAAGTACTGAGTTTACTTTTTAAGGCCTTCATAATTAAGTATTTCAGGGATTTTTTTTAAACCTGAATATCTTATAAAAAAGAATTATAATAAAGTAAAATAAAATGGAAAGTAAAATAAAAAAAAATCTAAAATAAAATAAACTTCTTAATTAAATTAACACATACATTTACTAGGGTATTGGTTAATTACTGGCCAAAGGTCAGTCCCCAAAGAAAGCCATCCCTCCTCAAGTATATTCAAAACCCATCAACCAATAGCACAATATTTATGGACATGGCTTCAAAAATGTGCATTTCAAATATACAAAAGCTACATAAGCCATAGCAGCAGTGAATGAAAATTTGAGCCATTCTCAGTGTGAATCCTTTCAGTGCAAAAAATCCCTGCAGTCAAAAGCCCCTCTGCAGACACGCGCAGACAGCTGCCTACTACTGTCAGGCCTTTATTACGACTTCACTTGAAGTTATTAGACAGTGTTCCTGTCTTCAGCCGTCCTCTTTTAAATCTCTTCTTGTCTTCTCTTCATTTTCCTTCTCTCCCTCCACGGGAGCAGCCAGCAGCGTCTTCTGTAACAGAATGTTCCGGATGTTCCACTCGCTGTGCGTGTGTGATGGATACAGGGAACAAGTTATGATGTAATTTGATGTTTTACTGTATATTAGATCAGGAGAGATTGTCAGAAAATATCACGCTGACAAAACACTCATAACCTAGGTGTGTATATTTGAAAGGTAGCCTGAAAAGAAAAGGTTTCATCTCAAAAAATCCTTGTCTCTTTCTGCATAAAAGATGGACCTGTCAGAATCGGGTTTTGGATGCAGAAACGCTACAGCCATGTGTCATTTAGAGCAGTTGTTTTAGGGATATACCGGTGAGATTCTGTATGTGATATTGGTGATAGGCTGGTTTTAACCCTGTGCCTTTCAGACATTCTTATTAAACCTCTCCATCTTTTGGCACGGGCAGGAGAGTGACACGATTTGTGCTGTAGTAAATCAAGCTCAAAAGGGAAATATTTACGACTAATCATAACTGGTTATGATTAGTCGTAAGGATAAATATTTAAATTATATCTTCGAATTAACTGTAGCAGAATCAATATTACAATTATTTGATCTGTCCGTCCACCGAGCAGACAATATAATCATTTATCAATTCAAGGAAGTATTATTTTCCTGGCCAAGGAAGAATAACTTTCCTTTTTTGTGCAGTGCTAGCAGTAATTTAGCAAAATTTAGCAAGGGTTCACACATTCATTGAATTGTGAGCAGCAAACAGAGACAATCAGTTGTGAATATAAGGGATTTAATAAATGAAACTATATCTAACATATAACTAAGCAAAACACACACATATACAGTGGGTACGGAAAGTATTCAGACCCCCTTAAATTTTTCACTCTTTGTTATATTGCAGCCATTTGCTAAAATCATTTAAGTTCATTTTTTTTCCGCATTAATGTACACACAGCACCCCATATTGACAGAAAAACACAGCATTGTTTACATTTTTGCAGATTTATTAAAAAATTTAAACTGAAATATCACATGGTCCTAAGATTTTATTCAGACCCTTTGCTCAGTATTTATTAGAAGCACCCTTTTGATCTAATACAGCTATGAGTCTTTTTGGGAAAGATGCAACAAGTTTTTCACACCTGGATTTGGGGATCCTCTGCCATTCCTCCTTGCAGATCCTCTCCAGTTCTGTCAGGTTGGATGGTAAACGTTGGTGGACAGCCATTTTTAGTTCTCTCCAGAGATGCTCAATTGGGTTTACGTCAGGGCTCTGGCTGGGCCATTCAAGAACAGTCACAGAGTTGTTGTGAAGCCACCCCTTTGTTATTTTAGCTGTGTGCTTAGGGTTATTGTCTTTTTGGAAGGTAAACCTTCGGCCCAGTCTGGGGTCCTGAGAACTCTGGAGAAGGTTTCGTCCAGGATATCCCTGTACTTGGCCGCATCATCATCTTTCCCTCGATTGCAACCAGTCGTCCTGTCCCGGCAGCTGAAAAACACCCCCACAGCATGATGCTGCCACCCCATGCTTCACTGTTGGGGACTGTATTGGACGGTGATGACATGCCTGGTTTTCTCCACACATACTGCTTATAATTAAGGCCAAAAAGTTCTATCTTGGCCTCATTCGACCAGAGAATCTTATTTCTCACCATCTTGGAGTCCTCCATGCGGGCTTTCATGTGTCTTGCTCTGAGGAGAGGCTTCCGTTGGGCCACTTTGCCATAAAGCCCCGACTGGTGGAGGTCTGCAGTGATGGTTGACTTTCTACAACTTTCTCCAATCTTCCGACTGCATCTCTGGAGCTCAGCCATTGTGATCTTTGGGTTCTTCTTTACCTCTCTCACCAAGGCTCTTCTCCCCCCGATAGCTCAGTTTGGCCGGACGGCCTGCTCTAGGAAGGGTTCTGGTCGTCCCACACGTCTTCCATTTAAGGATTATGGAGCCACTGTGTTAGGAACCTTAAGTGCAGCAGGAATTTTTTTTGTACCTTGCCAAGATCTGTGCCTTGCCACAATTCTGTCTGACTCTTCAGGCAGTTCCTTTGACCTCATTATTCTCATTCGCTCTGACATGCACTGTGAGCTGTAAAGTCTTATATAGACAGTTGTGTGGCTTTCCTAATCAAGTCCAATCAGTATAATCAAACACAGTTGGACTCAGATGAAGGTGTAGAACCATCTCAAGGTGATCAGAAGAAATGGACAGCACCTGAATTAAAAATATGAGTGTCACAGCAAAGGGTCTGAATACTTACGACCATGTGATATTTCAGTTATTCTTTTATAATAAATCTGCAAAAATGTCAACAAATTCTGTGTTTTTCTGTCAATATGGTTTGCTGTGTGTACATTAATGAGGAAAAAACTTAACTTAAATTATTTTAGCAAATGGCTGCAATATTGTTAAGAGTGAAATTTTTAAGGGGGTCTGAATACTTTCCGGACCCACTGTATATATACAGTGGTAACGGAAAGTGTTCAGACCCCCTTAATTTTTTCACTCTGTTATATTGCTTATTGATTTGTTATAAGTTAATTTTTTTTCCTCAATGTACAAACAGCACCCCATATTGACAGAAAAACACAGAATTGTTGACATTTTTGCAGATTTATTAAAAAAAGAAAAACTGAAATATCACATGGTCATAAGTATTCAGCTGTGACACTCATATATTTAACTCATGTGCTGTCCATTTCTTCTGATCATCCTTGAGATGGTTCTATACCTTCATTTGAGTCCAGCTGTGTTTTGATTATACTGATTGGACTTGATTAGGCCACACACCTGTCTATATAAGACCTTACAGTTCACAGTGCATGTCAGAGCAAATGAGATTTATGAGGTCAAAGGAACTGCCTGAAGATCTCAGAGACAGAATTGTGGCAAGGCACAGATCTGGCCAACGTTACAAAATAATTTCTGCTGCAGTTAAGGTTCCTAAGAGCACAGTGGTCTTTATAATCCTTAAATGGAAGACGTTTGGTATGACCAGAACCCTTCCTAGAGCTGGACGTCCTGGAGGGGTGGTGGGGGAGCAAACTGAGCTATCGTGGGAAAAGCCTTGGTGATAGAGGTAAAGAAGAACCCAAAGATCACCGTGGCTGAGCTCCAGAGATGCAGTCGGGAGATGGGAGAAATTTGTAGAAAGTCAACCATCACTGCAGTCCTCTACCAGTCGGGGCTTTATGGCAGAGTGGGCCGACGAAAGCCTCTCCTCAGTGCAAGAAACATGAAAGCACGCATGGAGTTTGCTAAAAAAACACCATGGACTCCAATATTGTGATAAATAATATTCTCTGGCTGATGAGAAACCCCAATATTAGACCTTTTTTTGGGCTTATTCCTAGTGTCATGTGTGGAAAACCATCACTTGCTCATCACCTGTCCATAAGTCCCACCAGTGAATCAGGTGGTTGCAGCAGCATGCTGTGGGGGGTGTTTTCACTGCAGGAACGGACGACTGGTTGCATCAAGGTAAAGATTACTGCGCCAGGACGGGATATCCTGGCGAAACCTTCATCCAGAGTTGCTCAGGACCTCAGACTGGGCCGAATTTTTACCTTCCAACAAGACAATGACCCTAAGCACAGCTAAAATAATGAAGGAGTGGCTTCACAACAACTATGTGATTGTTCTTGAATGGCCCAGCCAGAGCCTTAACTTAAACCCAATTGAGCATCTCTGGAGAGACGTAAAAATGGCTGTCCACCAACGTTTAACATCCAACCTGACAGAACTGGAGAGGAACTGCAAGGAGGAATGGCAGAGGAACCCCAAATCCAGGTGTTAAAAACTTGTTGCATCTTTCCCAAAAAGACTCATGGGTGTATTAGGTCAAAAGGGTGCTTCTATTAAATACTGAGAAAAGGGTCTGAATATTTAGGACCATGCGATATTTCAGTTTTCTTTTTTAATAAATATGCAAAAATTTCAACATTCTGTGTTTTTTCGTCAATATGGGGTGCTGTGTGTACATTACATGAGAAAAAAATTAACTGAAATGATTTTAATCAAACTGGCTGCAATTAACAAAGACTGAAATTTAAGGGGGTCTGATTACTTTCCGTACCCACTGTATATATACAGAATGAAACAAAGTAAGGAAAAGAGAGAGGAAAGAAAAAGAATGGCAGTATTTCACATCACTTAACCACAACCTTTGAAAATCATCAAAGAATCAAAAATTAAACACACATCTAAATGATTGTAAGCGGTTACTTGCATTGGTTCGATTGCTGAACAAGAGTCCTGATGAGGTAGACAACGGAGGTCTTTGATAAGTTTGTTAGGAGTGAGCTGGAGGTTTTACTTCTGGTTCTTCTGAAGAAGGAAAAGTCCACAGTGACTAAAGTTACTTGAAGATAAAAACTGCCGGAAAATAAAAACTCAAGAGGAAGATCTTGAGTCTTGGAAAAGTGTTGTCTCAAACGAAGAGGGTTTCTGAGCAAAGATCATTTTTGGCTAATGCCTTTTTATGGTTCCTATCCACACCCACCTTTTGGGTGGAATGGCCAATCAGATGCATGAATTTTGAGCGGGAGAAGTTTCCTTTGTTTCCCTTTATGTCCAATTGGCATGTTTTATGGCCGGTCTGGAATTGCTGCCGTTTTAACCCAAAATATAGTATAAATCGTATGATGCGTTTCACAATCACATACTGTACATCATTGTTTGAGGAATAAAAAGCAGATAATATTGATACCAAGAAACAAACATTTAGAATAGATTAAACCAAAGATACATACATACACCTGAATATCAGTGTTTAGGGCTTTAACTAATACAAATAACGAGTGGTAACTCAGCTAATCTAATAGGGAAACGTACAAACAACACATGCAATAATCCAGATATATTTGTAGAGTATAATAGAGTAACGGTCTTTACGTGTGTGTGTGTGTGTGTGTGTGTTAGTTTGCTTGGTCAGCCAGGCCCATCGGGGTCATTTACAGCTCTTTGGGCAGTGTTTGAAGTCAGATGGGGGAGATGATAGTGGGGGGGACTGGTTAGAATCTCCTTGATGGTGAGGAACCATTTGGCAATTTAGACCCCCATACAAACGTAAAGTCTCTGACCAGAACTGTAATTTATATGCAAATGTCAAAAGGCTAAAAGGGTCTCTTAAGCCACAAAACCCCAAAGCTCATGCATGATTATACGCAGACGCTACAGTGCTCTAAAATGGATGGTTAGGATGTGGGTGCATGCGTATCCTGGGAAAAGCATGGTTTTCTCAAGACATGCTGTTTCTGAATGCATTCTGTATAAAAGTTACCACCAGATAGTTGACTTACTAGTCTGTCTGTCACCGAATGTGGGCACAATGTAGAATATAATTACCATTCACTTCTCACTTTCAAAGAAATAGCCTGATGTTTTGAGTGGACAAATACATGCTAGCAATGATAATGGGTAGTTTCAGTAGCTGATACCAATACCAGTGAAACTTCATAATTTTTGGCACCACAGCAAAAACCAGGATGATTTTGGATACCCACTCATTTAAGTTAAATATGAACAAAGGAAATGGGAACCAATGGCATTTAGGTGTTTTTCAATAAAAGTAAAAATAGCGTTCACTCTTTTATAGAAGTAGGCCTAATTAAACAAGTCAGTTAAAAATAACTATTAAACAATTGATTCAAAGTAATTTTTTTTTACTTGTCCATGTTTCTGTATTTGTATTTTAATTTTTTTACTTTCCAAAAACTTGGGGTAAGTAAGATTTAATAAATTTATGTATTTATTTATTTATGATGCACTAAAATGATTCAAAGTTATAGTTACAAAACTATGAAGTTACAAACCACTTCAATTTCAAATAAATGCTGTTCTTTAAAATTTTCAAGTCATCAAAGAATCCTGAAAAAATTTATCCATTTCTACAAAAATATTAAGCAGCAGAACTCTTTTCGAAATGTTTCTTGAGCAGCAAATCAGAATATTAGAATGATTTCTGAAGGATCATGTGACACTGAAGACTGAAGTAATGGCTGCTGAAAATTTAGCTTTGCCGTATCAGGAATGAATTACATTTTAAAATATTACAATTGAAAAGTAACTTTAAATTGTAGTAATATTTTACTGTTATTGTTTTACTGTATTTCGATCAAATAAATGCAGACTTTGTGAGCTTAAGAGACTGTCCCCAATTACCGTCCCCAAACATTTCAGTGCTAGTGTACACACTTAAGACATGACATTCTACATCTATATGTTCTGTACTTCCAGTGCTGTAGAAAAACTAGTAAGTATCAGCCTGGTACCAGAGTAGCATTACAACCCCTAGCAGCTTGGATTGCAAAACCTTTCGGTTCCTTTCCCATCGTATTCTACGTCTCCTGTGAAGAGCTGTGATATTGGGCACAGAGAGTGAGCAAGCAAGTGTCCTCACAGAAGTCACTGAATATTTCTGCAGCTGTAATTGTGGCTGAGGAATACTGAGGTGCTTTCTGATCTTCTGCTTGTCTAAATATCTCGGCAGAAACACACACTTTATCTCTTGCTAACACTCTGAACTGCACTGGAGATATAAGAGTGTCCTATACAAGGTGCTATAGAAGTTTAAGTGCACCATTTCTATGGGTTGAGCATCTAAATTACACTCTAATGCCAATTTAAACATTCCTTATTTGATACATATATATTCTGACTTTTTATTTATAATTTTATTAGAGATGCACAGATCGATCGGAATCGGACGATTTTCCTCATGATCGGCCCGGATCGGTGATCGGTCGGTCAGTCTCACTTCTTTCCGATTTCAAGCCGATCCGTTTTGTTACCAGCGGCACAAGCAACAACGTCAGCTGCGCATTCTCACTGTCATCTCCCTTCTCTCTCACACACGTCTCATTCGCTCCAGTTAAATAGTGCTTGTCTTGTGCCTTATAGTCATTCACCGCGGTTTTTCGTGCTAATAACCAAACCGGTGCACCACCACCTGACTATATTAGTGGAGTGTACATCCAACGCTCATCTCAAAACACTTGTGACCACACATACCAAAATTGAGTGGCTACTTCGCTTAAAACTTTCAAATGCATACAAAATTGTCAAAATGCCCGTCTTGGCGAGTATACAGTTAAACGCAGTCAGTTTTGGAACATTATATATTTGAGAAAGAGAACGCATGTTGTGTAGCAGTATATTGGGTCCGTGGATAAACTTTTAAAGGGACCGCTGTCCAATATTCCTGCTGCTGTCTGTCATTTTAATCAAAGAACAAAAGACAAAGAAAATTGTTTTCTGCTCTTGACTGAATACGTTTTATAACTTTAATTTAAGCATTAATCTGTATTTAATTTTTACAATGAAGACTACAGAAATTAAAGTATCATAAAACACTGGATGTGTTTTTACATTTGATTACTTTAATTTCTCTAGTATTTCCTTTCCCGATGAATAAAAACTTAACCTGAAAAACTTTGTTTCATAGCTCTCTTTATTCTATTGCATTATTTGTGCTGTTGTTTGCAATTTTTTTTTGTTCTTATTTTATTACTGACTTTTTTCTTGTGTTTTTTTATGAAAATAAAACATTGCGTTGAAGAAAATTAGATTTTTGTTTGTATATGCTGTCAGTTATATTTCTTAGAAAGAAAATCGGAATCGGCTAAAATCGGTATCGGCAGATCACACTAAAGAGAAATCGGCCAAGAAAATTGCACAAATTCGGTCTCTCTAAATTTTATAATTTTTTTTTAAATAACTTTTTTCTTTTCCTTTGTCTTTTTGTCTTTGTAATTAATTGTTTTTTTTTTTTTTTTTTTTTTTTTCTATGTATTAACTGTATGTATGATACATAGGGAAGCCTGTGAACATGTTCTATATTTACTTTTCTGTTTTATGTTAAAAATGTTTTTGCTTTCCTGTTTTTCCAGTAGGAAAAACATTCCTACTGTTGGAAATGATCACAGTCAGCCTAATTGGCACAGGCTGATCCTGAAACAGGTTCACACACAGCCACAAATTACATTATATCTTTTTTCGAGTTCTTTGGTCTGAGTTAGGGCTGGGCGATTTTGCAAATAAATTAAATCTCGATATTTCCAGAATGTTTGGCCGATTCTCGATTTTTATTTATTTATTTTTTTGATTTTTAACTAGTCAACTTGAAAATTCATGATTCAAGTTACTTTTTCTTTATTAACCCTCTAGTTAAAGGGGTCATATGATGCAAAAAAGAACATTATTTTATGTATTGGTGTAATGAAATGTGTTTATGCGGTTTTAGGTTAAAAACACATTATTTTCCACATACTGTTCATTATTGTTTCTCCTCTATGCCCGCCTTTCGATTTTTACAAAGCTCATCGTTCTGAAAACGAGGTGTGTTCTGATTGGCCAGCTATCCAGTGTGTTGTGATTGGCCGATTTCCTCAAGCGTGTGACGGAAATGTTCCGCCCCTTACCATATTGTGATGATGCCCTGTCCGGCCGGAGCGACGATTCAAAAAAATTAAAACCCATTATAAACGAGGTTTTTGTTGCATCCAGTGTGGACATAATTATGGATTGTAATGACTTTTACTGTCTTTTTACGTGTTGCTTTGCATCATGCCGCGTAAACATAAAACCATCTGCATTTGTGTCCTAGGGCTAGCTAGAGTGATCAGAATGGCCCTCATGGCTTCCCAGATAGTGACTTAGGTATGTGGGGGGGGGCGTGTTAGAAATGAGCCTTTAGATGGCGTATGTTGACCTCCTTATCTTTATACATAAAGAATATCTCTTTGGATTTGAACTTTAGTCTTTGCAACTTTCCAGATCTTCTTTTTGCACCAAGAGCTTGTAACGCTCCAAGGAGAAAGGAAAAAATGAAATCGCATCAAATGACCCCTTTAAAAAAAATTATATCAGTGCAGCACACATGAAGCTTTTCAACATGATGTAAATGTTAAACAAATCACTTGTTAAATATCTTTGCAGAAAATATGCATGAACTACAACTACATATTGTACAAACCTGTCTTATACATATTGTGTTCAGAAATAATACGAGGAAAATTATTTTAGAAAATCTCAAAAGTCAAGGTAATTCAAAATGACTGAAGGTATAACACCAGTAGACTATTATTAGCTATAAATGTTCTGTAAAAACAATGAACTGCAGCTTTCAGCCTGTCACCATGATGTAAACATGAAATATCAGACATACAGTAGTAGTTCTTTACAGTTTTTTTTATTCGATTGCGCTGCTTTTCCATAGTTTTTTCTGTGTAGGCATGGATGTGTTTGACTGTTGCGCTCACGTCTCTTGCAGCGTCTATTGCATGAAACGCCATTCTAAAAACACTGAGCTGAAGTTAAAAGAAGTTCACTTCCATCTTCTTGCATGTTTAACCTATTCCACTGCCTGCGTCGTATCTTTGTCAAAACAAAAGCGCTGTGTGAATAGCTGGGTTTCCATCCAAAGTTGCAAATTTAACTTGTGCAATATTGGAATATCGCATAAAACATTTGCTAACAAGCATTGTTTCCATTCAACGAGTCAAAGAGAACAAAATAGTCAGTTCCTGTTAACTGGCACTATAAATCACTAAGAAAAGTGGGACAATATAATAATTTTCATATATGATAAATTACTTGCACCTCAGAGCGAGCAGACAAAACACAATAAATGCGGTCATTGCTTTCGGAGTGATGCTGCTGTTTGGGAACGCAGTTGTGTAAGACATTTCTGGGAGGCAATTATACAGAAATACTTTGATGACAGACTTTGCTCGTGCATTTCCGAATGACCATAACATTTCAGATGCTGTGGAATGAGATCAGTCCAATGGTTAGTCAGGTTTTGCTGTCCCATAGTGCAAAGTCACATGATTTTTTTGAACGCTCATGCGGGATTTATTAGAAAATATGCATTTCCATCTCCCATTATTCGCATCAACCCTTTTTCGCGCAAGTCAAAAACCACCCTAAGCGAGCGTAAACCCTTAAAAGCAATTTAAGGGATTTTTATTCAAAATTTGGCATTTCCATAACTCGTTTCTCATGTGATACTTCAAAGTGCGCATTGAAATAGGGTGATGGAAACATAGCTAATGATGCCTAGAGCTAAGTTTATGGTCCTTCACAGAGCATGTCACACGTGAGCGGTTAATCACGTGCGCCGATATGCGGTTGGATCGATCTTTTCTCTTTACAGTTATCACCGCATATTGTCAAAGTGTCTAATTCTAACATTTGGTAAATTTCTATTCAAAATCCATTCCGCTATTCTATATCTACATTCGTGTGTGGGTGCCATGTCTAACGGCAATACCATCGAATTAATTGTCATTAAACATCTGGTCAACGGAAACAGTTGCCTTCCCGGCCTCATTTCTGATTAAATATTTTCATTGTCCGTAACACATAGCCAACCCACCATATCCCGTACCGGTCCAAAACATGGTTCTATGAAATGGACGTCTGTAGTCAGCAAGTGGCTGACCGAAAATTGATTTGCGTGTGATATTCTTCACGGCCGTTCTACTCGTAGGAGTGTTTGTGTTCAGGATTGCTGTATTGTCTGAAGGCCCACTTGTGGTTAAACAACAGTTTTTCAGGGCACGGCCCTTCTCCCTCTGAGGTATGCTGGTTCTCCTGTGACTTTTTCACAATTTACATCGTGCAGCTCCTTGTTCTGATTGAAAGCTTTCCGGAAACATAAAAAAACAGTGTTGCGACATTTGTTTTCAAACCCTTGAAATCTTTTACAAATAGGGTTTCAATATTTTCTCCTAAGGCTGTGCAATTTCATCGCTCTCTCATTTTCGAATGCTGTTTTGAGAGTGCTATAGCAGCCGCTCTGTAGATACATTTATGCATCCAGGATCTCTGTATAACCTGAGTCTGTTCTCCTTTTATACCTAGAGGTGCACTTCATCGGCTTGATAGGCCGGTATTATTGAAAGCAGATAAAGATGTTATTTGACTGAGCCTGTCAAGGTGCAATTTTTAAGACTGGTCTCTTGCTCTTTCAATACTATAATCTGATCTATTCACATGAGACGAGAGAGCCCAGATCATTCTTAATAGTTTTTCAGTCTTGTTTCTCATGCAGTGCTCTTCATCTTTTTGTTCTTCAACCATATTTACAACAGCCCTGCCCCGAAAATAGCTACGTTATTGATTGTCATAACACAACCTGCCGTTCGAGCCTTTCACATCAGATCGGATGCCCGGAGCAATATAAATGCTAATTTTGGAACTATTTACTGACAATTACCAGATAATTGAGTTGTTTCAGTCTTTTTCTTTTTTTTTTCTTTCCTTTCCTTTCTCAGAGCTGGATAATGCCGATTGGCTACTAATTTTTTATTTTTTATTATTTTATTTTTTTTGGAGGGTATGACGGGGAAATTCTGTTATGATAACAAGAGCGGTGACCTTTTGTGCCAAATCTTAATATGCACATTTGTGAGTGCATGTTTTGCTGTAGTTCATTACATTATCAATTATATTGATGTGTAAGGCTAATAAGAAAAAGCCCAGGTCTGTTCTTCTGTGCTTGGGGTTCAGTTTTGTTTGTGTGTTAATAATAGAACATTGTGTCAATCATTTTGAAATGAGCATTGTGAGACAAAGGTCTGCAGAAGCCATTTTACAGATTTAGCATCACAATGTGTTTAACAACATTTATTCACTCTCCAGTCAATGGAGCCATAAATGTAATTTTCTGAAATTAAAAATGTGTAATATTTATAAAATTTTTATTCATGTTTGATTATAACAGTAGTCTGTCATAAACAGAAGCATACTTTTTTTACATTTACTATTAATATGTTATATTGTATATAATTGGAACAATGTAATGCATTATGTAAGAGTTTTTGAATGTTGCACAAATAAGTTGAATAATCAAACCAAACAAAAACGTGAGGGATTAAAGAGCTCACCAAAATAGATGTGACAGATGTGCACTATGTTTCTGTGTGCAGGTATCGAGTGTCCCCGAGGGTCTCGAAACATGCCAGGTGGGATGCAGGTGGCAGAGCCGTACAGTGACGAAGCCACAATCTTCACCAAAGAGCTGGTTCTTCAGAGAGAGGTAAGGCCCCTTCATATCTGTACCTGTCATTTAGAGCCTGTTTCTGTCGCCTTAGTCTTCACAAGCTGTTTCTAGACTTTCCATTTCTGTAGTTGACATAACAGTGCCTGTGATATTTGGTCTCGCTGGTCATTTTGTGACAACTATCTGCCCGTGTCTTTACTGCTGTCTTCACTGCTGTCTTCACTTGAGATACTCAAGCACACCTTTTTCTGTCTTATGTTCAGAGAATGGCTGTCTGAATGTTTCAGTTACTCTATGAATAATGGTCACAGAAATTACACGTCCAAATTGAGGAACCGCAGATGTGATGGATCAGACATTTTATGAGGAAATCACATGATTGCACACTATTCTTACCTTTTCCTCGGGGTGCTTGATGCTGTACGGGTGCTGTTTCTATTAATGTTGTGTGAAAGAGGTTGGAGGTGCAGTCGGGCTTAATTAGAGGAGCTTTTTTAAGAGCCTAATTTTAACCTGCACTTTACAGAAAGTAGAGGTTGACCGATTGATCGGCTGGCTGATTAATTGGCCGATTTTTGGCATTTTTTTAATTAATCAGCATCGACCGATTGTGCTGCAAATTAGGTCGATTTATAGGCAGGCGCATCTGCGGGCAGCTAAGCGTTGTTGTAGAACACTGAAGAATCTTTCTCTGGCTGCGCGAGAGACAAAGCAACTCACACTCTGCAGCCGCTGCTTGTTCACACACAGCTTCAGCTAATGATGGCATGGCAAAACGGACCGTTTCGAAAGTGTCTCCCCTCCCACCCAACTCTACTAGAAATTTGTATACGTAAAAAGTTATCATATTCATAAGTGCAACGAGTCATTTGCATGTGAAAGTAGAAACACATTCAGTTCAGACGAAACTTCTGGGCTGATTATTATAACGTGCACCTTAACTTTCCTCGTGAAATTTGTGTAGGTCCTACAATAGCGTCCACAATTTCATTGCTCGTGGCCAGTGCACTCTTAAGCAGTTATGAGCAGCAGGCTGTGTAATATGTGTGAACTCTTTTATTTTTGTTATCGCTTGGGCATTTGACTTATAGCAGTGTCCAGTGTTTCCCATACATAGTAAATAATTTTAAAAAGGCTATACTTTGTTGAATAAACTGAGCACCTCACGTTTCAAAATTAAAATGCAGCGCAGGTGAATGTTGAATGTATCTTTGAAAAGAACCGACCACCTTCAGAAAAGCTTCAATGTCATTTTCATTTCGTCTTTCCTGTAATGCCCGATAAAGTAGCGTTTGTGAGCGCAGTGCTTATTTGATTACAGCCGTTACCGGGGAAACCGCTATATCTCCTGCTGGCAGAGAATGAATTTGCATTTGCAAGTCTGTGGGAAACACTGGTGTCTGTCAGCAAACATAAAACAAAAGCATTCGTTCAGAACTGTTTTCAAGGGCTTAAGTTTTGAGGGCCATGTATTCTTACTCTGAATTAGGCTACTATTACTACTATTGCTATCTTGTACCCTGCAATAATCATTTACTCAAACTCACTTTTAGTAGATTGACTGGGGGGTGGAACTTGGCCATCATAAAATCTGCCAAAAATATCGGCATCGGCCAGTAAAAAAAACCCATATCGGTTGACCGCTAACAGAAAGACTGGACACAGGGACCTACTGCTGAGAATTACAAAAGCGACATGAAGCAGGGAAAATAAAAAAGATAGAGTCCTAATGACCTCCATCGGCCACAGTGAAACAAAGTCTCGCCTGTTATGGAAAATGAATATTCTTAAGGAAAAGTGTAGGCTGTGATCCACTCAAAAAGTGTGAAGTCTCATTTGTTTGTCAGAGTGCCAGTCCATCTTCATGGACAGTAGATGTGCTTTTAAGATGCTCATGAAAAAAGACATTTAAGCTTTGTTTTCTACAGTGAATTTAATTTAATGCTTGGCTCATAAACATTTTATAAGCTAGAAACGTTCATTTTTTGTGTTCATTTTTCATTAAATTTTAGCGTTTCTAGTAGTTCTTAGGTTATATGGCTACTATACATTTTTCTGATTTTTGTAAGACAAACATTTATATTCAAAGTTATTAAAGTATTTTTTTCATCATCACAAAGAACATTCTACAGTGAATCCTAATAGTTTAGAATGTGATCATATATTTAAAATATAATATGTATAGAAAAATTTACTTTCCATGATCTTTCCATTTTTTTGATTATAGTTTTTTTTATTTCATAAATATTTTCTACAGTGAATAAATGTTTGTCGATTCTAATTTATGTGGTGAATACATGTTTTCATTTTTTGAAAAATATTTTTAGTTTTAAATATATGTAATATTGATTAAAAATATATAGTGTTAAAAAAGAGAAAGATGTACAAAAATATGAAGTATTATCTGCTAAAGTAAAGTCTTTGAAATTCATTGGCCAAATGGTGCAGGAAACATCAAGTGTGATGCATTCAACAACATGATAAAAACAGATGTTCTCATCAAAATGTGAGTGCAAAATTTCATCATTCTTAAAAAAAAAAAAGGAAATTGGACACTGCAATGAAATATTTGGATGCCAAGTGATTAAAAATCAACCTTGTATCCAAATAACAAAACAGATTAGTCTGTGCAATATTTCAGGCTTTGTGTGAAGGAGTGCGTAGAACCATCAGCGCTTTTGTTTTTCCTTTATTTTTATTTTTTATTTTGTCCCGCTCTCCATTCATGCATCTGTGTGTGCAGTGGAAGGCCATTGTGTTTGTATTGCCCAATTTAAGCTGCATCCTAAAAGTTGTTCCTCTCTCAATCTGGCTCTAATCTCTCATGATCTGAAGCACATAATTAAACTGGCATGAGAGGCTGCATGTTTCTTCCACACACACTTCCTGCTTTTGAGGTTTCCACCAAGTGGAATTAAGACTGTAGGCTTTGGATTTCCTAAAGCACACATAGCAAGCTGCTACAGAAAGAGCGAAAGCATCTGCGAGTGTTTGTGCTTTGATATAGTTGAATTAATATAGAAATGAATCAAATTTGTCAGTTTCAATCTCTTAAAGTTGGAAAATGAAAACAAGAGGAGTATCCTGCTACTTGACCTAAGATCCCAACATGAGTTTTTAGGGCTGATAATATTGTGACCGTATGTATATCATCCAGCAGTTTCAGCATTGCTGTACTGTTCATGCCTCATATTATATCATATTAATTGTAGTGTTTTAATTTTGTTTGGTATGTAATGTGAAGCTGTTATGAAACGAATGTCTGACTTATTGAATTGTAATGAATAATCTTACCCTTTGCTTTGCAATCCATCCAGTTCCTCTATAAAAAGAGGAATTAAATTATATTTAATTCCGTGAATTACCCAGAAATAGGCATTACCACCACATGGTTATTCAAATATAATTTCCAGCAATACAAACTGTATTTGCATTTATACTCTTACCGTAATATAAAACTTATTCATATTGTGGCATAAGAATGGTCATACCGCCCACGTGATTTGTGAAGACTATTTCAGGTTTGGGTTTTAAATGTTTACAGTGCTGGTCAGGTTGGGTCACACAGTCTCATTTGGATGCCAGGTTCAGACAACTTTTATGCCCTCCAGGCCTATAGTCTGTAAGTGTCCTCTACAGAATTGAATGCAGTTTTATTGTAATAGTAACTGTTTTTACCACAAATGGGAAGATTGGGTGATGTGAAAACTTCTTGGCCAATCAGAGGCTTAGGACAGTGCAGTGCACAGTGCACCGCATATGCAGTGTGTGTGAGAGTGTACTGCAGAACACACACTCATATACTGTATATGTGTATAGATGCACTTTCTTTTTTGTTGAATTTGATAAGAGATAATAGCTTTTGTTTATTTCTTTCTCTTCCTGTCCATCTCTTGCTTTAGTGAAGTAGGGCAGAGGCGGTTTGTGTGTGTGCATTCATGCAGTAAAGTGATGGGAAAGAGGACTGTTGATGGCAACACATGCAGAAACTCAAGCGTGGCAGCTTGGAGAGAGAGAGAGCTGCTCGGACACAGTCATGACTCATCCTCATGCGTGCCACCCCAGCTGCCTCTCACAGATCGTCCAAACTCAACAAATGACCTTTTTGTTCAAAACCGCTACGTCTTACACACATACACCCCCGTAGTGTCTCAGTCTGAGTGTGTCTCAGTGTATTTAGTCTCGCTCATACACATGGTCTGTGAGTTGGCTTACTATCTTTACCACTTGAGTAATGTATGTCTGGTTGTGTTGTTATATGCATCTCTGTGGGATTCACTTTCTCTGTTCAAACTTAGTTTTCCCATGCTCATAAGTCCCCAAGTCATATTACCTGATTGCACCAGCTGTGGACTTGTTAAAACTTGACATAGTTGTGGAGTAAATGAGCACTAAGTCAATATTGTTGTTGTTTATTATTATTATTGTTGTTTTTTTATACTATATTCAATTACCGTTGACCGTTTGACACATACACACACATACAGTGGGTACGGAAAGTATTCAGACCCCCTTAAATTTTTCACTCTTAACAATATTGCATCCATTTGCTAAAATCATTCAAGTTAATTTTTTTTTCCTCATTAATGTACACACAGCACCCCATATTGACAGAAAAACACAGAATTGTTGACATTTTTGCAGATTTATTAAAAAAAAAACTGAAATATCACATGGTCCTAAGGTTCAGACCCTTTGCTGTGACACTCATATAATTTAACTCAGGTGCTGTCCATTTCTTCTGATCATCCTTGAGATGGTTCTACACCTTCATTTGAGTCCAGCTGTGTTTGATTATACTGGTCGGACTTGATTAGGAAAGCCACAAACGTCGATATAAGACCTTACAGTCACAGGATGTCCGAGCAAATGAGAATTCATGGGGTCAAAAGGAACGCCTGAAGAACTAGAGACAGAATGGTGGCAAAGGCACAGATCTGGCCAAGGTTACAAAAAAAAATTCTGCTCCACTTGAGGTTTCCTAAGAGCACAGTGGCCTCCATATTCCTTAAATGGAAGACGTTTGGGATGATCAGAACCCTTCCTAGAGCTGGTCGTCCGGCCAAACTGAGCTATCGGGAAGAGCCTTGTTGAGAGAGGTAAAGAAGAACCCAAAGTCATTGTGGCTGAGCTCCAGAGATGCATTCGGGAGATGGGAGAAAGTTGTAGAAGGTTAATCATCACTGCAGCCCTCCACCAGTTGGTGCTTTATGGCAGAGTGGCCCGACGGAGCCTCTCCTCAGTGCAAGACACATGAAAGCCCGCGTGGAGTTTGCTAAAAAAAACACCTGAAGGACTCAAGATGGTGAGAAATAAGATTCTGGTCTGATGAGACCAAGATAGAAATTTTTGGCCTTAATTCTAAGCGGTATGTTTGGAGGAAAACCAGGCACTGCTCATCACCTGTCTAATGCAGTCCCAACAGTGAAGCATGGTGGGGGTAGCATCATGCTGTGGGGGTGTTTTTCAGGGACAGGACGACTGGTTGCAATCTAGGGAAAGATGAATGCGGTCAAGTACGGGGATATCCTGGACGAAACCTTCTCCAGAGTGCTCAGGACCTCAGAATGGGCCGAAGGTTTACCTTCCAACAAAACAATGACACTAAGCACACAGCTAAAATAACAAAGGAGTGGATTCACAACAACGCTGTGATTGTTCTTGAATGGCCCAGCCAGAGCCCTGACTTAAACCCAATTGAGCATCTCTGGAGAGACCTAAAAATGGCTGTCCACCAACGTTTACCATCCAACCTGACAGAACTGGAGAGGATCTGCAAGGAGGAATGGCAGAGATCCAAATCCAGGTGTGAAAAACTTGTTGCATCTTTCCAAAAAGACTCATGGCTGTATTAGATCAAAATTGTGCTTCTACTAAATACTGAGCAAAGAAAGGGTCTGAATACTTAAGACCATGTGATATTTCAGCTTTTCTTTTTTAATAAATCTGAAAAAATGTCAACAATTCTGTGTTTTCTGTCAATATTGTGTGCTGTGTGTACATTAATGAGGAAAAAAAATTTACTTAAATGATTTTAGCAAATGGCTGCAATATAACAGAGTGAAAAATTTAAGGGGGTCTGAATACTTTCCGTACCCACTGTATTAGGGGTGTAACGGTACACAAACATGATGGTTCGGTACGTACCTCGGTTTTGACGGCACGGTTCCGTATGGTTTCGGTACAGCAGGAGGGAAGGTAAATAAATTGTTTGTTTTTTTTGTTTTTAAATTAAACAATGGCTTAGTGATTAAATGCCTCTTTCTTTAAATATGTTCAATTATAATTAATATTTTCTTAAGGATAAAAATCTACCTCAGCTTATGGTCTCTAAACTGTAGAGAGCCCTTTTACATTACTATAAGGTTACAATTAACAACCGAGCCCAAACTTAAATTCAATTACTATTTATTTTTGACTATAATAATCAACACTCAACTTAAAACAAAAATATGCAAGCATGTAAATTGTACACAATGCTGTTTTTAAATTAACTTCTAAATTATACAATTTCTACTTGTTAAAATATAATCATTTGGACAGTGGCTGTTATAACTTGTTACATTAAAATATATATTGAAACGTACATTAAATAATTAAGACATCACTGACAGGTAGTCAAATATAATGAGTATAGTCTAATATTTCGCGAAATGCTCTTCTCTAGACTTAATTTCTCTCATGAAGTAATGAGCTGTGACTCTGATGACTTACCTGAGGTAAATGAAATGCTGTGACATTTTGTTTACGATCTGTTTTAATCACGTCTTTCTGCGATTTGAAACACTGATTGAGTGATTACATGAGATGTTCATTCGTGTTTATTTCGTGTTATAACTAGTAATAAAGATGAAGGGACGATCACGCTAACTTACGCTCTGTGCTGCTGTTTTAACTGATGTGTTTAGCAATCTGTCACGCCACATCAAAGAGCACCAAAACGGCATTGTGGTCTGAAAATTTAATTATTTGTTCGGTACACATGCAAACATTTTCGGTACAAATACGTGTACCATTACAACCCTAATAACTACACATTACAGAGAGCTTACAACTTTCTAGCCAAGTCTTGCTTTGCACCATTTGTTCAGAATGTGGGAAATAAAACTTGGCCCTTAGTGTAAACTTTACATTCTAATTTAATCAAGGTTAGCAAACAGCTGGTGCAACTCTGTAGAGGCTTTGATGTGGAACCTTTTGACTTATGCCTGTAAGCAACCGCATAGCAACACTCTGGCATCCACCCATGCAACCCACATGGTGTTGGCGAGTTTTGCACGGGCGAGCAGCACCATGGAGTTCTGCCATTACATAAGCCGCACATCCCAACATCATTACTTAAGATTATCTCTATTTCCATTTCTACATCTCTCTCGCTCTCTCTCATTTGTTCTGTGTTGCTGATCAGTGTAGCCCACAATCTCTCTCTCTCTCTCGCTGAATAATTAATGGTGTGTTTGACAGGCGGGACACACTCTGGGCAGCTGAGCTCCTCTGGGAGAGCTGCTGTGGTAGAGTCACATTAGCGATTTCTGCTCACCACACACATGCTCAAACTGTAGCACATGTCATAAACTCTGCCAGTGGCCTCTTGTTTCAACCGAGTGTGGCCGTTCGTTCATATTTGAAGTACGGCAGTCATGGGATTTTCAGATTTTTGCTCTGTTTTTCCTGCTGTCATGATTTTTGAAGTATTAATGTGCTGGAACTGAGTTCATAAGAATGAGATTTGTCTCTGTACTTATCAATTGGGTTCCACTGTATGATTCTCATCTCTTCTCCAGCTGCTTTTCCAGCCAAGGTTTGACAAAGACAAGTCTTTTGTAAAGGCACATTATTTTTAGATTAATAAATGTGGCTTTTGAAAGTGATTTCAGCCCTGTGCAAGATTTTAAAGTTGAGCCGGATTTTAAATGAGGTAGAAATTTAATCTGAAAGCAAATATTAAAAGGTCTCTGAACTCACTGATCTGATATCACAGTATCATGTGTATTAGTAATAGTGAAGAGCTGCAGTTGTTTCTGTTGTTCAGCGATCACAAGAGCTGAATAATGATAGTCTTCTTGAGTATTTCTCCCTCTCCCTCTCTCTATCTGTATCTTATTTTATGCGTAAAGATCATTGATCCTGTTTCCTTGCTGCCTGGCTATTTGAGAAACCAGTTTGACCACAAACCTGACCATAGTCATTTCCATCTTAGCACTTTCTGCACATTAAATGTTTTGTTGCTATGTTTAAAGTATTAAGCCAAAAGTCAAACTTTTGTCATTTACTCACACTTGTGTCGTTCAACACCCATTTGGCTAACATTCTCAAGAGAAACACTAAATGCATTTACTAGTTCATATTTAAGTGTCACTGATGAAAGACATTAGGTTGAGCAAATGATTTAGTTTTGGGGTGAAATATCATGTCATATGGATACTTTGTTAGAAGCAAAAACCTGAATGGCGGATGTTTATTATAGAAAAATATTAGCTTACTGTTTTTTTTTTTTTTTTTAAATAAAAGTTCACAGAAAATAAAATTATTTGCAGTCCGGAATTATGAGATTGCATTTTGGTGCCTGTATATTTTATGACTTCACTGTATAAGGTTAATATACCAATCTACCTGAACTACCAAACTCTGCTGTTTACTTTAAAAGTAAACAGCAGAGTTTGTGTATACCCTAAAAAAAAGGGTATGGGTATATAAAATGTATACCCTAAAATTACATAAAAATAACCTTAACACATGAAAATAATAATACAGGTGGTTCACTGAAATAAATAACACAAATGTAGCACAGAACAGTCTAATGTACATTTATTGATTTCAAAAGAGAATTATAAACATAATAAATTATTATAAATAATTGTGAGTGGTATCATAAATATGATGATAATTATTATAATAATTTATTTCCAGAAACACATTTGACCATATTTAACAGCAGAATAAAACTGTTATTTTCCATACCCTAAAAATATATTTCTGCTGTCAAGCTCCAATTGGACAAAAATGCATCATGAAAATGCCAAATGTATTTAATATGACTCTCATCCTTTTAAGACAAAAGGTTTTCTATAGTGCACCTGAATATTTATTTTCTTTGAAACCCATATCAAGGATATTTGAAGCTGAATCAAGGGACGGTAGCAGAACACAGTGGAGTTTATTGATGGTTTTTATCTTATGTTTTTAAGAGTGAATATGTGGATCCCAGGGTTTTTTCTGCAGTTCAGGCTGATATCTGCTTCAATCTGTAGTTGTTTCTTCTGCTCTTTGCCAATTTTTCCGTAAAACTCCTCTCGTCTTCTCTTTTTCTTATTTTATTTGAGAGAAAGCTTTTATGAGCTTTTGTTCTGTGAATCTTTTTGTGTTTCTCTCCCTCATATCTCTCTGTAACTCCGTCTCAGTGCCACAAGTCTGAGAGTTTTAGGCAGATCTCTTGTCTTCCCTGGTGTGAATGAACTCACCATTTTTAAATGCCCATTTTGTTAAATTGTCCTTTGCCCTCTTTTTCCCCTCCCTTTCCCCCCTCACTCTCTCACTTATTCCTTTTCTTGCTTTTGTTGTCTGTTCATGCACTGGCTCAGTATTCACTGTACGAGGAGCTTGCAGGGTTTTTCAAGTTGCTAGTTTGTTGCTAAGTGACTGGATGGAGAGAAAGAGAGACTGAAAGGAAAAGATGTTCACTCTTGGCTCTCCGCTGTGTGAAAGCCTCTCTCTCTCTCTCTCTCTCTCTCCTCTCTCTCTCTCTCTCTCTCTCGCTCTCTCTCTATCGCTCTCTCTCTATCTATCGCTCTCTCATCAATTGACCCCCTTGTGAGGGTGACATTTTGTCGTCTTTCGAATTGAGGACTGTAATAATAAAGCTTAGAGTCTTGCTTACCAGTTCTCACTTTTTCTTTGTGCTTATAAAATAATTTTTTGTTTTTCTTTTATTTTTCTCATTATCTGGTGTTCTCTGAATAGCATGGTTTTTGTTGTAATTTGTGGCAGTGTCGTTTTAGTAGGTCATAGAACTGATATATTGAATTAGCTTATTTTCAGGGTTAGTATCCCGTGGTTATTGTTTGGTTACCGTTTAGTAATTTTATGTGCTTTTGTCATTATTATTATTTAAATATATTTCTATTTAGCATTAGTTTATTTTTATTCTTTTAATCTATTTGTAAGATTTTAAATCGTATTTTTTAAGTTTGTTTTTCACTGAAAAATAAAAATCTATATAATTTTAGCTCTTTTAGTAAATAATGATTTTTTTGTTTTAGTTAACACCGTTTTGCAGTGATCAGATTGAGATTTTGTATATACTGTATATGCATTTATTTATAATATTTCAGTAATATGAAACGAAGTACCACAAATTTACCAAAATATTAAATGATAATCTCTATGAATATACACAGTAGGGATGGGCGATATGGGCTTTAAAATATATCACGATATTTCTGGTATTTACGATAACGATATCAATGACAATAATTCAGGGAATCCTGTTTCTTTAGAGAAAAGTATTATCTTTCCTATTTTTACCCAAAATAGGGTGGTGTGAGCATTGAGTACACACGTAATGTAAAGACGGTTTAATTCATACTGGAAGCCGGAGGGCGCTCTTGCACAGAAACGCCACATATCCATAGCAGAAGTACAGTAAATACTACTGACGACGCTCCAGGAAGGTACCCCGTTATTGCTGAATAAAATGCACAACGGCGATAGAGACATTTTTACTGATGAAACTTGAGGGAAAATAAACAAACGTTTTCACAAAATATATGGTTTATCGGTGTTCTTCAATCTTGAGTATTTTTATAAGGAAAGTATATTTATAATGCAATGCTCATCGACATGGCCTTTATCACTGTATATAATACTATCATTCTGTAATATGAAACCACGTCTGGTCACAAAAAGAAGTATTTCAAACACTCGACTGTTATTAAATTAATTTGGAGAAAAATCATGTATATAAATTATTTGTAAACAGGCTCATACACATGCAAAACTGTATTGCACACATGCTACTACATTTATTCAGACCGATTTTTTTGTGCACTGTACAGCCCTAACCAAACCAGTTACAGATTGTAAAAGGAGCTGGAGCTCCTCATTTAGCGATAAACTCCTCCTCAATTTCACGTCCGCTTTCCGTGATGTCGCTCCGCACTGTTGCACACAGAAATATGTCAACAACTAGACTTTATCGTTATTATTGCGGGAAGACTAATTCTTATTGTGGGGAGAATTTTTACCTGTATATCGCAAACGATAAGATATCGCCCATCCCTAATACACAGAGAAAAAAAAAAAAAAAAAAAAAAAACCTCTGCTGAGTATGTGTGAATAAAATGGCAGTTACTGTTATTGGGTTTCAGATACTTGCTTGTATGATTCTTCCCATGTAAATGCATTTCTGAGCGCCATGATCTGGGAATGTAGTTTCATGGCAGTGCTCATGTGAGTGTGAGATGAGGTGAATGTTTCCTGCAGAGGGCACACAGACCTCCACTGAGCCTAAACTCAATGTAGTGTGCACACAATTAGCCTCCCAGCTATTTTTTTCCCCTGCTAAAATAAAGCAAATTAAAATGCTATCATTACCCCTTCCATAGAGGGAGCTGTGTCCTAAGAATGGACACAGTGCAAATGAGACACTGGTGGCGTTTTCAGAGGCCCCTGTTGCAAAAGAAGCACTCACCGTTGTGTGTGTGTGCTGGATGAAGATGCAGAATGGCATAGAGCTCCATGTAGCATTGCCCTCCATCACGAGATCTCTAACAAGAGGTTTTCCCGCCTTTGGATGAAGTGGTTGTGCCGTTTCAGTGTATATTTGCTGAAAGAGTTTAGAATTTGGGCTGTTGTAAAGTTTTTCAAACAGTCTTTATACTTTAAAAATTAACATCCAATTACTTGCTGTTTCTTTGTAAGCTATTGTGAAATTTACTAGCAATTTCTGAGTGAAAATTGTTTCTACACCATTTTTCCCAATGTAGAAAATGTTTCTTTTTATTTATTTAAAATGTAGAGCACAGTACTGTATTTGGTCAATATGAAACTGCATTCACAAGTCTATTTTACTTTCGAATTTGTAATTGCAACTTTCCGGTTTTTGTTTGTTTATTGCCACAAACTGTTACATTTAATATTAGAGAGACGGTTCACCCAAAAATGAAAGTTTATTCATTAATTATGCACCTTGTTGTTTTTCTAATGCTGTATCTTTATTTTTTCTGATCAAAAAATTAGAGATTTGATAAAATATCCATTCTAGCTAGTTGCTGTCATTATATAAACCAGCACAAGTGTGATTTTTCTTTTTCTTTTTGTTCTGGTTTAATGGTTTGAAAAATAAATAATGGTATATGGCATTAGAACACCAGGGTGAAAAAAATACTAATTTAATTTTCATTTTTGGATGAATTATCCCTTCACCTGGCATTAAATTGCCATTAGTTATTGGCAAGATTAAAAAAAAAAAACACATTGCCAAAAATATTACCCAAATCATTGGCTAAAAAGCTATTTGGTTATTTGTTAACCATTGCTCATTAACCAGCATCCATATATGCTATTTAAATATGCTGATTTCATGTTGACTCTAAAGATTACTATTAGTATATTTCATTCATCAGCATTCAGTAAAACTCTAGTGACTGTAGTGCTGTCCTCTTTTCTCTTTTAGCGTTTCCAGGTGCCAGCAGTCAAATCCCTCTGTGTCCTTCCAAACAGAGGAAATGCCCTTCCAAGAGAAGCCCACTCCGCATACTCGCATACACACACACCCGTTGTCTGTTTTTATTAAAGAGGACATGGGTACACCGTTCATTGTGATCCGTTTTTCATAGCTCGTCTTTCTTTACCCCAGTAATGTCACCATGACCTAAATACCATTTCCCCTTAAACTTCTTGTCTCAGGGCTCATTTCACCCAATAAGGGCTTTCTATTTTTTATATGGCAATTCATTCATTTCATACAAGGTTCCCTGGGCTCGGTGGTTAGCACTGTTGTCTCACAGCAAAAAGGTTTGAGCCCTGGCAAGGACGGGAGGCCTTTCTGTGTGGAGTTTGCATGTTCTAACTGTGTCTGCGTGGGTTTACGCCGGGTGCTCCTCTTTCCTCCCACAGCCCAAAGACATGCAGGTTAGGTTAATTGAACTTTCTAAATGGTCCCCGGACGTGTGTGTAAAGACAAGACTTATGTATGGATTAACTGGTTCTCGCCATGAATATAGCCATAGATGCTAGATTGGCATTAAGAAAGAAATAAACAAACATAAAGGTCCCACACTCTGAAAACAGGAAATATCAGAATTTTGGTCACATTATTTTAAGATCCCATTTTCATATAACAAATCATTAACTAAGATTTTTCTCTGAATAAACATCTAATTTGCTGCTTATTAATAGGTAGTAAGGTAGTTGTTAAATTTAGTTATTGGGTAGGATTAGGGATGTAAAATAAGGTCATGCAGAATATTTGCTTTATAAGTACTAATAAACAGCCAGTGTGTTAATAATAGGCATGCTAAGAAGCAACTAGTTAATAGTGAGAATTGGTCCCTATTTACTAAAGTGTTACATGTTTTTCTTTTCTTTTCTTTTGTTTTCTAGGCGGGAAAGGATTAATTTATTAATGTGGAAAATGTAAAATAAAAAAATTCTGCATTTCGTGATATGAATAAATGCATAATACTACTATTAAAAAGTTTTCGTGATTCATGATGGTTGGAAAGTCTCCAGTCTTAGTTGATTCAAAAATGCAATAAAAAGTATGTGGAAATTTATTCAACTTACAATGGACTAAATATTATTACAGTAAAGCTTACAACTAATAATAATTTCGGTGATTTCAAACCTGAATTTACAGCATTCATTTCTCCATTTTTCAGTGTCACATGATCCTTTAGAAATATATTCTAATATGCTGATTTAGTTACATTTCTTATTAATGTTGAAAATAGTTGTGCTGCTTAATGTTTTTTAGAAAGCTATGATTTGTGATTTTCCAGGATTCGTTGATGAAAAGAACAGCATGTAATTAAAATATATAAATATTTTTAACATTATGAAAGTCTTTACTGTCACTTTGGATCAATTTAATACATCTTTGCTGAATAAAAGTATTAATTTCTTTCCAAAAAAAAAAAAAAAGTACAGGCCTGACTTTTGAACATTAGGGTATGTTCTGCTCTAAAATAGTTTGTGATTTCATACTTCGATTTGCATTTCAAAACATGTTTTAAAAACATTCAGATGTGACAAAGAATCTCAGAAATGCTGTGTCTAGGTGGGCAGCTCACTAGGTTTTGTAATAGCGCTTTTCCACTGCATGGTACGGTTCGGTACGGTTCACTTTTGGGGGGTTTTCCACTGGGTACAGTAACTGGTACCTTTTTTAGTACCACCTCGGCTGAGGTTCCAAGCGAACCGTACCATTACCAAAACATGACGTGTAAAATCTGCTGAACATGAGGCCGGAGAGAATCGTCTCTACCTGCGTCACTGAACTTGTGACACGAGACACAAAAGAACCGCTAGATTTAAATAAGCACAGCCAGCGGAGGATCGAACGCAACTGTTTTGAACGTGCGCACCTTTTTTTTAACAACCAAAAATGGCTGTTTTGTGGTCTGTTAAGGAAGTACAGACATTCCTCTCGTTGATAGCAGAGCAGCGGATCCAGCGAGAGCCTGATGGGGAGATGCGGAATGAAAAAGTTTTTCAGGACTCGCGGCAATAGAGGAGGCGCAACTAAAAGGACATGTGAATAATCCCGCTCACTCTAAAACAGTACTAAACTGCAGTGGAACGCGAGCCGTGCCGAGTCTCTACCACGCCAGGGAAAAGGTCATAGAAGAGCCATTTCCACTGTGACTCTTGCAGAGCTCCAGCTTGATAAAATTCCGGAAGTGAAGTGGAGTGAAGATGGAAAGAGTTAGTTAGTGTATTGCATTCACACTCCTGCCTGGACAAATGGCCCTGTAAGCTGCGTCCTACTGTTTGTGCGCGTGTTGATTAGCCTGCTAAACTGAGTCAGTGCTGTAATCCAGACGACATGTTGTGTGCCACCATTCTCAGCCGCTTTGACATGTCTTACGGGGCGGGTGAAAACACACACACACACACACTCATAGCAGCTTTATTGTTCTCCGTCCCTCACTCCTCTCCGGCTTTTTCAAGACGGTCTTTAGCTCGAGCCTCAGATGGAGTGACAGAACAGAGTGATAATTGTCGTAATTGCTGAGGGAATCAAACAGCACAGCGGCGTTGATGTAACGCCCTTCACCATTTCCGTCCTGTCATCTCACTGTCTTTCTCTTTTCCAGTGGCTCACGCTCATGTGGCGCAAGCGTAATCTTTTAATCAATGATATCGAGCCGTGTTATTGTGGTTAGGAGATATTATGCATTTCTGAAAGGTGCGTCGTGTGTGAAGGGGCCATTATCCACTAAAGAACTGTTGGGCTAATGCTTATTTATTCGTGTGTAAATGTGTTTGTGACGAACAGCCAAAGGTGGAAGTTTTATAGGAGCTTCTAGCGCCGAATTGAATGGCTCCCATGACAATCAGGTTGCTGGTTGCCATGGGAGCCTCATCCTGGTCTCTCCTTTGGCCCATTCACACTTGACAGCTGTCATCTCACACACACACACACGCAGATTTCCTCAAGCCAACCTTCCTCTTCCCCTCCCATGTTTGATCAACACCATTGCATTCTCTCCTCATTTCACTCTGCATCTCCTCCTCCTCCTCCTCCTCCTCCTGATTCCCGTTACATCCCTTTTCTTGTGCCTTCATTTCGTGCAGTCTCTAACTCCCATGTGTGCTCACTTATGGTTATTCCAATTTTCTAAGCTAATTAGAGTGTGGCAGAGAAGCGGTTTGGCGCACGTGTCAGGTCTGTGTGTGAAGTTCTAGTGTCCTGCTGGGGCCCGGGGCCATTTCTATCCTAAGGGAGTCAGCTCGGGAGTGTTAATCCTGCAGTACTTCACTCCAGCACAATGCCTGACCTCTCAGACAGACAGGAACACCCTGACAGCCCAGAGGAGAGGGCCTAATCTTCCATGCAACGTCAGCGTTCCTCCACCCCACGCGGCTCGAGAAGAAGGGCAAGCAGGACAGAATCCTTCTATAGAGCTTCAAATCGGCTTGATTTTTCTCCTAATAGTGCGTAAAGAAAAGATTCATTTATCACTTTATTCAGGGTCAGAAATTCATTTTTGAGCATAGTGGCAAGAATGCTATCCAAATTGTTAATGCCCTAGAAATTCAATCAAATGTGCAGAGACTTTAAAAAAAAAATTATTTAATTTTTTATTTATTTATTAATATAGGGTTCTTTCTATTTCAGATTTGTTTCAGACATACATATTACAGTTGGTGCTGAAGATTAGATTAGATTATTTACATTTATTTGCGCATATAGATATTGGTATTTATGTTATAGGTCTAGGTATGTGTTATAAAAATGAACTAATAATGATAATCTAGTATAATATTGTTAGATATAATATATTGCACTATAATCAAATATTTTTGAATTCAGTAAAAACAAGTAGTCATTTGTATGATATTGTATGTGAATGTTCCGTTATATGGGTTCTATTATATTGTTCATGTCTATCCATTCTATTGCTATTATAATTATTGTATTCAATTTATTGACACACTAGATAGATGGATATATATGCTGTTGATCTTAATAGGTCCAAGTAAGTCTCAAGGATGTGTTATAAAAATGTATCGATTATGATAATAGCTATAATAGATTACACTACAATCAAATATTTTTGAATTCAGTTCAAAGTTATTTGTTTAATATTGAATTATATTATATTATATAGATGGATATTGGCATTGCTGTTATAGGTCTAAGTACGTCGAAGCATATGTCATAAAAATTAATTAAAAATGATAATCCAGTATAATATTGTTAGATATAATAGATTGCACTGTAATCAAATATTTTTTTTTATTTGATATTGATATTGATATTAAATTTGTGAATGAGTGAATTGTTGTTATGTTATTTTGTTATATTATATATGATTATATTAACATCTGATATTTCTGTTCTGGGTATGCACATGTTGCATAAAATGAATTGATGGTGAATATTGTTAGTTTTCTTTAGAATTTGTTACATTATAGTAGAATATAATCAATAATAGTTTTGAATTCAGCTGAAACATTAATAATACAAATATGATATTAATGTAGTGTATACTGAATTGTGGCACATATCTTAACGTATTTAGCGATATAGTAGAGAATAGAGTTCATTGGAGTGTGTTTGTAGTGAAGTGTCTGGGTCAATGTGGCTTTGTTAATGTAATGCAGCCTGTAAGTTTGTCACGGACGATTGTTCAATTACTGTTGTCCTGTATAAGTGTCTATCTAAGCCTGTAATGGTCTCATAGCTCTCCCTTTAGGCAGAACAAGAGCTGTGCGAAGTCACATTAACAAGATGGCTGACCCAACATTACACATTACTTTCTGATACTTGCATCCATAAACTTCCAGCAGCACTATTGACTGATGATGCAAAAGGCAAAGCTATCAAGGGTAATTGGCAAAAAAGAGATACCATATGGTCTAGATCATAATGGTTGTTAATCCAATCCAAATAGTTCTCTGTTCTGCTTGTGCGTGCGTTCGGATGAGTCTGTTAGCACTGTAGCGTGCGCGATAATAATACAAGTATTAATGGCAAAAGCATCTGCCTCTTAAAGTGCTCAACAAAGAACACAGGTTTCACACAAATGGGTTCGCAAAAAACATGCTCGCGCTTCTGAAAGTCTTCTCATCATTTGTGTTACAGCCTGCGCCTATAAATGAGTTCTGCATAACTTAAAAAAGAAAATGGAAATAGCTGCAGCTATGCTGACATTTTTGCTCAATTACACTAATGAGAGCATTAAGAGTGTGTGCATTTGTGGCTCCGCCAGCCAGAACTCTGAAATGGAGCTTTTTCACGCCTGAGCAGGAAGGTTCAGAGAAAGCCGTCTTAACTGCAGAGTGCACACTGACAGCAAAATGCTCACTAGGGATGGCCACGAGAACACCATGCTCTTTTTTCTCTTTTATTGCTGGTCTACTCAAAAGCATTCCATGCCCGGATGCGACTGGAATGTGGCCATCCTGTTCTTTTTCACCTCTTTAAAGTGATTTAGGTAGCTTCCAGTCCTTTGTGTTCATCTCCACAGGTACATTTGCCTCTGTGGCTTTGTCTTTTCTGTACTTCTAACAGGCTGCTAATGGCTGTTTGTGTCATGATCTAGATGCGTTTGAGTGCCTCGTGCCAGCAGAATTGGGAGGTGAGCCATGTGCCGGGGCTGCTCGATTCACCCCTGCCGAATGCCAGCGAGATGCCCGACGTTATCCGAGCGTCTTGCGCACAAGACTTGCGCCGTCTGCCAGCGTGGTACAAGAAACCTGGCACTGGACGCGTCTTGCGCCACGGGCCTGGGGGCTAAGCTCTTGATGTTTATGTTCTGCAGGAGAAGCGTGGGATTTGAGCTAGCGCAGGTGTACGGCAAGCCAAGTCGGTGTGCTTACAGGGTTTTGCTAGCCATCTTAAAATGGAAAATAGTGTAAGCATGACCCCTTTCTGGCATAGTCTATGCATCAAGTGCATCTTTTCCAATTCCCAGAAGCCTCTAGGATGCTGGTTTAGATTTACGGCTGTATTAATCTACTCTATGTATCCGGCACTCTTGGCATCAGCGCTCGCATCTAGAAACGAAGCCGCCGCTGCTCGCCGTGCTGTCACCTGAGCTGATTTAGCAAGTGCTAACCTCCATCAGCCAGGAAATGTCAGGCTGCCTTGGGCTGCATTTGTGCGCCGCTTCCTTCAGGGCAATGCCTGCTGATTAGAGCATATGCCTTTCAGCGCGTTCTGAAATATGACCCGCTTCGGAGACGTGGCTCGTGTCAGTGTGTCTACTAGTTTGCCGCACTTTCCTTTAATTAGTATGTCACAGGTGAATGTAAACAAGCTAGTACTGATGTTCATCCTAAGCGGCGCCCCCTGTTGGTAACAATTTTCTTTCCTGAAAGACAGTGGGCTTTAAATGCTTTTCACTCGTTTTTATTGACAGGTGCTGTGAGATTTCTCTCTGAACTTTTAGAGTCTGGTAATGCTGATGCAAGGACGCACCAGATATGTCTTCTATTTTCCCTGCAGGATTGCCGAAGGAAGCCCATTCTGAGAGCTATGGGCAAAGAGACGAACATAAACGTCTTGAGCAGACGTTATAGTGTTATGGAGGCATCACATATGCTTTTATCAGCAAAGTTAGAACTCGGAGGGCATCCGTGACAACACCCCAGGAGCTTTTTCTCTATAGTAATGGAGTATAAAGCACAGCTGCTATCCACTTAAGAGAGGAAAGACCAAATTCTCAAACGGTTAAGGCTGTTTGAATAACATCAAATCAACATTATACGAATTTCTCTCATGTCTAAAATAAAAACAAAAAAAACAAAAACCCTGCAGAACGCAGCTAATCTGTGTTCTACCAAAAAGAAAATAGATTTTTTTTAAACAAAAGGCAGGGTGTCTTATTCTACAGCTAATATATATTTTTTCTATAACTACTTTGTTTTTACAGCTGTATTTTTAGCAGAAATTGTACTTTTAGGAGGTGCAACAGCTTGTCACTGTGGCATCTTTGTTACTTATTTACCTCTAAAAGGTTAATAGTAGTACATTAAGGGTGATATTACTACTCTAAGGTACTTATATGCATCTTTTGGGGCGTAGATGCAGTGTGATTTTTGAACATTTCTTCAACGTTGGTTGTAGGTAACGTGATGTTGTCAGTATGGCAAATATAGTACATCCATATTTGAATTCATACAGACTTAACAGTACATAATTTATTAAGAGTCGAGAGTCGATACTGTCCATACTTTTTACAAAACATTATAATTTTGAATGACAGCAGCCTAAAATGAGTTTTGCTGCTCTCAGCATGTTGGCCTGATAAACACTTTCTCTGTTGGTTACATTCTTCATTTTGCATTGTTCTGTGTGTTTTTATGGTCCTGTCCATCAGAAAATGCATTTTTGCAGAGCCTTGCTGTTAAGACTTTATAAAGTATATGAATACTAATTTGTGTTTCTCAAACGATCTAATTTAGAGAGTCTATTTTCATTTTTTTCCTCTCTATTTTTCAAAAGCATTTATGTGGGTCCATTAATAACTAGAGACTGCCTGTGTGCTCATAAAACTGTCTGAGAATTGTATAAATGCTCTCACTGTATCCTAATATATTGGATTTGAATCCATCACCTTGAATTTACGGCATTTACACTTAAGCAATTATGCACAGCGTCCTAAATGGTAACAATAAATAAGAAAAAAAGAACATTATAGCTTTTAAAGAACTACAAATCCCATGATGCACCATCCTGGTTAATATTCCTTCATCCATTGCATTCTCAATCACTGATCTTTAAAAAAATGCATTTGGCACACACAGCCTGCTGGTCAAAATGTTCAGAGGAATGGTAGTTTTGTTTTTAAAGACAGACAAATTGTTCACAGCAACAAATTAACGTAATATGTAAGACAGCATTCCAAACGGCCCACATTTTTACACGCGCCTTTTCTCACTTTCTACCCTCTCCGTCTCTTATCCTCCTTTTTTGTTTTGCTGGAAGCCATGAGCTTATGCAACTTTGACATAGTGAATCAGAAGGGGTTTGATAACTATTGTCTTGGGCAGCCACATTGTTTAATTTCTCCTTTTTGAAGCCGCAGGAGCTGTTTGTCAGTCATCAGGAGGAAAAAATGCAAAGTGCACCAAATGGAGTCGTTTTGCTGCAGTGCTTGCGCTCGACCCAGCATCCTGCATCTGAAGCACATGCCCTCTGGGTCACGTTTTAAACATGTCGAGGACGGAGGGGGCACAATTCTTCCTCAAGCTCCCTCCATTTGCATGAAGTTAAAATGGAACAGGCTGGCACCAGCTCCCTCTCAAAACCCATACGACACCAGAGGCATGTGAAACGGCACCAAAGAGATATGCAAATGTGCCATGGAGAGGGGCCTATAAACCTCAGATAGATTTCTACTTTAAACACTCACCAAGGGCTGTGCTGGTGTGTGCATGCGTGCTGACAGTTTTACTACCTGCATTGTCTACTGAGAACCCTTGTTCTGTGTTTTTGGTCTTCAGGCACACATAATGATTTTATGGCGATCTTTATGCGAAGCGAGTATTATTTGTCCGAAGAGTTACTTGATTTGCGACTGCGTGAAGATATAGAGCGTCTACGCCTTTGTGTTTTCTTTTTTAAGTGCTAGTGTGCTTTAGTATGCCAGCTCAGAGGTTAACAAATGGTGAGACCGAATCTGCACCGGCCATTAACCGTAGACAGAGGCATCTGAATTAATGACGGGTGACTTGGTACCCCAGCACTGCTTTTCATGTGTTTACTTCATGGGTAATTGGACCCTCTTCTCCCCCTTTATGGGCGAGGGTATGAACAGAACAAAACAAAATGGTGATTAACTGTGCTGTCTTTCATTTAGGGGCCTTCGGTGGCCTTCATAAAGCCGCCACTTTTATTTTCGGCCAGAACTGAGGCCCAAACAGAAGTGCAGCCAGTTATTATCTGTTCAGGAGCTCTCTTGGGACCGCCAATGAGAAGGTCAGACAAAGACAAACGCTCTGTTAGCTTTTGTAAAAGGGCTGTTTTGGCAAATAATGTAAGAATGTACAAATATTTCCATACAAACCAAAGCGATCTAAGCAGTAAGCATGTACGAGGCAGATTATAAATATACATGGATTGTCAGAAGTGACCAGTTGTGTTCCTGTAGCTCAACTAGCATGACGTTAGCAATGCCAAGGTCATGAGTTTGTTTTTTAAGAAATGCATGGGCTGATAAACTGTATCTTAAAGTAGAGCTAATGTTTGTTTGTTTTTTTCTCAATCAAAATAAAAAAGAAATGTTTATATAATATACATAATTTGTTGATAATGCGGTGTATAGATTTTGGAGGTGATACTATCACTACGGTTCACTTTCAGAACTTTTGGTACCAGATTTAAGAACTTATTTTATAAACAACAACATTTGAACCGAATCTATGACCAGCTTAGTATGATTCTCAGAGTTGGTTCTTATAGTTTAAAGCATACAATTTGCTGTTATGTCCTGCCTAAGGCTTACAACATTTATACAAACTAATGAATAAAAAAAAAAATGGTGCCACATTTTGTTTTTGTTTTAGTGTTCAAAATATAGTATACAGAGTGTAGTTATTGGGTTACATGGTAATTATTGAATCAAATTGCAGTCTCTTAAACTGTAAAAAGTATTTTTGCAAGAATGTTTAAATTATTATAAAGTCTATCATCTTTTGATAATACAATATAATTTATATTTTCTCAATGTGTCTCTTTTAAAACCACTAAAAGTTAATGATAATGCTTAGTTATAAATAGAAAATGTCCTGTTATTAGCCATTTGATCGGCCTTGGCGATATAGCAGTTTATCACTTTTTAAGCACCAGAAATGAACCCAAACAGTAGATGTTCTCACCATTAACAGCACCATAATGGAGTCATACCCTCCCTGCAAGGTATAAGCCAGGTTTCTGACCCCATCTGATCCCTCGTTTCAGGGTGGTCCATCACTGGCCTGACTACCTACATTATATCTCTACTTTATCAATACCCCTCCTCAATTTTTACACCTACACTTTTACAGCCCTGACGTCATAGCCTTCCTCTCTTCAGCTCTAGTTGGCACTCTTGCCACATGCTTTCACTCTAAGATCCCTCTCTTTCATACTGCTGCATGTTTGCGCTTTCTAGTCCTTTGCTGTCTAAATCTCATTCTTATTTGATTCACACGTTTGCTTATCCAACATTTCTTTTGGCTCGTGATTGATATGTTGAAAAAGTTTTCACCGACCTAACCCCCCCCCACTTCTCTTCCATGTCATTTCTTAACAGCATCTTCTCTATTATTCCCACTTATTGCCTCTTCCTTTATTCTCTTTCTCTGCTCTTATATGCTGCTTGCTCAAGGATCCACTTCAGACCTATACAATGCTCCTTTAAAACCAGACTGGCAATTATAGCTCTGATGTTCAGCTGCGTAAACGGCGCTCACTGGCTGTAATTGCAGTTTTTAAAGTTATTGCGGCAACAAAGGCTTTGTTTGTGAAGACACGAGAACAAGTGTTATAAGCTGTAAAATGTTACGATAAAATGATACTCTACCTGAATATATAAAGAAAAAAGCACTTTAAGGGAGGCAGTTACTAATGCGTTATGTTTTAATACTTTTCATACCCATGATAAATGTGCAGAAACGATTCAAGTTTACTCCTCAACCAACAGTGTTTGGTCAAACAGCGAGAGATTGAAATCAGGAGTATTTGGGGGAAAAAATCATAAATCATTGATTTCATTTGGTGCCCCTAGTGGTGCTGAAATGACACACTTCACCATTAAGATCTGTTCAAGTGACCATCTGTAGCTCTTGTTTTTGCTTTTAATATTTGGCATCAGTTGTTGTTTGAATTAAAATGGCTATATAGTAATATCTTGCGGATCTGTAGTTAACCACAGTTCCCCAAACTACCATTGAATCGAGGTCTGTGCTGTGAACGTACCCTACACTACTTTGACAGACAGCCAAAATTACTGATAAAGTCATTGTATACAGAAATACTGCTCCCATTGACGTTCTTTTTTTTAAAGCGCAGATACAAACAGTGTGAAACTGGTCTTAACTGGAGCACTGCACTGCCTAAAGCCAGATTAATTTTTGTTTTGTGTGTGCGTGCTTGCATATTTGTCTCGGCGTACAGTGGGTACTGGGTCTCACTGTGGCCAGATGTCCCAACTTTATGTAAAGGGTGTGTGTCTGTGTGAGCTGGATCAATTATCATGTAATCAGCTTAAATCTTCTAGACAGCCTGTATGCACTCAGCCAATATGCCCTGCAATGCAAACATGTATTATATTTTATTACCCTCTAATATGCCATCAATTTATGACCTAATTTTTTTTCTATTCATTATTTCTTATTCTTGCATTTCAATTAGCCAAGGTAAAAAGCACTTGCTGACACTTAAACAAGCCTTTCTGTACGAGTGAGAGGGATACAATAATGTACACGTCGCAGTCAAACCTTACAAACCTGTGCGATCTGTCATGATGCACCGCTTATGAGCATACAGAATCTGCTTGATTTATGACAACTCACTTCCCGTCTGTGTGGTATCAATGTGCAGAGGAAATTGCTGGTGAAACAAAAGAAAAATCCTGAATTTTGTTTTATCTCAATTTTTATGTGCATCATGTTTTATGTACACACATCGCTCAGTTCTAGTAAAAACATTGGGTTAGAAATGGATGCTTCAATTCAAATGTTTTTCAAATTGCTTAACAACCAATTATTTTTAACCAGACCATTCTTAAGTGCTAAAAGCAAAGGCAGGCCAGTTTTGTTCAGACCTCTCAGTCTTTTTAATGTATTTTGAAACCTTCTGCAGGCAGCAATTGTCCAGACAACAACGTGCAACAACCTTACTATTATGTTTACCTGACACTAATAGCAGAACTTTGGAAATAATGCAGTGAAATATGTAATTTTTAACAAGCCATCTCTTATTATGTAAAATAGCAATTCACCAATAAAGCATATATAAGCTCAGTTAAACCACTGCAGCACTGAAAAGCATACAAAGTAAAAAGAAAAAGGGAGAAAAGCAGCCTCTGCCCAGCCTTTTAGACTTAAGCGGCACCCAGCATTCCGAGGGTTAAAGCAGAACTGCAGTGAGCCCCACTGCAGTGTCTAAAGCATTTGGCTGATCGCAACAGTACATCAAGAGAGAGAAAAAAAATCTAAATGGTTATTTTTTTCTTTCCTTCCAAAAATCCTTTTATTGCATTTGTAACATTTGGCACAGTACAAATTCATGGTGCTTTTACAAGATAAACCTGCAAAGATCAACACTGACCTTTTACTGTTCTGTTTTTTTAAAAGAAAGACTTCTCAGTATAAATGTGTTTTTTTTCTTTTTTGTATTTATTCACTGCATTCTCTGTAGCGTTGTTTAGAAATCACACAGAATGCCCTTTCAAACAAGACTACACTCATATCTTAAATTCAGTTCAGCGTCTTAAAACAACTCATCTTTTAAATAAGAGTTATAAGTTAAAAAATAGTTTCAATTTATTAATTTTTTTATATAATCTGCTTTTCTATTACCAGCCCATGGTAGTATCAGTTTTTCCATATATATTTATTTATAAGCATGTACAACAAGAATCAATCTTTAAGAATTGCACTCTGTACAAAAAAGTAGTTCCTGTCTTTTTTTCTCCTCTTTTGTGCATTCTATTGCATGTTTTTATGCTCAGGTGAGGGTGGGCCTATAGGGGGAGAGAGGGTCGTTTTGACTGAGGTTCTGAATTGTTGTGGGCCAGACTATATCTGAGTCTCTTGTACTTTCTCCTTGGTGTGAGATTTTATAACAAGGGTCTCAGGAGTAGCTGTGATAGCACTGGGCAAGGTTCGAGGCAAAGAATTTCCAATGCTGTTGCTTTCTGTCCATTTGGCACCATGGCCCGGTGTCTTGTAAGTGTTGTATTTGGGCTTCAGGGTGCTGTAGTCGATCTTATGCAGGCTGTAGTCCACCTTGTGAGGACTGTAATCCATTTTGGACTTGTGAGGGCTGAAGTCACAACTGACATATTCTGCTTTGAGGGGGCTGTACTCTGCCTTGAAAGCACCGTAGTCAGGTTTAAAAAGGCTGCTGTCTGTCTTGAAGGGGCTGTAATCGGATTTTAGCTTGGGCATACTGTAGTTCGTTTTGGATTTTGGAACACCATACTCTGGTTTGAATGGGCTGAAGTCTGGTTTAGGAGTATGAGATTTGTAGTCAGATTTTTGAGTACTATATCCATGTTTGTAGGGGCTCTGCTCAGCTTTTTTGTGTATGTGATAATCCGGCAATGACTTGTGTGAATAGTCCATCAGTTTGTGAGATCTGTATTCCAAAGTAGGTTGGTACATATAGTTTGTTTTAGGTTTGTAGGTGTTGAAGTCTGACTTAGGTTTGTGGATGCCGAAATCGTCCTTGGCCTTATGGGTACTGTATTCTGGTTTTGGTTTGTAGCCGTAGTCAGATTTGTGGGTGTTGTAGTCCAGTTTGTAAATACTGTTATGATCCCTTATTTCTGGTAGAGTCAGTGCCCCCTCCCCTGCTATACTGGCAGCAGATGCCGGAGGTGGCAGTTCTTCCTCTACCGGAATAATCTCCACAGTTCTGGCTGCAGCCACCGTGCTCCTCTGCTGATGCCGCTTTCGTAGTTTATAAAATACAATTAGCATGATTGCTGCTAGCAAGGTTACTGCCACGAAACAACCGATAATGATCTTTGTTGTCTTCATCACCTCATCCAGACTGGTACTGGCTGGGTTGGGTGGCTTTCCTGTCGTCGCTTTTGAGCCAGGTACAACAGATGGGCGACTTGGTGGAGTGTCGGTGCGGAGCAGGACTGTCGGTGTAGAGATGAAAACTGGCTGAAAGACGGATGGCGAGGCCGTGGTAGTGGTGCTGGCACCTGTTGTAGTCGTGGTGGTTTTGGGCTTGGGCATTTCAGATCTGGGGCTCAGCACCTCCACTGTGACTGTGGTGAAGTAGCTGAGGTTGGACGTGTTGAGCTCAGCCGCACTTACGTTTAGATAGGCCGAAGCGTTGGAATTTCCAGCCGCGTTGGACACCATGCAGGTATACATACCCGTGTCACCTGCTAGCACGTTCGAAAAGTTCAAAGTCCCATCATTCAGCACGGTTATCCGTGGGTGGCTTGATGCATGAGTTAGAACCGTCCCGTTCGGTAGGAGCCATCGCACAGCAGACATGGCCGCTGTTTGACATCGCAGTTCTGTGACACGTTCAGCAGAAATATTCAGGTCTCTTGGGGCATCTGCGATAAAAGGGGCGGAGCACTGCATTGCCCCGGTGTCACCCCGGTCCAGCTCAACCAACTGGCGGCCTCTCATGTGTGCAGGGGAGTGACAACGCCCACAGCATGTAGAGTTGGTGGGTATGTACTCGCGTAGCCAGCGTGCTAGCCAGAGTGATTCGCAGCCACAGTTCCAGGGGTTGTGGTGGAGGTGAAGTTCAACCAGGAATTTCAGTGGTGTAAAGAGGTCATGGGGCAGTGAGCTTAGATTGTTATGAGCCAAATTCAGCTCCACCAAAGAGGCCAGGTCATCAAATGCATTTCGCTCAATTAGTCCTATTTGAGAGTTCATGATCCATAATTTTTTGAGTGAAGATAGTCCACTGAATGAACCTGGTTTAATCTCAGGAAAGAGGTTCTCTGAGATTTCCAGCTCCTCCAGCCCAACCAGAGGCGTCAGGTTGGGCATCTCCCCTCGAATGTTGCACATCCCCAGGTTGAGGTACTTGAGGTTGACTAGACCTTCAAAGGCCCCATCTGAGATGTACTCCAGTTTCCTCAGTTCACCCAGATCCAATCTCATTAGAGATGGCACTCGGTTAAATGCATACGATGGGATGCTTTCAATGGGGTTATTTCTCAGCCACAGCTCTCGCAGCTTGGACAGATACTCAAATGCCCCACTTGGCACCACTGTCAACCGGTTATCAAATAGTTCCAGTGTATTGAGATTGGTCAGTCCACTGAAGGCACCCACTTCAATCTGTCTAATGGCATTGCGGCCCAGCTGCAGTACCTCCAGGTGATGGAGGTTGCGGAAAGAGTCGGCCTGCACAGCCTCGATGGCGTTCTCCATCAGGTTTAGGTGCCGAGTGTTGCTGGGTATACCTGGTGGCATACGAGTGAGCCCACGCCTGGTGCACACCACCTTGCTGAGCTGGTTGTTGCAGGAGCAATCAGTCGGGCAGCCCTGAGGCCCTGCCGCGGCAGCCACCTCCACGCACGCTTGAACCATGAGGAACAGGACACAGAGCAGGGCGGCTTTCCTGGCTCGACGCACAGCTACCCGCCCCAGGAGACTCATGATGTGGCACATTCATAATTCAGCATCATCTGGGGGGGGTTGTGGGGTGATGATGGTGGTTGGGGAGAGGGGGGAAGGATCGGGGGAAGGGAGGGGTTTGCACCTCTGAACTAATGAAGCCCGACCCTGGTTAAACAACCTCTAATTGTTTTTGGTCCATTTTACGGACTGGAGGCTAAACGTTCAGTAACAAGTACTTGAGTAAAAAGGGAGAAGTGAAAAGGCAAGGAATAATAAATCAAATAAAACGAGGGAATATATTTTATGAATAGAAAAGGGTTGGAAAGGCTCAACACCTACCTCACAGGTTTTAAACAACGTCCAACTTTTTGCACTCACAAAATAGATTTTTTTTTTTTTTTCCCCCTCAAATTCCTAATGTTCCCACGCTACGCAACGTTCGTTCTCTTTTTTTCATTTGTCAGAAAATTAGAGATGAATGCCAAAATGGCCCCTAATAAATCCACAGAGGAGCATCCGAGGAGACGTGTAGCAGCTCTGCAGGGCCTCAGAGCTTTAGGCAAAAGTACCAATCCAGTTTGGCTCCTATAGAAGCGCTCGCTCTCACACTATCCACAGATGCTTGTCCTTGGATACCTCCGCTTGATGCTGCTACTAAATGCCCCTGTCTCCATAGAGGACCGCTCACACATGCTAAACCAGAGTAGGGGGAGGAAAAAAAGGGAGGGGTAGTTAGAGGGGGAAAAAGATGGGAATAAGAAGAAGTCTTTTCAAATGTTCTTCTATGCTTTTGTTTAAAGAATAATAAAAGTGCCCCTCCAGTGTTTCCACTCACTTTACTTTGTCCGTCTCCCTCCCTCTCAGTATGTTTTGTCCGCTCGATTTGTCAGCACCTTGTCCAGCTGAAAAGACTGTGACACTGCGGTCATTAGCGCATTTCTTTTCTTAAGTAGCTCCGTGTTCCATCTCCGTGCACTCACGCTTGCACGCTGCGAAGGCTGCAGGGTTCTTACTACACGCTTCCTAATAATCCTTAAATTTTTCTGTAAGAAGTTGACAACGAGAGTCCAGGGAAGGTGTAAAGGGGGGTACCAGTGCAGAGGCAGCTCCGTAAGAAAGCTTGCTCACTGTAGAGAGATCGCTCGCTCTCTGCCTTGTTCTCCTTCGCTCTCTCCTGCTTTCGAGCGCGCTCTCTCCCTGGAATGAGAGAAAAAAGAGAGAGCGTTTCTCCCCCCTCTCTGTGACGTTGTGTCGATCAGAGAAGTATCCGTATAGCGCTGCAGTGCCCTGAGCTCAGTGCAGAGTTGAAGCTCTCAGCTTTGTCAGCGGCACAGCTGTCCGGCTCGAGCTGGTGGACGAGCGCTGAGGCTAGGGAAAAGTGGCTCCCCATGGCAACATCTTCTCTTGCTCCCTCCTTTCTGTCCTTTTTATTTTTAACCTCTTTGGCCCCCGGTTAGTCCACCTTTACTGCAGAGACTAGTGCCCCCATGGTTTTTTTTGCTAGTTCTGTGTGCATATCAGCACCCGGGATGCAGGCTTACATGCCTGCTCTTCTTTTTGTCCTTCAATGAAAACGTGAATGTACTGCTGACGCATCACACTCCAAGCAGTGCATTGGTTTGATGCATTGGTTTTAGTACGTTAGCTCATCCGTGTCCGCCCCCTCCTCTCTCTCTCTCTCTCTCTCTCCTCCACTCATGTATGCTCTCCCTTGCTCTCTCTCTCTCTCTCTCTCTCTCCTCTCTCTGCATCTTTTCCCCTCTCTCTTCAAGGTTCTGGTATTTTGTAGATCTGTTTAGTGTTGTCTGCAGTCTGCAAGTGAACCACTGCGATTTGCGCCCGGTTGCTTCGGTTTCTCAGATAAACACCGTCCGATTGATGAATGATTTTACTTTGTCCTCCACATTCCCAGCTGGGACCCCCATGTGAGTTGATGTGATGAGGTGGAGTGATTTGTGTGGTCTGACCCAACACTTGGTCAGTGAGACTTCTCTGTTGACGAAACCTCGTGTGAGTGTGTGCCGATACTGTTTGACCGGTGTGCTTAGTCCACGGGGAATCATGGGAGGGGGTACTGGACAGCTCAGCGTGTGTGCTGCCAAAGGCTGTTGCTCTCTTCAGATGGATTAAGCCTCCTCTGGATGCGGTAGAGGGAGTCTCTGTACTGTGCAATGCTGGGCCTGTGGTGTGAGGACACTTTCTCACTTTCTCTCTCTCTCTTTTATCCTCCCTTCCAAGATTAAAATATCTCCCCTGTCATGCAGTGGGAGCTAAGATGGTCCCTGCTCGAAGAGAATAGGGCTCACCATTTTAAACCATTTCCTCTACAAACAGAGCTGCTAAGCAGTGCTCTTTTAAAGCATGGCGCTGTAATCACTCTCTCAAACCTTGGGAAGGTTGGTTTTCACCTAGTTAGCCAGCAGGTGAAAGGTACTTTAAAGAGGTGCTTGCATCTCACGCTTTTAACAGCAGATGTCATAGAATTGAACAGTAGTGCTAAACAGCACAGCACCCTGGGCAACCGATGGCTGGCATTTTGACATGTCACCGTGTATGTGTGACAGTGAGAGTGTGATTGTGAATGTCTTTGTGAATGACACCCATAGCTTGTGGTAGCGAAGTAGGACACATTTAGGGATTTGTGACCCGGTTGCATAAAATGTCAAGTGTCTGGAGATATTATTTAAATGCATATATACATGTGACCCATGGGCTAACCCTCTAGTGAATTATGACCTATGTGTGCTCGAGTGTGTAATGTATATTTTTTGTGTGTCCATGGACTACAAACCTCTGAGTGTGTGACTGCGGGTGGCCATTGGCAGGCCTCCAGCATCATTTGGGCCATTCCACTCTCTCGCTGTGATGCTGACCCAGAACACCATGCGTGTACCCCCACCCCTTCAAACCCCAGGCCTTCTGGAATGATCTTATGCTGGCGGAGAGGGTCCAGCTTGCCAGCTCAACCCACCTCAGGCTGAAAGACGCAGGGAGAGGTCTGCTCTGTATCGGCACCAGCGACCCAGTTTGGCGGGTTGGGTCTTGTCAGTAAGTGGGCAAGCGAGGGCAGGATGGCTGCCTCAGGGTTTGCCAGTCTATCTGGGATATAGGGTCTGCTGCATGTAGGTCAGCCTGCTTCCCTCGTCCAAATCACTGGAGAGGACAATACCATCCCAGCGATATTTGCACTTACTGTACATTAGTCTTTCAGAGCATATGTATAGAAGTTGGGAAAAGGTGGCAAAATTTTACATATAATTTATTAATAATGTGGCATTCCTCTACATTTAACCCACGATTTAAAAATAAAGCTATACAGAAAAGTATGACCTGATTTCATTGGTTGATTTCCATAAGCAGCAGCGCCTAGAGACACCTTGAAATGTAAACATTATAAGTATTGTATATGTATATATATATATATATTATAATTCATTTAAGCAAACCAATAATTTGCACCTGATTTTTTTGTTGTGAAACTAAGATAGATAGATAGGAAGTCTCCACAGGAAGTGGACACTCTGAAACACATGCTCTATCCTCCCTTGTTGACCAAACCTTTAGATTTTTTCATTATTTCTCTCATGTGCTGAATCAATCAGCCTAAGGCAGGTGGAAATGCTGTCATTTCGGCTAACACTTGTGACCTTGAGTGAGGAGGGGTGACCAGACACTTACTTTCAATTCCATTTCAATTTCCAGGAATTAATTCTAAGAGAGATTACAGCCGCCACAGTAACCTGAGCTCTCTCTCCGCTATCGTTCACATCATATTTTCCAACTGTGAACAGCTGTTAGAAAACACATGCAACAAGATTTAGAGGTTTATGTATCATTTCACTGTGTTATCATCTTGTCTTTCCCCGTTTCATCCTCTCTCATCATTTCATATCTGTTCTAGTTTTCTGTTCTCTGCTCCAGGCCTCTATTTCCTTTCCACAATCCCCCCACTCTATTTTAACTGTCTGTAATATAATATTTGAGGGCCAGTGGATGGTTAATGATATTTGTCTTGGTTGTTTTTCCTGTGATGGATTGGCTGAGCTCAAGACAATCCACTCCAAAGGGATGGAGAGAGTGTCATCCCTTCTGCCTCCTGCTCCAGCACTCTTGTAATGGCTATTGTTTGCAAACTAATGACCTTCATTAAACCTCTCTATGTATATTAGAATGTTCCAACCCAGATTAAAAGCTTATGCAGTTATTTTAAAGGGATAGTTCACACAAAAAGCAAGTCTAGTCATGTGCTCACTTTGTTGTTGTTCCAAACCTATGTGACTTTATTCCCGAAGAGTACAAAATGATAAATTTGAAGACTCTGCATATCATGAAATCACAAGGTTGACTGAAGCATTCAAACTTAAAAAAAGGGGGCAATAGCACCACAAAAAAATGGTCCATATGACTTGTGCGCAACTAATCTTCTGGAAAACATGCAACAGCGTTGTGTGAGAAACACAGCTCTCCTTTTTGCACGTAAATTTGATTTGTCAGCGATTTCATTTATTCTTTTTACCAGTTTGAATGTTTTGTTCATGAATCTTTGATCAAGTTCTCAAGTTCAACTCACTGACCTAATCCAGTAGCAGCGGTTATGTCTTAAAAGCAGCAAGCATGCATTGGCCAAACACCCTGTTTTTAATTAATAATCATCACTTTTCCCCTAGCAATTTTCTTGGGAAATTTCATCCGTCACTAATAACAACGTTGTTCCAGCACGCACTATGAGCGATCACTTTCATTGTTTGAGTTTCAGAATAGCGTCTTGTTTAGCTCCATACTTATCTTAACTGACAGCTGACGCACTTCTGTGGGTATGTGGAAGGTGCCACATGTCAAAATGACTGACTCACTTTTAATGAGATATACTGAGCTGAGTTCAACTTTTTTGTTCTCTGGTGGTTCTGCAGGCCTGATATAGAGTATTCATTAGCAGAGGAGGATGAGAACCCTGAGTCCTTATTTAACTGCATATTAAATGGGCCTTTTTAACGTAACGTACACACTGAAATGGAGCATTCACTCAAGGGTAAAACAATGTCATTATTGAGTGCCAAACTGTTTTTCCTCAAAAAACAATATGCGGCATAGATAAAGAACATTTAAGGGCACTTGCACACTAGACTGAACGATTGATGGATGGGAATGAATAAAATGCGATTTGAAGACTGGACTGGAAATTAAGCAGGAATACAGCTAATTGAATTTCCGAAAGTGCAATTGGACCCAGCTCGTTGAGTCCAATTGCACCAAATTTTCATTGAATAACATATTAGCTACTTTTGAATGTAACACGATTTATTGAATGTAACTTTTCACACATACTTTTTTTATACACCCTTCCATCCTCAATTCAGTGTGTTTGCGGTAGCAAACTGTAGTGTGTGGGCACACTTAGGTGGCTGTGCTTTTCATTTTTAAAGTCGTAACCAACTTGGAGTGAGCATATGGTACAGAACCATAACAGCCTTTCAAATGTGTGATTAAAGTAATTGTTGATTTGCACCATAGTTTGGTTGTACAAACGGTATGACAAAGTTCAGAACTGAACCTTTTCAGGAATGTTAAAATATCATTTAAAATAATTCACAAACAGGGCAGGACTTAGCAGCATTATGATTGGCCTGGCTTGCTTAGCATTCTAGAACACTCAGTGCTCATTTCCATTGAACTGTCATGCCACCCAGCATCTGTAAAAGCCTCTTTCTGAGTCTGTGTGGGACTATGTGAATAAATGGCTGTGTTTTACTGAAGGGCTTTAAACCTCTGACTAAACAGCTAGAGGATGGAGCAAGGGCTTCTTTCTGCCCCTGTAATCTCACAATCAGGCAATCCCGTCCATCTCCTCACAATTTGAATCCCATCATGCAAAATAAATCCCACCCAGTCAGACTTCAGCTCTAGAAACACCCAACTGAGATTGGTGTTCTTGCTGCAAAATGACTTAGATTTTTTTTTTCTCCTGGCTGACCAGAAAAGATATTTCATGATGATATTTTATATTGCATATTTATCTGGACCGCATACGATGTGTGTGTGTGAATGTATTTGCATATGTACTGTATGTATGCATATGTTTGTTTTGTTTTTTGTATATGTTAAGTTATATATGGTTACATTTGTTAAACAATCTTTAATTACACTAAATATTCACTTGTATAGTGTTTTCAATCACAGCTGCTGGAAATAACAGTGGTAAGCAGAGCAATACCTTTACTGATAATACATGCAATTTCATAATTTTTAAACCCATTCTAACAACCTCATCTATGCTAGCCAGCTAGATAGCGTTACCTTGGTGACCAGTTTAAATGAGCAGAATTCACAACAGTGTTCAACACCGAAAACATTCAGCCAAATGTTTGCAAGGTAAATCAGTACTGAGTCGCAGTACATTCCTTACTTGATTGGGCATAAGACAAATTTGCAGTTTTATTGGTTACAGAAGTTTATTGCTTTTGCATTTAATTGCCTTTAAATCACTGGCATCTGATCAAGTTGATCAAATCAGTCCTGTGTGCTTAAGTCCAAATCTCACCTTTTATGCCGAATGTCCAATATTATCCTCCCCTTATCATGCACAATACCTACAGATTGCAGTTATTTTTCACTCTCGTTCCTCATCTTCCAAAAAATGCTCATACGAGGTCACTAAAAGGCCATCTCGGCGGCATCAGATATCACCCATGACTGCTGCTAGAAGCACAGAGGCTCTGAGAAACGAGATTTTGGTGTAATATTTCACAGGGGCTTTATATTGGGGTACATAATGGAGCCTAATATATTCCAATGGCACCATTAAGCTGTAGAGTTACAGGAAGATTGAGGTCTGTTAGATTTAAACGAACAATATGCCCACAGCCTTTTCTAGACGTGAAGAGGAGAGAGAAAGGTGCACAAGCCTAAAGGCAGAGGTAATAAGAGTCTGGTAATCTAATGCATAGAAAATTATATCCGCTCAGAAAAGGCAAATCAAGGTGAGTTTTTACAGTGTTGGGAAATATGGATACTCTATAGAAAGACTCACTCTGTCATGCTAGCTTTGTGCTTGTATCCCGCAGTCAAAGTTTCCTTCGCACTTAGTGGCGCCCCTCATATTAGCATTTGAATTTCTGATGTATAGACGTCTGTCTGCCTAGAATGTGAAGTGTAAATTACGTTTTTACCTTGAGTGTCCATTTTTCTGACACTCAAGGTAAGTGTGTCTAATCTTGTGTGCACCAGTACAGAAATATGCTAATGTTCGTTTTAGCTGATGTCTATCCAATGCAGTTTCGAACACACAGCTGCACCATCACTAAAGTGGGGGCCGGTGGATTGTGGAGAAAGCTAAAGGGGTCCTGGGGAATATGATGGAAAGCTCTAGAATAAATCCCCTTAAACTGTGGGTTGTGACCTTTCTTAAATGTGTTTTGTGTTGCCGTGCAGTATGGGATTTCCCTGAGGTGACTGCCTGCTGTATGCAGGGAACACATTCAAAGCCCAGCTCAATAAAATAGCGACCACTTCTCGCTCTGGCTAGAGTTGAGCCGTGTTCTCAAAACCTTCCAACAATGAGGACGCAGAGAGTGAGCGATTGATGACATGGTGCGAAGGGAAAAAAATAGAGGAGGGGTTAAATACGACTGATGCCCCTTCTGTTTTTCTTTTGAAGCCCTGCTAATGCAAGCAGATTTGTTTAGAGACCTTATTCTCAAAATCCCTTTTCCAGATACACATGCCTGTGTGCTTGTTTTAATTGTAATTTATTTTTTTTGCTAACCAGGCATACAGATTTAAAAGCCATGTGTGGGCTGATGTTTGCTAACCAGTGGGAAAGAAATGAATAATTTTTCAAAATTAATAACGAGAAAAGAGAAAAAGATCTTATCGGAGTTGCCTGTGACTACAGATGAGTTCTAATTTTACAAATATGTCAGGGGAAAGGCCAAACAATTATTCCTTTGTGTGTGTGTCTGTGTATATATAATATTTTATGTTCTGTAACAGTTTAGACCTGTTAAAAATGATTGCAAAAATGATGGTTGAATGATTTAATTTTTATCCCCAGAAATTGATTTTAAAAATTAGATTTAATAGAAGCGTCACAACAGTTTCGATGATACTTGCCTTTATTCTTAATATCTAGAGTAAAAAGATGCCATTAAACAAATATTTAAATATACCATCTTTGTTGTTTCTCTAAACATTTCTGATTACATGAATTTTATGTTAGGTGTGATTGGTCTCAGTAAATTACAGAAAAATGTGTGAAATAATTTTTTTAAAATCGATTGACAGCCTGTGTGTGTGTTGTTGGAATGCAGTAATGTCACTCATAATGTTGAACAGTAGTTCTACACTGCTCTTGTGTGGTTTCCGCATAATATAGTGCCTTAAGAGGAGCTTGTTTTAAAATTGAGATGCTCTCGCTGAGGGCCAGATCAGTGTCCTTCATGCACCAGCCCTGAGTGGCATGCTGTTTTTATTTATTTAGGTTTTTTTTTTAACCCTCCTCTTTTTCGACCATATAGGGACGTAGGCTTCACTCATATTGACAGTTACAGAGTAACATGGTTTTAAATATTATATGATGAAGCGTATGAGCCCCTGGCCCCCACACACTCAGACACGTGTGCTGTCATACAGCATCATGTTAGTCAAAGAGATTCCTACTATAGGAAATTCCTGCAGAGTTTGTTAATGTCATCTCTAGTCTTGATTTTTACTAGGAAAATTGAGTTGATGTGTTTAAACTATGCACAGTTTTGCCATATATTTAATTTAGAAAGTCCCCTGTCATGGATTAGTGATTTCTTTTTTTAAATATAGAAAAAGCACCTGGGTAAAAAGTAATTTTTATTGTTACTATTATTATTAATACATTTATTTTTATTATGTTAGCACACCTCTTCCTGCGTGTCTTGCATTTTCTCCATCTCCGTTTTTTCCCAGATGAGATTCACAGTGCCGTATGCAGGTCATCCCAACTTGGATCTCTCTCTCTGGTAAAGCCTTGTCTTTAGGCAGTGTGTGTTCACTCTCTTCTTCAACCTTCCGCTAAAAAACAGACAGAACATCAGACAGGAAAAGAGAACACTAAAATGAGGGAAGCAAAGGAGGGGGGAGTGTAAGTGAGGGAGTAAAAGAGTAAACTCCTCTCATCCCCAGAGCTGCTGACGACAGGGCCTACGTCACTTTGTATCTCTCTCACTTGCACACACACTTATTCTCTCTCATACATCGCACAAGCATAGCTCCATGCCCCCCAGCTGTAAGGTTTATATAAGACCCTTTTCGGATCTGAGAGAGAATAGCATGAAAGTAGAGCATATTTCCTCACTGTCTTACCAGCGGCAGGTATAAAGATGCAGATAATTTTACAGTGAGCAATTATGAGGTATCGATTTAACAATTTTTCAGTATGTTGTGAGTACAGGTGGCGTTTGCAACTTTTTTGTGAAAATACTTTCTACTATCCAAGCCATAATATGAGCTATTAGTAAGGCATTTGTAAGTTAGCCACATCCTCTCATATTTTAGATTTAAAAAAATAGCCATAAACAAACTAGAAAAAATAACACCCACGTTTTTCCTGTCAAGCCTGTCTGAGAGCTGAATGTTTATTATAGTCATCAGGCTGCCTTCTTTTATTGTAAGTTTTGAATAATATGTCTTTATGTAGTTGTCAGAAACCAGGGAGACATGTAATTATCAGTTTCTTACATGTCTAAAAGCATCTTCAAATGCTATGTAGTAGTTTGAGATCATGTAGACTCGTCTTTTGTTAATTGAAGGTTGAGTTTTGAATTTTATATTTAGGCTAGAAAGTTTGCAAGGACCACAAACCCAGAGGTAAATGCTGGATCAATGCATTGCAAGTGCGTGATCTTGTTCTACATACTTAAAATTCATTCGTTAAAAGGAATTCAAGGACGTCTTGCTGACGTTGGTTGTCTTTTTATAAATGCACATTGAAAAATACTTCCATCATTAACAAACAAAAAAACATGAAATTAATTTATGTACACTTTGAAAGTTTGATTTCAGTTGGACTAAAATATTAAATCGCCTTTAAAAAAAAATGCAAACACTTTAGTCAAACTAAAAACATACCAGTCCTGTTTTCGCCAAACCCAAGATAATGTGGTTATATCTTTGCTTTTTCCAGCTTAATTACACTACAAATGTCCCTTGAGTTGTATACATGATGCTTGACATGTTCCGTCAAATATTCAGTTACACCTTGTCATGTAAATTTGCAGTCACATTAGCAAAGTTTTGGTGAAATGGTGCAAACCAAAAAAGTTAATTGTTTAATGTCAGTTCCATAATGATGTATGAAGCACTGCTCACAAAGTAACTTTCTAACTAAGCAGCTGTCCATTGGTCGACGTGGCAAATTCGCTGAAATCAACTAAAAAATGTTGGGTTGTTTCAACCCAATTGTGGGTCAAATATGGACTAACCCAACTGTTGGGTTAAAAAGTTAATTTAAAAAGTAACCAAAATTTAACCCAACAGTTGGGTTAGTCCATATTTGACCCAAAATTGGGTTGAAACAACCCAGCAATTTTTAGAGTGTAACAACTGAACCATTGAATCAACCACTGAACCATTGTGTCTACATTCATCTTTCACCATCAAGTGAAATTCCCATTTGTGTGCGTTTCTATTCAAATAACACCCATGATAACTCTCTAAACAATTGTAAATATGACAGTATCTTAAGTCGTAACTGATCAAAGATAACTGTAGCCCGACTAAGCAAAAACCCACTATAGTCCAATTCACATAGTTATTCTATAGGCTGTACATTTTGATTTCAATCCTCTAGGTTATTGTGCTTTGCGATTGGTCAGGAAAGCAGCTGTGAAGACAGCATGTGGTGTATGAAGTGAACAACAAAAGGTTGCTCAGGTCTTCAGCACACATCAGTGACCCGCGATTGCATAAACCTTAATAACGTTGGCGCAATGTTACATAACAGCAACCACTCAGTGCTGCTTCTGCTTACCAATAAGCACACAACTCTCAAAGCTGCTGGCATAAATGCTGACGGGGCCTTGACTTCACGGCTGATTTTTCACCAGCACATCTCGTGCTTCAGATGTCTGCTCAGACTTAAGTTTGCAGCAGACTCCTCACTCGACCCCTACCCACTTGTTTTCCCTCTCATCCTCCATCTGATTTGCACTTTCCCTTCCCGTGCGGCCCATGCACGTTTCTTAGAAGTGTAATTCTGACTCAATCTCGGTTAAGCCCTGTTTTCTACTGGATAGCGGAATGTATTGCTGTGTAACTGACTCTCCCGTTCCTTCAGCTCCTTTAGGCACTTCATCGTATCTCTGTATTGGATCTCTGTCTCTCTCCTCTCTCCTGCCCTTCTTTGACTTTATCTGCTCCTCTTTCCCTGATTTGAGAGTCAGAATGTGTCTATGTTCAGGCAGACTGCCTCTTTCTGGCTGATTAGCAGCATCTGTGCATCCTGCAGTCTTAAGGGGGTCAAAAAGAGAGGGGATTTAAGAGAAAAAGTCATCCATTTCTTCTTCATCGCTCTTTCTGCTACCTCTTTCTCATTATGAAGCTGTTTGGGTACACAGCATTGGGTTTGACAAGAAGTCGGTCATTTAGACTGTATCAAGGAGAGTTTCAGAATTTAGCTTTTTCCTATTTATTTATTTATTATTTTATTTTATTTTCCATTTCCGACTGTATTCTAATGTGCCACAGTACTTTCTAAGGTTTCTGGTGTACAATTGCCATGTTTAGTGTTACTTACATTGTGTTTTGAACCTAAAGGAGATTGTCCATTTCCTTATTTCTGATTCAAGCAAAGACCTCAGGTGAACTTGGGTCAAGTGTACATAAAGATCACCCAGGCTAAGAGACAGTCACACTGTAATTGAATTTGTACACTGCATCCTAGGATATTTGATTAGAGAGTAAAGATGAAACTGAAACTGTCGGTTGTCTTTCACCGTCTCTCACTCCAGACACCATTCACAGCTCTGCAATACCTATGTATTGAATGGACTGACATTTGAAATGTTACACAACATCTCTCAAGAGCTTTTTGTCCTTTAGGAGTCAATACCGATTGAATGGTAATGACCAGCCTGTGCTGGGTTATTTAGATTGTGACTTTTTAAACTCATTTATTATGATATATTTTTCTCTCAATTGCTGTGGCTCTACACCATCTCCTCTTTTTGACACTATTCTTGCTCTAGGAAATGCAAAAAATTAGTTGTTGTAAAAATGGAGACCAAATTCCCTGAATATATCACTGGGCCAAAGGCCATTCCGAGACAAATGGAAATTCACTGGCATATTCCAGCTCATTAATTTGGTCAATTGCTTTGTACAAGATATATGTGCTTCAGTGTCTGGTTTTGATTCAGACCCTTTACTCTTGGGAAGATGGTTTCATGTAGCTTCATTTTTTTTCCTTTTTTATATTTTATTTGTGTCCTCCATGCCACTTTCATAGAAAGTGGATATGAAACGGAAGTAACATCAGCAGGAAATAAAATTAAAGGGGTCATATGACGTTGCTAAAAAGAACATTATGTTGTGTATTTGGTGTAATGCAATGTGTTTATGCGGTTTAAGGTTAAAAAAACACATTATTTTCCATAATGTACATTATTGTTGCTCCTCTATGCCCCGCCTTTCTGAAACATGGCTGATTTTTTACAAAGCTCATCGTTCTGAAAAGCGAGGTGTGCTCTGATTGGTCAGATATCCAGTGCGTTGTGATTGGCTGGATTCCTCAAGCGTGTGATGGAAATGTTATATCCCTTACCATACTGGGATGCCCTGTGTCCCGGCGCGACAAGACAAAAACAATAAAACCCATTACAAACGAGGTGTTTGTTGCATCCAGTGGGGACATAATTACTGATTATAATGACTTATACTGTCTTTTTACGCGTTGCATTGCGTATCGTGCTGCGTAAACATAAAAACATGTCTGGAGAAATGACAAACAACAAGTGCTACTCTACAACTGCTCAAAACTCGCTGGAACGGCCGGCGAACCTGGAGTGAGGAACGGCCGGTGGGCTAGAGTGAGCGGCGGCGGGTGGGCTTGTGGCAACCACATGTGGCGACCCCGGGCTCGACTCCGCTTCATCCACGGTGAAAGCCGATCCCGCGATCCACAGCACTAAGTTGATGTAATCCCTCAGCGACCAGCACAGATCAGCACTAGGCATGACGAAGCGGATATCGTCATCTTTTGGAAGACCAAAAAAAGTAGTTTAGCTTTCACAACGAAAAACACAGCATCTCCACGACATGGCGGCAGCGGCAACAACAATACTGCAGCGAGAATAAAAGTTACGCCTTCTTTCTTTGCGTGAACATTCGGGCGGCATTATGCAAATCTTCTGACGTAGACATTTGGTGGTGTGTTAGAACGAGCTGTTTTAGGTAGGCTTGGTTGACTCTTAACCTTTTATAAAGAATATCTCTTTGGATTTGAGACTTTTCTTTGCAACTTTACAGATCTTCTTTCACCAAGAGCTTGTAACACTTCAAGAGAAAGGAAAAAATTTAAATGCATCATATGACCCCTTTAAAATAACTAAAAGGTTTCATTTTATGTTTTTTCACTTTTTTGAATTTTAGTCAGTGTGTAGTGTGTATGTTTGGGCATATAAAAGATCTTAAAACTTACAAATCTCAAAGTCCACTCCAAAGGGAAATATTTTTCGTTTTTTAAAAATCCCTTTTCAAGAACTACAACGAACGGCTCGTTTGGACTACAGCGTTTGTTTTCCGGGTTTTGTGATGTCACAAAGCGGCCCATTAGAATATCATTAAAATAATTCCCGCCTATGGAAATTCTAATGGTTGGGGGGTGGGGAGGGGCAATGTTGTGGTTAGAATGCTTGGTTGAGTGAATCAGACAAGACGACGAGGAACAAGAAGTGCTGATGTAGTCTCAAGTTTTCGCAAGTTATTACACACGAACCTGAATAATTATGTATGTAAATATGTATGTTACAATTCTGAAAACATTTTTATAATAAATTGCTGACAGTATAATACTGGACAATGATGTAATCTGCAGAATTTACACTTCAATTATGAGACTACAGTGTTTCCCATACATTGAGTGCGGGTGTTTTTATATCACTGTATTTCTGAAGGAAAATTGGGTGTCATTTTCATTTAATCTTGCATGTAATGTCTGATAAAGCAGTGTTTTTTGAGCGTAGCGCTGCTTTGTGTACAGCCGTTACCGGGGAAACCTTGATCTCTACCACTCCAACAGCGCCTCCTGCTGGCAAAAAAATGAATTTTCATATATATGGCGCCTGGGAACACTGGACTATTTTAAAAATAAATACAACTGTATAACAGTTTCACTGCAATTCATGTTATAATGTTAGAATTAAATAACAATGAAAATAATACATATGCACTTATCTGTACATAGTAAATGCAGTTATTTTTAAGCACATGTTGACATCCTATCTAAAACGTGATTTAGCCCCCAAAAAAATCTAATAAAAAAATAACATTACCACTCTAATAAGTCTTGCAATATCTGTGCATGCAAAAGTTCTGCGTGATCCTCTTGTTCAATATTCTCACCAAACATGAGAGCATGTTCTAGTACACCTCCAAAACAAATTCAAGACATTGTAAAAGAGCATAATAGGACCCCTTTAAACATCCTTCATTCATATTTAATGTTTGATCGTGTGCAAACCTTCCGACTTTTTTCGATTTATTTCATTTTAAATCTAGTGCACTCATTTCAGTTACAAATACATTATTCTGTGTCGTGTTTGTCACTGTAGCAGGTCTTTTCGGTGTATCACGTCATGCCTCAGGGGTTCGACTCCAACTTAACGAAAGACACTGAAAAATAACATGTGATTCTCAACCCCCAGCCCTCCTCCTCCCATTCCTTGTTTTCTGTTGTTCTGTCCCATTCTCTTTCGGCTGTCAGACCGGGACGGACAAAAATGGCCTTTTGAGTGACACTGGTTGGCACATCATTCTGAGTGTTGGTGGGAAAGGGGGCTCTAGATAAATGGTGATGCGCTTCCCATGATTGCCTGCCGCTTCCCGTCACCCCTCCCTCTGACACACTCGGGAAAAGCCAAATAACAGCTGTGCTCAATGAGAAATGTTAGCCTGATGTTAAGAATACATTCTTTTTGTTTTTACACTTCGCTCCTTTTTATGTGCTTGTTTTGCTGATTTTATAATCTACATTATCACAGCGAATAGGCATGCTTGCAAACATTCCACCTCATAGCACTTCATAACTTTCTAATGCACACCTCTATGGGAAATGAAGTGTAAAGCTGTGTGGTCTGAATGTCTTCTGACTTTTACAACATGGCACTCATCACTTTTTCTGAGAACCTGAAGGCCATGAGATCTGCCATTGTCTGTCGTTTTACGTAACTGGAGTACCTTGACCCAGGAATTGGCTTTAAATGTCTGTCATCATGATCTATCTGTGCATGCGTGTCTCTGTGATGGATGTGCGTGTTGACGTGATGTGAATGCGTTTTTTTTTTAGGAATATTGTGTCTTAATGCAGTTTCAAATCATTTCCCTCCCTAAATGTGTTCAGTGTAACATGACAGATTTTGGATGACTCCCCAAAACTATTATTCTGCTATCCTGCCTCATAAATGCTCATATATAGACACAACGTGACAGCAGAGTCTAATTTTTATCACCTACTCTAACAGTCAATACGGGTTTGTAAGATTTTCAAATTTTTTTTTAATTAGTGTCTTATGATCACTGAAGCTGAATTTGTTAGGTCAAAAATAAAGTAAATACAATATTACAGTAAAATTCTGTTAAAAAAAACATTTTTCTATTTTAATATTTTAAAGTGTAGTTTATTCTGCAAAGATGATTTTTAGCATTCAGTGTAATATCATTCTGATGCCACACAGTGTATTGCAACTGTTCATATCCGATTTGTGTGTCCATAAGCGTTCTTTCATTTCACGGAATGTGCGTTGGTTTCTATGGCAATGCCGTTGCATTATGCCAACGCTAAAAACAACAATAACAGCAATACAGTTTGCAATACAGATGTTGTCTTACGACATGACAACATGTTGCCGTCACGCTAGATTATTATTATTATTATGGATTTCGTCTTATGAGGCAGCAGCAGAAATGCAGGAATCTGGAATGTGCAGCTTTATTCCGTGCTGCCATCTCCGCTGGTTTCAAAACTCAAAGAGGTGCGTATACTAGCAGTATATTGTCTTTTTCCGCTTGACTTACAGTTCGCAACAACACAACCTTTTTTCTGTAAAGATGTTCATTGTTTACTACAAAAACGTTTGACGTTTTTACGTTTTATGTGGCGTGAAAAAGCTAGGCTAAATCCGATCTGACCGGTCAGACTGAAACAGATTTCCAGGAATGCGTATGAATGTAGCTCGAAATGGATTTGCAAAAATCGGATTGCATGTAGTTCGTTGCCGTTCAGACTATTTAAATATGATCGGGGGGATAAGCGGATTGCACAAAATAGGATTGGGCTGACAGTCTGCACGAGGCTTAATATGCTGATTTGGTGCTCAAGAAAATTAAAAAAAAATATTTTAAACTTTTAAAAACTTTTAATCATTTTGTGTCCTTGCTGAAAGTATTCAAAATTAAAATAAAAACATGTAATTAAAAAACAAAGAATTTAATTAATAAAAAATATATATATATATGACAGTTTACACCGAACACGTTTTTTAGGTCTGAAAACGCGAGACACACCGCCTTTTTTTGGTGACTTTTAAAAAAAGAGCAATGCGCTACATTTTTTATGTTGCTAGGCAACCACCAAATCAGCTGTCCTGTCAGTCTAATCAAAGGATTATAGCGCGAGCGCTCTAAAATCTTTGGTTTTTGCTGTTACGTAAACTGTCATATTAGCAGAAACCTTTAAAAATACAGCTCCGTAACAGTAACCTGTGACAAATACCAAAAGTTTCTTCTCCATCATTACAGTCTCCGGACTTACTAAGCAACAGTACACTTTCGTCACCACAATGGAAGGCCCACCTCTCCGTTCATTCGACTGGACAATGTAAAAAAAATGTGAATGTCGTCGGGCGATTTTCCGCTCAGAGTTGCTTTTTTTTCAACTTCAGGCGCTCAGAGCGCTCCTCCAAAAATGCAAGGCGCAGCAGGCGGCTAAAACGTGAGGCGCCCGGGGTGCATATATACGGTGTGTAAAACGCTCACTGCCAAGAGAAAACAATTCAAAAAAGGCGCCTCCCTGCAAAAAAGAATTCTGTCTGACCGGGCCTAAAAGGTTCTCCACAGCGATGCCATAGAAAAAGCATTTTTGGTTCTACAAAGAGCCATCTCTTTCTTACCTTTTTATAACCTGAAGAACCTTCTTTCACCACTAAGAACCTTTTGTGAAACAGAAAGGTTCTTCAGATGTTAAAGGTTCTTTCTGGAACCATTTTAGACAAAAAGGTTCTTCTTCTATGGCATCGTGAAGCACCTTTATTTTTAAGTGTGGTTGAAAACCTCCACAAATACACGTCTACATATTCCTGATCCATCATCTCTGGAAAGGAAATAATGTCTGATATTAGTAATATTACAGATTCAGCTCAATGCACATTGATCAGGGCACAAGGGCAGCCGTGAAAGAGATGGATTGCAGTTATTGCCACCATTGATTTTGACAACCAGGCTGTTAGAGTCCATTCAGAAGCTCACTCAATCGTTCCGGTTTCTGTTGGCATCCCTTCATCCAATCAGATGTCTCCATTCACTCTCTGTGACTTCCCATGTTCTCATTCATTATCCTGAAGTGGTCTAACGAAAAATCCTTTAAATATTTATCCCCTGCCCCTGTTGTCTTTCGCACCACAGGTCGTTGTTTCTCTTTGATCACCTCAGCTTGAGCCGTAACCATGGATACGAATATCATTCACACAAGTCATGTGACTTCTCACCAGCCAATGTCGTTTGTTACCGAGCTCCTGACGTGAAGAGAGCAATGCACGTACCCCTGTGGAGAGAGATCAGGGGTATTGATTTCTCCACCCTCCCCTGCTGGTCTTTGTTATGTGCTGTGTGGAGATTGACCAGCTTAAGAGAGGATATGAAGGAAACACTTTTATTATGACGTGTGACCTCATGCGTCTCTCGGCTGGACATTAGGGATTGCAGGCTCATCTTGAGGGCTCTTCTGAATTTCTTGAAGAGACGCTGTAGTCTCTAAAGATAATTTGACCCCCAGAGGAACCGCACCAGGTTGTGAGGGCGCTTCAGATGTTCCAGCTGTTATCTTTCCGGTGAGACCAAATAGAAGAGCTTGTCGTATGGGTCCTTTCAAGATTGATTGCTCCATAAAGCCATGTAGGTCATTTAGAGGGGACCACCGCAGCTCCACGAGTCCCATCGACTAAATATTGACCTGTTCCCACAGAGGCCATGGGAGGCATTAGAATAAAGGCTTCATATGCCTTTAAATGTCCAAGCAAATGCACACAATGCATACGTGCAAACACGCACTGGTGGGATTTGTGTGCACATGCAGGCATATAAATGCTCTTATGAGAACAAGTACCGCCACTCACACAATTTCAAACTTGCATCATTCGCTAAGTGTTTGCATGTGTGTGTGTAAAAGGATTTGTGTGTGTAGTATTAAAGCTGCTTAATGCAAACTGTTCAAAATGCAGCCGCACTGACAGACTTTTAAATGGACACCATTTGGGAGATACTTTTAACACTGCCGCCAACATCTGCACTCAAAACGGTGTGATTTCCATATCTTTTGCTAGCGTTGCCAGTGATTCGCTACTTGTTTTCACCCCTCAGGAGGATGTTTTGTGTTAAAAACATTAAGTAATACAGATAATGAAGCTTTTTGCTTCGTTCTGCTTTTTTCCCTGCAGTAAATTACATGGCGAACAAAAATAAATAAATCAGCCCCTCGTGCCTCACCTCCTACTTTCATCTTGTCTTGCAGGTCATTTAGTGGCTTGACTTAGCGATGCGTAGTCTTTAATTACTTTTATTGGCTTCCTCATTTTGTTTCTTGACTTTGTTTGCTTAAGTAGCCATGGTGTACCTCTCATGTCTGTTTGTTATTTATTTTTATTTTTATTCTTTATTTTTATTTTTTTGGTAAACATTGTTCTTTCGGAGCTTCACAAACATTTATGTATTTTATTTATTTTTGATTAAGGGGTTTTTTTTGTTTTAGCTTTTGAACTTTTTTAAATATTTCTTTCCCTTTTTTATTTCAGTTTTTGAAAACTTTAGACATTTAAACTTATTGCAGTCCTTTTCTATTTTTTTTGTTTTGTTTTTTAACCTAATTTATTTACTTATTTAATGTGTTTTTTTATCCTTAAACCGCATAAACACATTTCATTACACCAAATACACAAAATAATGTTATTTTTAGCAGCATCATATGACCCCTTTAACTAGTGACACGGAAGTGTATAAGTGTCATTGGTCGCTGCCAAGACGTCAAACCCGATTGCCAGGTTTGTTTGTTCGATGACTTTCGATCGTGTGTCTCAATGCTCGTTCAGCGGTCTCGTTTCACTTCGACAGCTTTCAGCCTCACCCTGCTTTATTTTCCTACGTTAATAAATCATTAGCTCATCCATGAACATGATTTCTGCCTGAGTCCCATCGGATTGCATCTGCTGTGGGGATGAAGACGACAACTCCCATGATTCCACACTCAGTCATGGCGTCATCTAACTACGCCTTTTGTCTATTTGTTTATTTTGAATACGCGCCCTCTAGCGGTGAAAATTACATATTGTTTCTTTAATAATACCACTATCACTGATCATTGAGCACTGAAATGTTTTTTTGTTTTCCACATTGATATAGAAAATGTATCGTTACTGTAATTTCAGTCATATAAAGGCAGATTTCATAGCAATATTTCATAGAAATTATGATGTCAGACATATTTAGAAGCAATAAAAGAGAGGTAGTTCTCATTTTCAGAAAATTTTATTATTTACCCAGTTTACACAAACACTTTCATTCACTCAAGTTAAACTGACCCTTGGACTTTTATTAACTTCCTTGATTTCTTCCTCTGCATGTGAGTTTTATTCTTGCAGCTGGTTCACTTCATTGACTGTCCTGCTAAAACACTCCTGCTTTTATTTAGTGCCGTGCTGGACCTTTTGGGTCAGCACTAAATCCGAGAATGGTAGACACGTCCACTCACAATCGCACACACACACACACACACAATGCATTACAACACTACTCCCTCTTGAACTTCAGCCCTCTAACAGTTACGTGACTGGGAGTTTGAACCTATAGCAATAATCAAATGTTTTCTGCCAGCTTTCTGCCAGTCTGATGGGTGGAAGTGCCTATAGAGTGCTCTTACTGATGTATTAATTCTGCTTTGCTTTTCAGAGAGGTTTAACACAGCTCTCTCTTGCTTTCAATCAATGGACTCTCACACATTGGCCATAGATTGAGCCATTGATTTAAGCCATGTTTAAAGAAGAACGTTCTTCTTGTTTAATCTTTGCTGCTGTAGTATTACTCTGTTTGACCACTGTTTTATGAGTGCTTTCTTTTTATTAAAAGGCCCATTAACTATATATTTTGAATCCAAAATAGATCCTCTACCATTAGTGCTTTGATCCATCATTTATTTGGTAGGGCTGATCCATTTTATGGATTCACCCTCAAACCTCTGGGGCTTTCACTGTTGTACCAGAGGTTTTAGTCTTAGCTAACCAATGTCTGTGTGTATGCCCTTTTTTGTACAGTGTGTGTTTCAGTAAACATTACAGAACAGAAATTCAGCTGCAAAAGCATAAAATGAAGACTTGTGTGAAACCCTGTTAGTTATTGGCATAAAATGGCATCGTCTATCGGCCCAACCCTAGTATCCATAAATGTTATTTTTATTATTAATTTAGAATGTAGGTTTGTTAAAATATAGGCAAATTTTCAATTCTTAAATTTTTATTTTAGTGGTAGGGCTAGGGATTGTTTGATTGATTTTATTGATTGATTTATTTAATCAATCTAATAATATTTTAAAATTAAAAACATTTTAATTTATTTAATAATATTAGTAAGAATACTACTAATTTCCAGTTATTGCTATTTGATTGCAAATATTTTTCTAAAAAAAAAAAAAAGTTTTTAGTTCTAGGGTTTGTTGATATATAATTAGTTTTACATAAAAACCATAGAAGTCTGTTATGTTCTTATTTAGATAATTAATAAATATGCGGATACAGGTGCTATCAGATGCAGTATTTTGGAGCATCTGAAGCACTTTATATTACAAACTGTACCGTGGGGGCCATCTGGTGTATCTGCTTCCTGTTCTGGCTGACTGTCCTTCCTGTTATGCATTTACCTCACAGATGGCACCACATGGTGCCACAATTTGACGTGGTTGCTATGGTTACACAAGGTTAAATGCCACCTCTGAACTCTGTGCAGTGCACCTCACTTAATATTGTGTATTTCACATGTACTTTTATTGTCTCTCATGTGAGGTGCAGTTGTGCATGTTTGTCTCGTGGCAGTATGTTTAACTCACGCTTGAGTTAAAGCTGCATTGCGACATCTACATTTGCTTTTTACTGTTTGTGATCTGTAATTATAAAAGTCACTCTCCCAAACACACACAGATCTATCCTTATAGTGGCAGTCTTCACATAGTGGACCCTCTCAGCAGAGCCGTCAACAAACTTAATAACAGCATTAACATAACACGCAGCTCGATCCCGCCACCGATGAGGCAATTTCCCCGGGAAACGGGAGAGCTGTCACACACAACATACACTGGTCACTAGTGTTGTGCTCTGCATTTGGCTGTTTCTGCAGCTACAGGCACTTCTATGCCCTAGATTTTGACTTTTTTTTCCTTTTCGTAATATGAAGGTCACAGATGAACTGTTTTGAAACTTTTTCCTGCTTATATAATACCATTGCTACTCTTAAAATCCATTTTAGTGTCCCATGAAATGACTAAATAGCAAATAATAATAATGCAAAAATTTTACTATTTATTTGAAAATATTTTTTCGGGTTATATAGAAGATGCGTAAAATGGTAGCTATGGAATTTGCCACAGCAAGACAAAGGAATTTAAAAAAAAAATTAATGCCTACACTAACATTTCTACCACAGAGTTTGTTCACGATGTTTTAATGAAATAAACATAAATAACCAACTAGATTAAAGTTGTGATTTTCAGAAAGAAAAAAAACTAAGGGAGTTTTGTAAAAGTATGCACAGCCAAAATGCCTAAGAAACAGCCATTAGATCTTTTAATACATTTTACTCACGTTTGTCTCTCTCTGGACTAAATCTTATTGATTCTCAGCTCGACTGTCGAAAATGTCCGTCTTGATTGCAGCTGCTTTCATGGGGTGTAAGATATCTATTTTGACCCTTTTAAATGATCCATAATTTAGACAATTTTGATGAAAGGAGAGCAAGAGTGATCATGAATTTTAATTTTGCTTTTTGAGTTGAAATAGATGGTTGAAATGAATGGCAGTTTTAATGGTGGTGGAGAGTTTCTTGTGTATGTTGAAAGTGTCAATGGGGAAAAGGTTTTGAGCTGGATCTGTATGTGTGTGTGTGTGTGTGTGTGTGTGTGCTTGTGATGCGACTGGCATGTGTTTTCCGAGCTCATAATGGGTCTCATGTTTGAGAGATTGTGTTCAGACAGCATGACTGTGACACTGATACATGTGCCCTGAAGCTTAATCGATACAAACACACACAGATACACACATTCTCACCCCTCGAGTTTGTGATGTGTGATCCAAGCAACTGAACACCTGGTAAAGTTCACCTTCATTGACCATCACGCACACTCACATAAATAAAACTTTGTTCTGCTACCCACAAAGCACAATTGAGTGCGAGGAGCTTGTTTGTTATACAGATGCCCTGTATAGACGGCACAAAACTTTTTAATATTTTACAGTTTGTTTTGATGTTTCATGTAGTCTTTTTTTTCTTTTCTTTTTGGACATCAACACTGGATTTCTCCTCTCCTGATTTCAGCTACATCATAGTAAAAAAAAAAATGCTGCAACAAAAAAAATAACTTTTTTTTAAAGGCAAAAGAAATAATGGTAGAGTAATTGTATAATAAAAAATATTAATTTATTTATTGCATCCTTTAAACTTATACCAACACTTTGCCCAGAACTAGTGTCAAATCCCTTCCCTCACTTACAATATTTTCATAGACACTTTCTTCATAGTAGGTTATTTTTATTTTTTTTATTCAAGTAAATGATAATAAATGTATAGTGCTTACATGTGAAAATTAATGTCACAAATTAGTGGCAAATCCTATATGTCATCAGTTTGCAAAAGGACTTCACGGACTACAGTAGCCCAGTCATGTAAGGATATCCTTCCTGTACTTCGCCAACATGTTGGGCTTTGAGTTACAGAGTGAGAGAGACGCCCTCAGTAATTGGTCTATGCCATAAAATAAGATTTAACGTCTGTGAAGGGCTTTCTGGTGATTAAAAGCAAGAGATGGAAGTGTGAAGGGTCCTGAGTGTGTGTATATTATTCCGGGAGTGTTTACTGTATGGGGAATCTGTATATAATTTATTAGGGATGCTCTCAGGCAAGGTTAACCAGGTTGAAGCTTTAAATGAATGTAAATGTATCTGTCTGTTGTGGTTGTCATCCTTTCTTGTGACCATCAGCTCTTAAAGATAATATCATCCCTCACCGTGACCCATTTGAAGTGTGCAGGGCCCATTTTTTCCTCTAAAAGCGAGCCACACTGGAAATCAATCTCTGTTTTAATGTTTCTCTTCTGTGCAGCATTTTTCACACCAGCCATTTGTGATCCAGCAGGAGCCATGTTGGCTCAAACGCTCCATCCACAGGGAGCCATAGTGGCTCTGGAAACCTCCGCTGGGAGCCATCTGGGCCTGGTTATTCGAGTCTTCGCCTGCCCTTACTGTGCTAGTGTGTTTTCCTTTTTCTGTGTGGGATGAGCGTCTATGTGGTGGTGAGATGTTCAATGCGTCCATCAGTGTGGGCACCCAGCAAAACACGTGGCCCTGACTCGCCCAGACATCCACCTACAGTCTGTCACACACCCAGTTTCACTCCAGGGTCCATTATAGAGTTTGTGTGAGGAAAAAATAAGTGTTTTTCACATGTTCACACTAAAATACATATTTTTAGCAAATAGCTGCTTGCATGTCCATCTTGACTGTTGTATAATACACCAAAATTACTGCTCATCACATCTATCGCCTATGTGGGGCAGCTGGACTCTTTTTAGCTCATGTTTGGAGGCGTGATTTTTGTCAAATAGTGAACAAATTGCTTTTTTATTAGTTAAAAATGAAATGACTAGCTCCAGTGCTACTTACCTATTTATTAACCCAGTGCAGCCATATTCCTCATAACCAACTGCACATAGTTGCGCTTGCTAAGAGTACACAAGTGGGGTTTAGCATCCCTTGCCAATTATGACAAGCATCACACTGACCATCCAATCTTTCGGCATGGATGACTCCAGCGTTACTTTGCGATGATAAATAAGTACTGCAAACATGGTAATATGCTGCAATGGATGAGCGAAGGCTCGAGCCATCAGTAGAGGCGTTTGGATATCGTCTGTGATATATCTTACATGGTGTGTGTGTGGAAAGCTTTTCTGCTGCTCCCTAATCACACTGATGCATTTTTCTCTGTTTATCCATGTTGTCTTTGTGTATGAGTCATGGTGTTGTGCCAGGAAAGAATACCGCAAAGATATTAATCTTTGAGTTTTGGGGTCATTGAGATTAAACTCATGTAATTGTATATTGCTTTATTAATGCTTACATGAAACGTTTGGCGTTTTCTCTGAATTGCAGCCGAGTGCGTTGAGTTTGACCTTGTATTTGGATAAGCAGGAGATTTTAAATCTAGATAAAGGCCATATGCTTTTCTCTTGTAACTCAATCTCTCTCCCTCACAAACAGCCTTAAGCCTCAGAGCAGAATTGCAACGTTTGTATATATATGCAATTAAATATTGCCTCATTTTAATTAAAATAAGTAAAAACAACACATAGCAGTAGCCAACACTGAAATGTATCACGATAGTTTTGGTTAGGGAGAAAAAAAAGTTTTAACTTCCAGCTTGTAAAGGTCAAAAAGGGCAACAGCTAAGTGACACAATATGTAATACTTCGGGAACAAATTTATTGTATTATTGTATATTGTAATTAGGGGTGGGCAATACACCGATAGAGACAATTAGCCGGTTGAATGTTGTCAACCAGTAGAGATTTTGGAATATCGTCTCTGTCACAGTTACACGCTCACGTGACATTGCTGTGCTGTGTGGTCATAAACTTATCGTTTGCATGCATTTTTAGGCATTAGGGTTAAAAAAAAAGTGATTTTTAAGCTGTTGAAACACAATCAGCAACGAAAGAGAACTAATTTCGCTATATGCACGTGCTGTCTGAGAGACGGTTTCTGAGCGCTGTCAAAGAGCTGTGCACACGTGAAGACTGTGCTCATAGAACCCGGGGGTATTGAGTTATTTTTTTACTTTATGGGCCTTGAACAGTTAAATACACACACTTGTATGTGTCAAAATACCGGTCTTTGCAAGTATCCTCGTAAACAGTAATTTAGGTCCTACGTGAAAGCAAAAAGCTGAGGAAGAAAACACATGTGTAACAAAATATTGATCCGGGCAGCTCTTAAAGTAACAGCAGTCTAGGTCCTAATATCCTGCGCCGTCGTCAATCATTTAATCCAAAAGACAAAGAAAATCTCTTACTGCTCTTGACTAAATCACTTTTGTAACTAATAAGAAATATATAAGCTATTTAATATACACAGTGAAGAATATGCAGTTTTATTTTTGTTTTTTTTTATATGCATTTGATTCTTTATAAATGAACAGCACTTCTTGATTTAGAACATATTGTTATATACTATATATCATATATATATATGAATATATATATATGCTCTCCTCCTCGCGTTATAGCATGATATCAGAGGTTGGGTCATATTTGCCCACCCATAATTGTTACCTATTATAGCAGCAAGTGTTTGACGTTTATTTGTTGAAAAATGCTTACATTCCCTGAATCTATCAATGGCTTTGTGAAATCATGTTTTACGTTGTAAAAAATACACCATGAGTATAGGATGTTCATTTTAACCGTTAACAAGTTTAAGGTATGGTAAAATTTTGACCGATTAATGCAATCAGTTAAATGGTTTAAAAAGTAATTTATTTATATTTTTTTCAGTAATTTATCAAAATATTTAAAAAGTTTTGCTGCATGGTTAAAATACGCTACGTGTATAAAAAGATTGTTTTTTAGGGGGAAAAACATAAGTTGCGTATAGTATGTCGCATTTTATTATTTCATTCAGAACGCGAAATGTTTACAAACATTATAATAAAGTGTAAACATAGCTAGGCTATTTTAGTTCCCCTCACTCCACAACAAACCCTTTCAATTAACAGTATTTAGAAAAGAACAAAAATTTAAAATATAAGAAGCTATAGCAATATAAAAGACAAGCCAAAACGAATTCATTTAGGCCAAAACGAAACTGAAACCAACGTTGGTTCTCTCATTCCACACAAAATCAAATGATTTTGTATTCGCGATGTATTTGAATGGCAAATTATTATTTATTATGTAGCCTACTTCACTCGCGTTCCAATATCCACGTAAAAAAACTAAATGTTTTGTATAACATCACGGCGGTACAGTGATAACATTTAACCTTAACGGCTTAACAGATTTTACTACATTTTTTTCCATATGTTTGACTGACTGTATTTTATTATGATAATGAACAGGCTGCATTGTCATGGTGGCTATGCTTAACTGTGTGTGCACATGCGGCGCCGGTGCAGTCACTTGAATTTTTTACTTCTTACAGTGGAAGAAACTACTCCTTTTAGTCATAAAGATAATCGCGATTGTAAAAGGTTTGCTTTTATTTGTGTATATTCACAATAAAAACTAATCTTTGTGCTTTTGTAAAATAAGCCTTGTAGCATATCAGCTCATGGGGAAATATGAATAATTAATCATAACTAGTTATAATTAATTATAAATATTTAGGTCCGCTGTAGATATTTACTTGACCTCTCAGGGTCAGCTGTCTGTCAATTCTAAGAACTTTAATTTCCTGTTTAAGGGAAATAACTTTCTTACTGTACAATTCTTCAAAGAGCTTGTAGCATAAATCTGCATTATTAGGGACTCCAGTTATGAGCAAAGAACAATGTCAAGTGTGATACAAGTAAGACTTTATTACCTACATAAACACTTAAACTAGTCCAAAATACTACATAAACACATAAACTGGTCAAACATACACACACACACACATTTGGTATAGAAAGGTGGTTCAGCTTAAGCCCAAAGAGCCTATAACAATAAAATATGAAGTTATGGACCATTGATATCAGCAGTTTTTACAGCCTGACGGAACATCATATTCGTAGTTCAACCCAACCCTTTTTAAAAGGTTGCAAATTATACATAAGTATCAATTAAGAAGACCAGTTTGAATCTTGCAAACGTCCCGTCTGTCTGAAAGAGGTTGATGCAATCTCAAGGTTAGGTTGATTTTCTAAGTTTTGGTTGATGCAAACCACAACTGTTTGAGTCAGAGACTCTTGGTGAATGGAAAAGTCAAGGCCACAGGCCTGGCACAAAACTTAGGATGTCCCGGAGCGTTGTAGCTCACATCTTCTCAGAATTCAACCAAACCACAGACTGGCGGGTCACTGGTGTGAGGCTTTAAAGGGATAGTTCACCACAAAAATGAAGATTTGATGTTTATCTGCTTAGCCCCGGGGCATCCGAGATGTAGGTGACTTTATTTCTTCTGTAGAATACATTTGATGATTTTTAACTTTAACCATTGCAGTATATCAGTCTTATAATGCATGGTAATGGTAACAAAATCTATGAGAGTAAAGGGCAACCAAAAAGCAAAAAAAACATGCACAGACAAATCCAAGTTAAACCCTGTGGCTCGTGACGACACATTGATGTTCTGAGACACGAAACGATCGGTTTGTGTGAAAAACCGAACAGTATTTATATAATTTTTTATCTCTTATACACTGCAATGTCCACCTGTCTTTGGCGCACGCACGCTTCCTGTGCGTTAGGTGTGTAAGTGCTCTGGTGTAGTTTACGTAAGCGCCGGAAGTGATCTCTCGCGCATATACATCATTCATTGTTTACACAGTGCACAAACATTGTAGTGTACGACGGCTCTCCAAACGGTACTTACCTGGCCTTAATCCGGATTGTTTCAAGACCGACTTTAGCTTCTGAGCCTGCTTGCCTGAATTTATGGTTGATTGCTCTTTGGCTGGATATCAACACACTGTGACGAGGCACACCTGAACTGAATGGAGCCTCATCACCGCTGCTGTTTAAATGCCGAGCGCGCCTCTCCTCGAGAGACCGTTCTCTTCCCCGTGCATGCACGCTGGTATCCTTGTGGGTCCAGGAGTGCGTAGAGGGACTCCCGTGCCGCCATAGTGCCGGACCTGCATTCCGGACGAGAACCGCACCCATTACACGGCCGTCGGGCTAGGATGCTGGGCCGTCTAGTCCCTTCAAGTGCCCTGGGCAGAGAGAAGGACGAAGCCGCTGATAGAAGCGCCCCGGACCGGAGAGGGGAGCGCGTGCGTCCGCTGGACTCCGCCCCTTACCTGGAACACTCCTTTCCGAACACTGCCCTTCCTTCACAATTCCCCAGCACAACGAGGACACCAGATCCCCTGTTTATTTTGGACCCTTGATTCCCTTTTTTCTGGACACTTTATTTTCTGTTAATAAACGGTGTCTGTCGTTTCTCCTCCCCGTGACAACACACCCATTAACGTAAACTACGCCAGAGCGCGAACACACCGCACGCACCGGAAGCAGTGCGCAAGCACTAAGACAGTTGGACATAGTGGTGTATTAGAGGTAAAAAATTATATAAATACTGTTCGGTTTCTCGCACAAACTGATCGTTTCGTGTGTTGGGACATCAATGTGTCGTCACGAGCCGCAGGTTAATTTGGATTTGTCTTTGCATGTTTTTTTTTACTCTCATAGAATTTGTTACCATTGCCATGCATTATACGACTGACGGACTCCCAACGGTTGGACTTAAAAATCATCAAATGTGTTCTACTGAAGAAACAAAGTCACCTACATCTTGGATGCCCTGGGGGTAAGCAGATAAACATCAAATTTTCATTCTTGGGTGAACTATCCCTTTAAGGTCTGAGAAGATTCACACCGCTCAAAAGGGCTTGTCCAATGAGAAAGCCGAATCCCAAGGGGGAGTTTGGAAATACTGGGGAGTTTATAACCCTTTGTGTGGAAGCATGGTAATTTGCAAATGGAACTTGAATCGAATTACTAAAGATTCTCAGGACACTTATATATTGCCTATGTACCAACATATATTTTACACGCTCGTTTAGATCATCAGAAGGCGATTTCATAGATACTAAACATGGTAGGATTACATATAGGCAAGATGACATGAAGAGGGGTTCTATCCTAAGCCTGCATAAAACAGTATACAATCTCAAAGACAGAATACACGATGACCTAAGGATATGTGAGTTCTTCAAGAAAGGTCTTCCTATGGATTAATTAGAAGAGTCCATTTCTACTGTGCTCTGTGTTTTTCCTATGGAAATTGTAGTGAGAGTGGTGATTCTCAACATGCCATTAGGTCGTAAATGTATCTGGTCTAGCAAAGGTGTTGTGGTTGCCATGGTGACCAGGGGCCTGAGCCTCGTTCACAGACATCTTGGCACCCAGTATGCTTATTGGGTGAGGGGTCTGTGAATGTTTGTTAATCTAATGAATAATTAATTTGTTAAATCAAATGAAAAATGGTGTTCCTGATTGGTCCAGACGCTACAGCCTAAAGAAAAATAGGATGCCGCTTTCTGCCATCTGTTTTCCTTTCGCGCAGCACAAAAATTAACAAACTCTGCATACTAGGCTACTTGTTTTTATTTCATTTTCTTAATTTATAATTTAAGTAAATATGTTTCTCATATAGGCCAAGTTATTCCTCTCTCTCTCCTCTCTATATATATTATATATATAATTTTTTTTTTAATAGTATGCACAGAAGGTGCTTTGGACATGCAGTCAAAAGTACCCACTGTTAAATACCAGTGACATTAAGCATCCACTTAGCATGTTATCAACCTCACAAACAAGATAAAACCATCCTGAGCAACACCATGGCAGCCACCCACAACAAACTAGCGGCATTTAATTAAACAAAATTCTGATTTAACATCAGATCATTACTAATGAAAACCTTTTTAGGAGACTAGTTCACTTTGATTAACTCTGCTCTATGTGTTCCAACAGCAAAGTACATGGGGGGTACATAAAGCTGGTTGTGCGAGATAAAATACATTTAGCCCTCTGGCTAAGGCCAACCCAGATTACCGGAACATTCTGAGCGTGAACCCGGCCAGAGCCATTACCTTTTGCGTGTAGAGCATTAGTTTGCCACCAAGTGGGGCCGGAGTGGGAGGGTAGTTGTTTGTCCCCATAATATGAGGTTGGTTGTCATTCTTGTGTTTAATCAAAGTGCCGATTATGCCCTCATTAAAAAGCTTTTACTCTCCCTGCGTATGCAGCCTCTGCCTCCAAAGTAATTCCCAGCAGATTTCCCAAGGGGCTTCCGGGCTGAACAACTGCTCTTAATTGTTTGACTCTTGGAGTGTCTTTTCACGACACCTGCTTGTTTCTCACAAACCCATTTCACTTGTACAGTGTGGATGTTGCTTTGCCGATGGATCATAATGGTTGAGACAGATGATTTGATGGAGCAAGTTCTAAGTGGTGCTTGCTAAGGCAGCCTGTAACTTTTAGTATTCAAATTTGGTGCATTAAGTCGCCCGAACCGTTTGTGCTACAGATATGAAGGATACTTCAATTTGTGATGCTCGATGAGATGTATGCGACTGGATTGGACTATAAAATGGTGAAAAAATCCCATAGGCTTACACTGAAGAATCTGAGCCATATCTAGGGATCAGAATATCACAGAGACATTGCAACTTACTCCTAGCAATGCTTAGAAACCACTCAAAATATCATAGCAATGGCATTTTAAATATCTTATGAATATCTTGAATATCTGAATATCTTAGCAACTGCATTGCAACTCCTTGGCAACCACTCACAAGACCCTAGCATAATTTCCTTAGACAATGTAAAAAATCTAGTTTCTTAAGCATTTTTGTTCCCTATAATCATCATAATTAATAAGACATTGTCATTAGGTTGCTTTGATTAGAGCTTTTAGATTTTCTGTTCCACAAAGACTTCTCTAAAACCTTAATGCGTCATACAGTTTGTAATTTTTCTTCTCTCTTTTGGGTGTTAAGAAGCAGTTAGAGAATTCATCCTTGCATATTTTCCATTAGTAATTGGTTAATGTTTAAAGTGACTCACTGTTTTCCCCTCTTCTTTTCTTTCTCTCTGTCATCCTGTCTTTCTTTGAAATGCACTCTTTTTGTCCTTGCCTGCTGTCTTTGATCACTGGCCAATGAACAGCCTCAGTGCTTGGAGACAAATGTAATATATTAGTGGTGCGTGTTCCCTGGTGTCACCGCTTTAATTGAGAATGTCAGGCTAAAGTTAGCGTCAGGCTGAATCTCGACCTCACGTTTAATTGTGCGAGAAAGACGTGCCTAACAGTGATGTCAGTGACAGGAAGTGTGTGCGTGAGTGTATGAGATGAGTGGGGGTATGCTGAAGGCCCCCTGAGTTGCCTGAAGAACGAGCCGTCTGGACGATCAATAGATACCTCAGTCTCCTCCAGTGATCTGTCTATTTAAGACAAAGTCTCTTTCTCTGCAGCCACAGTAATGGAATCTCAGCTAATCCCAGATACAGTAAATTAACTCACTCTTTTGCCTCATCTCTCTCTCTTTCTCCTAGGTGGAAGTGGAGGTGGAGAGCATGGATAAAGCAGGAAACTTTATTGGCTGGCTTCACATCGAGGGTGTGAATTTGTCCGTCGCTCTGGTGGATAACGCCCTGTCGAAGGTCCACTTCACTGCAGAGAGAAGCTCCTACTACAAGACTCTGCTGTCTGCAGAGGAAACCGCAAGACAGAGTAAAGAGAAGGTGAGTTTGGTGGAAATCCAGTATGCCTCATACAGACTCAGGCTCTGTTCCAAAACCACCTAGGCAGCATTTTAAAGCATCATTGGCACTCTGCTGGCACAAAACCTGGGCTAACACAGTAGCCAGCAGTGTTATCTTTTAAGATACCTTCTTTTGTCCAAAATCTAAGGCAGCACCAAAACCCATTTATGCCAAGCCAGTTCACACAGCGGCCATTTTGGCAACACGCCAGTCAGATATTTTATTCATAAGATATTGAAAGATGTTGATAATGTTCAATCTAATTAAAAATGGTCTATTTTACCCAATATTTATTTTGCTGTGGTGGTTGTTTTTTTTACGCACTTTTAACATCAGATCCGGTTGGAATCTATTTATGTCGCACAGCGGGTTCCTGCCCTTGTAGAATGTTTCAAATCAGTCCCTTACAAGTTTCCAGTTCATTTAGGATGCTGCCTTTCAAGGGTATCTTGTATAAACAGTAGAAAGCTGGGCCGCCCACTAGGTTTTGGAACAGAGCTTCAGTCTTCTCTGTCACGATCAGAAATTTATATGTATCCTGCCTGCATCTGACAAGCAAAGAGATTCATTACTTATTATTCCAGATATCTTCCAGCCCCACTCTGGTAATAAATATTATCTATTTTCTGCCCAGCATGCTTTGAGCTCCTGGTGCTGAGGCCAGAGCCTGTCATCCAGTGTATACGTAAACAATGAGAATACACAAATCTGTTGTCATGTTGCATTAGTTCAGGCAGAACAAATGGAAACTGGACCTCCAAAAGCAGTACGAGCTGGACAAAAGGCACAGGAATGAGTGTGTAGCTCAGGGGGTGTCACAGGGCTATGTCTTTGGCACTATCAGTTTTGTTCTCTTTTCCCCACTAAGCTGTGATTGATGAAACCCTCTTGGTCCCTGATCTCAATCTCTCTCTTCATTTTCATTATGGCCGAAACAGTCCATGGAAAGCAACGGCCCTGGTGGACAAACAACACTCCCGCCAGCTGTTTCTTCTGTCCTCTATCCCTCATTTGGCGAGAGAGAGAATGGCCCCGTGCTGATAGCAATATGATCTACTGCCCAAGGTGGCGAAGAGCGTGTTTCTGTCTTCCTTGTCAAATCCATCATTTTTTTTCATCTCTCTCTCTCATCTCAATCTCTCGCCTCTACAAAATATCGCACAAAGTTCCAAAACATATAGCCGCATCTTTTTTTCAAAGGCAGTGTTATCAGCTTCCAGCTCCCGTGAAAATAGCGACCAATCTTAAATGTGCATCTATAGATCTTCCCGTCTGATTGAACTTATGCCTGGCTTAAAAAGTAAATCTTGCTTGTTTACACTCCCTTAGATATGCACACAGACATTCGCATATGCACACTCACTTGCACACCTCTCTGCCTCAGTGTCACCTCGCTGTAAACAAAGCATGGCATGGCTTGCACTGACACCTTGAGGAAAGCGCAGTTTGACCCTTATTTCCTGTGCTGTCGCTTTCCCAGTGGGTTGGATTGACTCACTGATTCGCTGGCAGTGAATCAAAGACGACATGTTTGGTTTGTTGTGCCCCAGTCTCCTGCTCTCTGGCCCTGTGGCTGTCTGGAGGGGGCCACCAGCACATGGCCACCCTGATGTGAATGTGTTAGAGGAGAGAAAACACAATCGCCACCCATGAACCGGACAGCTGCATTGTTCTCAAAGATTGTAGATGCTGGTTGTCAGGTCGGTCCCAATCCATGCTTGAATTTCCCAGGCCACTCTGGATAATGGAAATAATTAACCCTTCAGGACAAGTGGAAGACGGAAAGGAAAGCTGAGGTCAGCATTTCTTTTCTCTCGATGGCCTTCATTTTGCCACTGCCAGGTGTTTTTTTTTTTGTTTTAAAGTTTGCATTGAGCAGGTTATTTCACTCTTTGGTTTTAGTGTTCTCCGCTTGTTGGTGATGGGAAGTGTTAGATGTTTGCTGTGTCATTTGTCCAGTTCAGAAAGTGACAGTAATGAAATGCACTGGGTCAAGGTTCATTAAAGGGGTCCTATTATGCTCTTTACAAAGTCTTGATTTTGTTTTGGGTGTACTAGAACATTCGCTCTCCATGCTTGGTGTTTCTAAAATCGCATATTTTTTTTCACCTTATAATTTACATTATTAAATACCTTTCTCCCCATCCTGGCACAAACTGCTTGATTAGTTCCGGCTTTGATGAAGGTTCGCCTTCCGAAAAACAAAATGTGTTGTGTTTGGTTAGCTGTCCCAGTGCGTTGTGAACAGCTTAGACTGTGTTTCAGTTCTGCAACGCCCCTTGCTCCGTCTTTCAGCAAAAGCTTTTGGGAATCCGGCACTTCACACTCGTGATGTGGAAGCTGTCCTCAATAAAATGCACAGCACACAATAACAAATTGGGGTTATAATGCTCAGGAACAAGTTAAAAAATAATTTGCAACCACTGTTTCCTGACATCATCTGCTTTTGGAAGCCCAAACAAAGATGTTTGGGCATGGAGGTGAAAAAAACAGTGTTCCAGGCGGTCGCGCACTGGATGAAAAGCGCTGCGTCGCGTTGCGCCACATCTTTAAAATTAAAATACATTATTTTCTGTGAGTGTAGGCACACCGGCAGCGCCGCTCGGTGTCTGTCCGCGGCGCCCAGCTACATCATGTTATACTTGTAAGAATTGTTCTAGACATGCCGAAAACTTGAAGCTACAGCACAGCAGCTCTTCTTGGTTTTCTCTGATGCATTAACTCTGCAGCAGCTCTTCTTCTTCGTTTTCTCGTCTGATGCGCTCACTCAACCACGCGTTCTAACCACAACCTCGCCCCTCCCCCCCCCCCAACCATTAGAATTTCTGTAGCCGGGAATTCTTTGTAATGAAATTCTGACGGGCCGCTTTGTGATATCACAAAGCCCGGAAAACAAACACTGTAGTCCAAAAGAGCCGTTCATTGTAGTTCTTGAAAAGGGATTGTTTTTTACATGAAATATCTCCTTTGGTGGCTTTCGAGATTTGTACTTTCTAGATCTTTTTTATGCCCCCACTCACCTACACAGCTAAAAGTTTTAAAAGAGAAAAAGCATAATAGACCCCTTAAAGTATTTTTTTCTTTCTTTTTTCAATGTCTTTTATAATAAGAAATAAAGATGTCCATTAGTTTATAATAGTGGTCCATTGGCTATAAAACTGAGTTAAAGAACCAAAGGGGACCAGGTGATTTTAATGAAGAAGAACATTGCAGGTTTTTGCCTGCTGTGCTTGAGGTTCAATTTTAAGAACTTAAAGAGTTTTTTGCATCTTATCCGCAATGGTTAATGTTATGGATGACTTTATTCTATTATTTATATATATTATATTCATACTGTATTTATAGAAGCACCTGGAGATTTGGGTTTTGGTCCGTCCGCACACCAATTGCATGTAAAACACTACTAGATAATTTTTCTGTTATTTATTTATTTTTTACTTTTTATTTTTATATGAATTTTCATCATTTTCAACCTTAAAATCAGCAGGCTTTTATTTTTTGCGGGTTGCCGGCAAGTAAGTATATGCGCTGCGGGGGTGCTGCCAAGTGAGTTACTTTTATATAGCACTTTTCTGGGTACTCCTAAGTGAAGGTAATTTGTAAGGGGGGGATCTTCTCAACCACCACCAATGTGCAGCATCCAACCTGGAGGATGCGACGGCAGCCATATTGCGCCATAACGCCCACCACACACACCAGCTTATTGGTGGAGAGGAGACAGAGTGAAGTGCGTCAGTGAATGACACAGTTTTGCGTTTTGCTCTGAAACCGGCAGCACGTAGCTGAGATTTATTATTTGTTCAAACGGAAATCTTATGCAGTATTACAGTTGATCTAAAACTGTGATTGATTGAGAATAAATAGCTGTCAACCATGTTGGTATGCAAATGAGTTGTCTGAACTTATATACCCAGTGTATTTTTTTTTCACTGCACATGGCGCAACACACCGCTTGTATTATATTATATTATATTATTTTTTTATGAATTTTTTTGGAGTTTACCATTGAATAATTAAAAGTTATATGAGTTTTATCACATCTAAGTGGGATGTTCAAAGGCCTAATGCGTGTTGGCGTAGACCAGGCATCATAATCAAAAGTATCACCATGCAAGACTAGGTCTTGATCTCTTCCCACTACTAATTCATTGTTGATGAGCAGCGATATCTTGGTAAATCTTCACACAAAACAAAGTCTTGCATTGTATTTGTGTTTACCCATGTGCAGAAACTGTTCCATGAATGCCTGCACACTTTCTTTGCACACTTTTGTTTTAATGCAGTTTCCCTGTAGATTGAGGGAATCTATTTAGAAGTTCCTCTCAATATCATGTGCCGTCAGCGCCAACACTGCTCTGAAATGTAAACAGTTGCTGCATGGAGATGTTAGAACACTTCTGGTTGCTGGGCAACAGAGTTATGGCTGCTGATTAGAGAGTGGTTTATGACCCAGTGTGCACCGAGCCAACCCGCATTCTCGCATCTCGCAACACAGGCTGTTAAAAGAGCCTTCTTGTAATTACAACACACTATTTATGAGGAGGCAAATCTGAAGAGAAGTCAGCTTTTTGTTGAGAAACAAGGCCTTCTGTCATTTCTTATCTAAGTTTGGTCTACTTCAACAAGGCTCTGGTGGATCGCCCCATGATTCTGGAAAACTGGGACAAACCAACCACTGATTACTATCCTCCCTTAGATCATCATCCTCATCATTGTTCAGAACATCACTGAGCTTGTCTGCCTTTCCCCCTCGCCGCTCCCACGGTCACTCGTTTGTCTTCTTGTTCCTGCCTTTTCTGGTATTATTGGGGCATAATTCAGTCACCAGGGGGTTGATTTCAGCTCTAATAGCCTCCCCAGGCTCTCGTGTGCTTTACAACACTCGTGACAGGGTTCCGCAGGGGTTGAGAAGGGCAGCCGTCTGCTTGTGACATTTAAGCTCGATGAATTTATATGGTGGGTGAATGCAGCCCAACGCCACGTGTCGTCCACATCTGTCTGGACCGAGGAGGTTGATTAAACCTGGAGAAAGGATGAGAACTCACAAGTCTTTTTATACTATTAGGGTGTTCACCCAAAAATGAAAATTCTGTCATTAATTAACTCACCTTCATGTCGACCATAACCATAAACCATGGACCTTCGTCAATATTCAGAACACATAAGATACTTGTTGATGAAAGCTTCGTGCTTTCTGACCCTCCATAGAGCGCAATGAAACCAAAATGTTCCCAGACCCAGAGACATATTAAGAACATTGTTAAAACAGTCCATGTGACAGAAGTGGTTCAACTGTATTTTTATGAAGCTGCGAGAATACTTTTTGTGCACAAAGAAAACAAAAAAAAACAACTTTTTCCAACAATTCTTCTCCTCCGCCATGAAAAAAAATCGAGAGTACCACAACACAAAGCCCCTGAGTCCATTGACTATTTTTGCTATGTCCGTTATTACGTCCTGGCCTGGAACACTTCGTTGCAAGTGCTCCTCTATGGAGGGTCCCAGCAATTTAATCAAAATATCCTTAATTGTTTTGTTCTGATATGATCGAGGTTGCGGGTTTGGAACGACATATGGGTGAGTAAATAATGACCAAATTTTCATTTTTGGGTATGCTAACCATTTAAGAGACCTCCAAAACAATCAGACTCTGGTAGAACGTCAACTAATATATTTGCAATTCATAGGTGTCTCACACAAATTGATTAGAGCGGAATACAACTTGAGCATCACAAAAGAAAAATGCTAACCTGACAAATTCCAGCACACTTAATGTCTGCAATGGTTTATGAAAGAATATTTCTGTTACTTTTGATTTCATTTGGCTGAATCCCTCCTGTTGTGAAGGAATCTTGTTCAAGGACCTCATAAGTGAACAGCTACACCCAATTTCAGAGGGACATCTTTGAGTACCAGTTTGCTAGCGAGAAGAGGAACCACGTGCAATTTTCTTTGAGACACTTGAGTGCCACAGACAATCAAAATATACAAATGAAACCCAAAGTTGCCTAGAAATATTTAACAAGTTCCAGTTGGGTTTTTTTATTTTTGACGTTGTACTTCAAATTGTTGAAATCCATTGTGCTTTAGTGCAAGCTTCTGTGAGTTGGCACTTTTTACCTCTGGCTAATCTGGAGCGAGCCAAGGATGAATGAAGGCAGTGGGAGGCTCAGGTCAGTCTAATGGAACCCGAGTTTTCAGACTTGCGTTACTGCATTAATATTTAACATGGAGATGAAAGCGCAGTGCTCGCTATCATTCTTTAAGAGTTATATTTTGTTCATGTTGAACAATGCATTTTAATTAAAGGCCCTCTTTTAATTTCCTCTGATGGAAGTGATTTCGTCCTGAAAACTGACTTGCCTGAACGCCTGAATATATCATAATTTCTCTGTTATTAACAACAAAGTGGCCTAAATGAAGTTTTAACACTTTTTATATCATGCTCTCTTTTTTCAGCTGCAGAATCAGTGAAGCAGTGGCTGTTTCCATGGCAATATTATAAAACGCGACAAGATAATTACATGCATGCCACAGATGAGGTTATCTGAGTGCTTGAAAAAGTTAATGCTATTCTGGAGTTTTCAGGTGTTGGGTTCGCAGTTTTAAATCTGATTGAGTTTTCCCAGATTTTATTCAGTCAGTCATCTTAAAGTACTTTATCGAGGTGATTTCTCTCTTTTTGTGTAGTGTAAAAGTTATGTTGTGGTTTTTTTGTCCTTTAATAAATAACGTGCACTGATAAATCATTCACAATAAGACTAGGACACATGTATTAATCAAGTAAATGGGGTCTTGACTTAAGGCAGGTTATATAGAGTGGCATCTCTCCTTCTCTTTCTCTCTCTCTTTTGACATGCCTGTGCCTTGAGTTGCTGTAAATTGCATTAAGTGCTGTGTAGAAATGGCACTAAAAGGGAAGTGTGTGATTATATATGTATTTCCATTCTGTTCCTCACTCTTCTCACCACTGTCATCGTTGCCTTCTAATTTAACAAATGGAGGGCAGGCTGTGTCAAACAGGAACAACCAGAGCACTGTGGTGAATCACAGTAAGAGTTATCCAATTAGACATAGCAACTCTCCCCGGAGGCTTGCGCTAAGGCCTGCTCCGCCACAACAGGGACTTGGCCGGCTAAAGAGAGACAACAAACATGGCAGGACTGATGTCTCTGATGTAAAACATTGTCTGTAAACACATCAGCATGCGTACGCAGACTCCTGAACCAATCAAATTTGAGAGTGTTTGTATGAAATATTCATGTGAGTTTCAGGGTGCACATTAATTATGAGTTATTTAACAGTGCCTGTTATTTTAATGATTTTGTATTTTTTTCTATTTACATTTTTTTGTTTGTTTTAGTGGCAGCTGTCTTAATTAGGATTCGATCCAGAGTATATGTGTATATAGATATATATATATTAATGGATAATAGGTATGTATAGTGTAAGTATATATATGTATATGTATATATAGATTATGTGTGTATATCTAATATAGTATAACCATACAGTGGGTATGTTAAGTATTCAGACCCCCTTAAATTTTTACCTCTTTGTTATATTGCAGCCATTTGCTAAAATCTTTAAGTTAATTTTTTTTCCTCATTAATGTACCCACAGCACCCCCTATTGACAGTCAAAACACAGAATTGTTTCTGACATTTTTAGATTTATTAAAAAAGAAAAACTGAAATATCACATGGTCCTGAGTATTCAGCCCTTTGCTCCATATTTAGTAGAAGCACCCTTTTGATCTATACAGCCATGAGTCTTTTTGGGAAAGATGCAACAAGTTTTTCACACCTGATTTGGGGATCCTCTGCCATTCCTCCTTTCAGATCCTCTCCAGTTTTGTCAGGTTGAATGGTAAACGTTGGTGGACAGCAATTCTTAGGTCTCTCCAGAGATGCTCAATTAAGTCAGGGCTCTGGCTGGGACATTCAAGAACAGTCACAGAGTTGTTATGAAACCACTCCTTTGTTATTTTAGCTGTGTGCTTACGGTCATGGTCTTGTTGGAAGGTAATCCTTCGGCCCAGTCTGAGTTCCTGAGCACTCTGGAGAAGGTTTTCCCTGTACTTGGCCGCATTCATCTTTACCTCTATTGCAACCAGTTGTCCTGTCCCTGCTGCTGAAAAACACCCCAACAGCATGATGCTGCCACCACCATGCTTCACTGTTGGGACTGTATTGGACAGGAGATGAGCAGTGACTGGTTTTCTCTACACATACCGCTTAGAATTAAGGCAAAAAGTTCTATCTTGGTCTCATCAGACCAGAGAATCTTATTCCTCACCATCTTGGAGTCCTTCAGGTGTTTTCTTGCACTGAGGAGAGGCTTCCGTTTGGCCACTCTGCCATAAAGCCCCGACTTTTGGAGGGCTGCAGTGATGGTTGACTTCTACAACTTTCTCCCATCTCCCGACTGCATCTCTGGAGCTCAGCCACAGTGATCTTTGGGTTCTTCTTAACCTCTCTCACCAAGGCTCTTCTCCCCGATAGCTCACTTTGGCCGGACGACCAGCTCTAGGAAGGATTCTGGTTGTCCCAAACGTCTTCCATTTAAGGAATGAAGGCCACTGTGCTCTTGGGAACCTTAAGTGCAGCAGAAACTTTTTTGTAACCTTGGCCAGACTTGGCCCTTGCCAAATTCTGTCTTCTGAGAGCGACTGGCCTCTTCCATCTCCAGTGCAGCCTGTTCCTGAAGAAGATGCGGTAAACAATTACCCAACTTCAACATGCTGTTCCAAGCAGTCAGATAAAAGATCAACAATTAGACAGACATAAACTAACAACAAGATTCTAAACTGACTCTCTCTTTTGAGCCGGTTCTTGCACAGTCTTCAGGAGGCTCTCACCTTCCGCCGTCGTCTCTCCTCAGCTTTCCGATAAGCCTCCAGTTCCTCATCCGATGGTGCAAACTCCTGCATAACCAAACACACACACAATCAAACACAGAGAACTCCACAGGCCAGAGGAGAACCAAGCTTTCTCCTGAGGTTTCTCTCCACTTCTGTCACCTGACTGAGTCGGGGTATAAAAGAGCACTGAAACTTGGCATCATCATCTATTTGTCTGCACTGACACTATCGAATAAGACCAAACGTTGAACTGAATTGAGCTGAATAACGACACCACTGTCTTCTGTACAACTGAAATTGAAGTCGTTTCATATTTGATGAACTCTGCATAATTAACACCAGTTTATTAAAATATTAATGCTGACGCTGCTGATTTATGCTTCACGTTGTTCCTAAAATTTGAGATATTTTAGTATTATTTATATACTATTAAAGTGTTTATTAATTGTCTGAATATGTATATATAATAACTGAATTGAATCAAGATTGAGCTGCATAACGACAACTACTGTCTTCCGTAGAGCCGCTCGCAGCTGAATTTGAAGTCATTTCATAGTTGATGAATTCTGAAAAATGAACACGTTATTGTCATGTTTATTACTGCTTTGGAAACAATCCGCATTGTATAAAGCACTAAACAACTAAATAAGACAACAGAGTGAAAACCTTTCAGTATTCAGAATACTGAACACATGGAAACATACTGACAGAGATCCGTCTGAGAGGAAGCGGTCTGTGATGCATGCTTACCTTTTTAAACAGCATGACGTATCTGCTCTCTTTATCTTCACCGAAGGAAAAGGACGCGAGTCCAGCCACCTCGGCCACATCATGCCTAAGAGACAGAGGCATTAGCACACCGGAAAACTGTAGTAGTCCTGCTGGACTTTCAAAAGTATGAGAAATATGTAAAGTTCACGGCATAGACTCTTTAAAATACGTCCAAGAGTTTTACACTGTTCCCCGCTGTTATTGTGGGGACATTTCCCAGCCCCTAAACATGACGCGGCGGCACAAAACGAAACGTGATTGGCTGCTTTACCTGTCAGTCATATTGTGTGGTCTTGGCTAGAGCCCGACCGATATATCGTTTTGCCGATATTATCGGCCGATATGAGCCTGTCGCCGATATATCGGTATGGGCGAATATGCCACCGATATTAAATTTTTTTTTACAGAACATATAACGCAGATAAAATGCTTGAAATGGTGTAATTACTTAGTTTGTCCAGCAGAGCGTGCTCCATTGTTGCTACTGGCGACCTGGATGAAACTCTTTAAAGCTTAGTCTATGGAAAACCATTGAAACTTTGAACTGCCATATCTCCGTAACGGCGCGGCGAATCCGCACCAAATTCGGGAGATCCCTTCAGCTCGAGGAACCCTCTCGAATGTGAATTGAGTGTACGTCTAGAGGCCCGCTTTCGAATGAGACCACCGCCACGTCGATAGCTCCCGGGGTTCGGGAGTTACGGGTGGTTAAATTCGCGGTCCGGGGTGCTACCGACGCGTGGAGGGTGGGGTTCGAGAGGGTGTTTTCGAATGGAAAAACTTCAACGGAATAAAGTTGAATGGAATTTAATTGAATTAAAGTTGAATAAACTTCAATTTTACTGTTAAGTGCACTGATGTCAGACCCATTTTGGATAATAAAGTTTATTGTTAAATTGTTAAATGCCCTGCCTCCATTATGTATCTTTGTCACGTCATTATAAGTGTTTGGTCACCACATTTGAGTGATCATTGCAAAAATTAGTTTATGTATATA